>JAZGUH010000746.1:0-423847 GCA_037893225.1 Hippasteria phrygiana | reverse complement strand
TTTCAAGACTCATTGCGATTCCAGGTTATGTACGTCCGTACAACCAATGCGGTTTACCTAGAAGAAGAGTCTTCGGACGATTCAGAACACAGTACAGTACCATGCGGTTGCAAATGAGAGGCCATATTCAAACTTCGTGGTCAGCTGATCGCTCTTATCACGGGGGATTTCTCTGCATATTTCAGTTCGGAAGTATCTAGAAATCTTTCGGGGGTCTCAAAAATATAACGATCTAGAGAAAAGTCCAACTACTGAAAAGTCCCCGCGTTACAAACGTAAATTTGTTTTCTAGTGGAAACCACACAACCTTTTCCCATGATACGCTGCGAAAAAAACAATGGCTTTTCATGGGCAAACGTTTGGTGGGGCACCGTTCTGAGAATCGGTGATATATTGAACAGTGACAACAATTACGAGCGGGACGGGATTGTCATGACGAGTCTCAAAGGTCCAAAGAAATAAGAAATGGAATAAAATGATATAAACATATTTAAATATTATGTAAAAATAACTTTTTACAAAGTTTTGAACGATAGTGTTGGGTTGTTACGATCAGAAAATGACATTTTGTGGGCGGGGCAGCGTTGCATGATTTTTCCTGTGGTGGTTCTTAATAAAGTACCCAAACACTAAAATGGCAGCACATTTTCTGTTCCTTATATAATTCCTTATGCATTTATAGCATTATTCCCATTTTGAAAACAGGAACTTTTTAATAACTGACACCAATATACCTCTATTGTGAGGCCCCCAGCTGAAATTCTTACCTGTTACGAGAAGTTTAAACAGAAGTCGTGACACCGCCATTGATCTGTCATAAAAGGAAAAGACTAATCACAATTAATGATCAAATACCAGCCGCCTCTTAAATATTCCAATATTCCAAACAAGAGACGTTATGTGGATACAACATAAGTAGTACCGTATGTTTGTGATATGAACAAGAGGTTTAAAACGTTACCGTTTGGACGAAGTGACAAATGACCAATCGCTTTTGAACCTGGTCACTTCGTCCGCTTTGTAATAAAAAAAAAAATGATATTGATCAAATTGATTCCATTGATGTATAAGTTAAATGACATAACCAGACACATTTTATCTAGCACTGTATGAGTGTTTAATTGCTTTTATACTTGGATTGTATAAAATATGGGGCATCACTTGTGCCTTGTACCTTGTAGACTGTAAAGTTTAGGAGAAAACTTTGTTATTTTCCCTGCATCTCAGACCGTCAGACTATATAGCGCCCTCAATAGTTTATCTTACTTGTTTGTGATTATAGTCTGACACCCCGCACACATATTGCTTTATTTGTATTCTCTAGGCTGGATGCCAGACCTAATCTTGCCACATGAACATTGCCACATACAATGTATGCATTGTCTTAAACCATATGATTATCTGCTAGAGAGACAATCTTCGTGCAACTTTGTGCATTTCTTCTAGCAAATTCCAGTGAAAGTCAGAATCAGATATTGTGTTGAGTTAAAGATGTATCAAGAGTACAATCCATAGATCATGCCTCATCTTCACCTTTGAGATTTCCTGAGGTTTTTTGCCAAATTTGGACGCACAACAGTGTAAGTTTAAATTTGCATTTTTTGTTCATTGCCACACAAACTGTTATGTTTCTGAGTTATATTTAGAGACTTTGATATTATGAAACGACTTTAGGTGTTATTGTTGATTGAATAGTTCAACTTACAATAGTTCAGACGCCAGTTTTATTCAGCATGTCATTTGTTGAAGTTTAATTTAGATATACATGTGATCATCGACTCATGTTTACTCTTAGTTAATTGTTAGGATTTATTTCTTGTTTTTTCATAGATTTCGAACGCATTTATCCCGAGAGATGTAACCTGAGAAACACTTTGGAGGTTATAAATAAAGGAGTTTGAAAACGTTGAAGCGCAAACCCAGGCAAATCTTACATTCGAAATACTTCGTCAACGGAGCAGTCAGCTGTTAACATGACTTTGCATGTGCCTCACATGTACATGGCGTGTCCCGTGTGATGGTGATTGAGTCATCGTATTGAGAGCCAGTCTACACATATGCACAACGTGTTTTCTCCTTGAAACAAGATGGCGTACACTGAGGCGATTAAGAAGAGAAGTGTTGCCAAAGGGAGATTCACCAGAATCTGCCATTCTATAAGTACGGCCGTCGACCAGAGCAAGCCTTTAGAATTTATTGATCTACTCGCATTGGATCTAAAGGCAGCATATGACATGGTGTGTGCTAGATATGATGACGTCATCCTGCATGCGGATGCTGACGATGATGACAACGAAGAGTGGATTGCAGAAATTGAGCAGAGACATGACAACATGCGAGAGACGGTGCTCAATTATAAGACACTGACAAAGGAGAATCAGAATGAGGCCTCACGAGAGAAACAAGAAAAACACGACAGTGAAGCAAGACAGGTGCTGCTGAACAAAGCCCGCACTTTGCGCAGTGTTCAAGAGGCTGATTTCAAGCAACTTTGCGACGGGATTAATAAATCCATCGAACACAAATCATGCGAGGCTGTGAAATCTGGCAAGGCTGACCTCGGCCGCATAATGGAGGAAATAAAGGCAGCGCATGTAAATTACGTTGCCATGATGCCTGAAGATCAAGCCGACGGTGAGAGTGTGTGGTTGCAACCCATCCGTGAGTTGTACAATGAGACCAGTGATGCAGTTGGCAAGTTCTTGGATGGACATACTACTAACGCATCATCCCATACCGAGAAAAAACCCAAATCCAGCATTCGACTTGAGAAAATGCGACTACCAGTCTTTGAAGGTGACATACGTCAGTACCCCCGATTCCGGTCTGATTTTAAGAAGTTTGTGCAAACCGAAGCTTCTGAGGATCAGGCTGCTTTTGTACTACGCCGATCGCTGGGTAAGAAGCCACTACAAGTCGTCGGGGCCGTAGGCGACAACGTTGATGAGATATGGGAGCGACTGGATGAACGGTATGGGGACCCAATCAAGATGGCCGACACAATTATGCAGGAGTTCGAGAAAATGAAACCTGTCAGAGATGGAGAAGACAAGAGGCTCGTTGACTTCGTGGAAGTCATCTAGAAAAGCTATATCGACCTCGCAAAGATGGGGATGGAAAAGGAGATATCGAACACCAGAGTTGTCGGTGATATCGAGAGAAGACCGCCCCCTACTGTCCGTCGGGAATGGTCAAGATCATTGTATGATGGGAAATCTGATATTGATCGATCTGACAGATTTCCAGCTCTCCCTCAGTTCCTGCTAAAGGAGAAGAAAAGCGTCGAGTACGAAATGTCGGAAATCAGGAGCTGCACCCACAGCACCCACAGCACCCCACGAGCCAGCATCAATGCTACGCAGGTAAAGGAGAAGAATGAGTCAGCGAAACAGTACACAACAAAGAAATGCCTCATTCACGACGCAGGGCAACACAGCACATGGGAGTGCCGCGCCTACATAGAGAAGAGCTTGCAAGAAAAAACCCAACTAGTGAAGGAGAAAGGCGCGTGCTTCTGCTGCTTGAACCGAGGCCACAGAGTGTCCGATTGCAGGAAGAGGAGACAGTGCAGCGTTCAGAACTGCACAAGGCTCCATCATCCAACCCTTCATGAAGATGCAACGGTGAGCAATGGTGTAGTCACAGCTGCAACAGTGAACAACCACACTGTTGCCTCTTCAATGAGAAATGAAGCATGCTTACTTCAGCTTATGAAGATAAAGGTTGGGCGCACTCAAATGAATGTGTTGTGGGATGGGTGCGCAACATCTTCCCTTGTTACCAACGCCGCCGCCAGGACGGCACGTTTGAGGGGCACCCCTGTTAAAGTGTGTATCACCAAGGTGGGCGGAGTAACAGAGGAAATCGATACCTTTCGTTATCCTGTTCCTCTCATCGACAAGCAGGGGCACACAATCCAGATTTTCGCCTACGGCATTGACTGCATCACGGCCGACATAGAGAAAATAGATATACGTAATGTGCTGAGTCTGTTCGGTGATGTCAGTGCGACACAGATCGAGCGCCCCAGAGGCCAAGTTGACCTACTCATTGGGTACGAGTATGCAGGATATCACCCCACAAAGCTGAAAGCGGTAGATCATCTACTCATCTTGGGGAACAGATTTGGGAAATGCTTAGGAGGTACCCACCCAGCCATCCGGGAGAGAACAAGACGAGTTTTCACTGCAGCTGCGATGATTCACCATGTTACAGCATGCAGCATAGATGAATTCCTTCGGCTGGAGAGCATGGGAGTTGAATGCAAGCCCCGTTGCGGTAACTGCAGATGTGGCAAGTGTCCCATTGGGTCCAAGGATTTCACCTTGAAAGAGGAGAGAGAGCTCGCCCTGATCGAGGAGAATCTAACATTCCGTGGCTCCCATTGGGAAGCAAGGTACCCCTGGATCAAGGATCCTGTCAACCTGCCGGATAATAGACACGTTGCCCTCGCAACCCTGAAGATGCTCGAACGGAGGCTGAATCGTGACACCACTAGAGCGGCTGTTTATGACGCGCAGATCAAGGATATGCTAGATCGAGGCGTGGCTCGGTTGATACCCCAGGAGGAGATGGCCTCGTACAAGGGACCAGTGCACTATATAGCCCATCATGAGGTACTGAAGCCAGACAGCAAGAGCACCCCCGTGCGGATCGTGTTCAATAGCAGTGCCAACTACAAGGGGCATATTCTCAATGACTACTGGGCGAAGGGACCAGACATGATGAATTCTCTTCTCGGAGTGTTGCTTCGCTTCAGGGAGAATGAAGTCGCCTTGGTTGGGGATATCCGCAAGATGTATCACAGCATCTTCACAACTTTGGAAGACCAGCACTGCCACAGATTCCTTTGGAGAGACATGCAGATAAATCAAGAACCAAAGACGTACTGCATGAGAGCAGTCAACATGGGCGACAGGCCGTCAGCTACAATCGCCACAGTAGCACTGAAGAAAACTGCCGAGCTGGGCATGGGTGAATATCCCGAGGCCAATGGAACGATCCAAAGGAACGTATATGTTGATGACATCCTTGAGTCAGTGAAGACACCAGACGAGGCCAGAGTTCGTGCCGCAGAGATTGATCAACTGATCAAGCCTGGGAACTTTGCTGTAAAGAAGTGGGTGTTCTCAGGGGAAGAGAGTGATGCTGCTGACCAAGAGTGGCCCAACAGAGAGAGCAGCGAGAAAGTACTTGGTGTATCATGGAACGCCAAGAAGAACGTGTTCCACTTCATCACCAAAGTCAACTTCACCCCCAGGAAGAAGAAGATAAGGCAAGGACCCGACCTGAGAAGCAACCAATGAAATTCCAGCTGTTCTGACGAAGAGGATGTGTCTGAGTCAGGTGAATGGGATCTATGACCCACTTGGTCTGGTGGCACCTTTCACAATCAAAGCAAAGATGCTACTGAGGAAGATGTGGGGTTTGAAGCTAGGTTGGGACGAGGCCATGCCGGATGAGATGAGAAAGGAGTGGCTTACTTTCTTCAAGGAGCTGTATGAAGTTGCCACAATCTCCTTCCGTCGTTGCATCAAACCAGAGGGAGCTGATCCTACAGCATAACCAATACTTGTCGTCTTCTCCGATGCTTCAGAACAAGCCTTTGGCACCGTAGCCTATGCTCGCTGGTTGCTCAAGGATGGTGGATATGCTTGCAACCTAGTCGCCAGCAAGAGCCGCATCGCCCCCTTAGAGATAGCAAGCATCGTCAGACTTGAGCTAAGTGGAGCAGTACTCAACAAGCGACTCACCTGCTTCATCAAGAAGGAGATGAGATCAGAGGTCGAGAGGGAATTCCACATAGTCGATAGCGAGATCGTGAGATCAATGATCCAGAAGCAGAGCTATGGGTTCAAGACGTTTGTCGCTACCCGTATTGGCGAAATACAGGAGGCCACTGAACCTCAAGACTGGTGGTGGTGCAGAGGAGATCTGAATATCGCAGATTGCATCACCAGAGGCAAAACTCCATCCGAGATTGGACCTGATAGTGTCTGGCAGCAGGGACCAGCATTTCTGCAACATCCAGTGGACCAGTGGCCAATCGAACAAAGCTGCTCAGAACGTACCCTTCCTGAAAGAAACAAAGTTGTGATGGTTACTGCTACAAAGGAAGTTGACACCCTGGCCAGTAGAATCAATATCAGCAGGTACAGTAGCTACAGCAAGCTCCTGAAGGTGACGGCCAGAGTCCTAGCCATGTATGACAGAAAAACATTCGGGGAGCAACAAAGGTTCTCACAGCGGGAGACCTCGAGCAAGCTGAGCTGTTCTGGATCAGAGAGTGTCAGGGGCCTCTGATGAAGACTTTGAAGGACGACAAAGGAGCCTTCGACAAACACTATGCCAAGCTGTGTCCTAAGATTCGAGATGATGGTGTCATTGTTGTCGGAGCCCGCTTTACCTTACAATGACCACATTGATTGCCACAGATGCACTTGCAGCGGTTGATTGCAGTGTTTTCTTAACATTTTTTTTCAGTTTGTCAAACAATCCACAAGGGAAACTGACTAGGTAAATAGAGCTTGTTACCGCCCGTCTGCAGCGATGGATCATCTATATACAGTGATGGAAATAGCTGGATTCGCATCGCAAAATGCGATACATTTTGCACGAAAAGCGAGGCAAACTTGAAAATGATTAGCAATTTTTTGCGAATCAAAATTTCTGTTAAGATCATGCAGAACTACGGCCGACGCTCGACATCCATATCCCTACTATACCAACGCAGTGACGACGAAAACTTTGGATTTAAAATAATATATCGGACTCGACGCGATTCAACAAATTCATCGTTTTTATCCGATCCGTTCGATTGTTTGGCAAACACACTGGCGCAATCTCACCCCCAGTAGGTCTTCGGTTTCTTTCAATGGTTTTGCGCGACAAGGACTAGTTTGGGAAACGAGGTTGCTGCAGTTTTGTGTGGTGATAAGCACGTGTAGTCCGGTACAATACTATGCGGGCGCAGCGCAGATACTCCATACACTAACGGTGCGTGTTCGGTACGGTTGATGCATTCATGCCGACATGAACTATACGCTCCATGGTGACACGATTACGTTTGACACACGTGCATACGTACACAGGTGATGTATTCACAGGCGGATCCAGGGGGGGGGGGGGGTCCAGGGGGTCTGGAACCCCCCATTTGTTAAAAAGAAATGTATATATATTTTTTTTTTATTCATTTTTATTATATTTTTTATATATTTTTTTTGGGGGGGGTAGGGGAGACCTCACCTAAACTCGGGAATTGGTGGGGGGAGGGGGGGGGGGGGGGGGACTTGTCCCCCACACGAACACATACTAAATTAAAGTGGGGGATATCATATCGTTTGTTCCCCCCCCCCCCCACCCCACCTCAGAATAGTTGATTCAATTACTTCAAACTCGAAAATGATGTTTAATAATGATGATCTTTTGTTCCCAACAAAATTGGTTAAAGTTTTCAGAAATTGCCTCAGATCGCACCGCAGAGCATCTAGAATCCCAATTTTTTCGGGGCCCTTAAGCGGGCCCCGAACCCCACGCCGTTAAGGCTTCGCGCTCGCATTAGTTTTGAGCACAGTATGTCCCCCCCCCCCCCCCCCCCCCCCCCCCCCACTTTTAGAGTTAGACACCCCCTTTGGAAAAATCCTGGATCCGCCTATGTGTATTTAGAGAGACACATTGCCTTCAAATGTCATGAAATTTTGATTTGGAAATGTTCCTTATCTTTTTTAAGAGTTGTTCATGCAAAAAAACACGTATAATGTGTTGTAAATGGTGAGTACTGATTAAAAAACTAAAAACTGACATCTGACCCGCGAAACATAGACGTATTTCCAGTACTAAATACCACCGTCTAAATATTGCGCAAAATACGCTGTAAGACTCTTCAGGATGGCGCCGCAGCCAGTGGCCTTGTAAACTTATCAGATGATCACCAGGTACCTCGCGACACATTTCGCCAGTGCGTCGGTATTGTGTGCAAAATGCATACGGGTGTATGTGAGCGTTGGGCGTCGAGCGTATTCTTCCCAAGCGCGAGCGCTACACAACTGGGTTCAAACATTTCGTGAAGGGGTAGTTTGGAAAAGTGCAAATAATTTTCATCTAATTTCGAATGTACATTTAATTGTTCCAAATTGAAATTATTTAGTTAGTGCTTAAATCAAGCAGAATCTGCAGAATATTGACTGCTTTATCTCGTGGTGTGGTAAAACTATCTTCCCGAGGTGATCCATGGAGCATTCTATTTTCCCGAGGGTTAGCGCAGATTTTTTCCGCTAGCGCTGTTACCGCAAAATGGTGATCGTAAGCGCGGAAAGCTGTGGTTAGCAGAGCAATGAAATTGGCCCCTGTAGTTATTACTGGTAAGCACTTATCCAGAAGCACCAAAATGACATCGTCGCGCGCATCGCGCCTTTCCTTGTGCCCTATTCAATAAGGCCTAGTGCATTTTCAGTAATGCATGACGATGTCATTTTGGTAGTTCTGGATAAGTGCTTACCGTAGTTACTGGTCTGCTAAAGATGTCTAACAGTTGGAACCAACTGACAACAAAGAGGAATTCCTTATCGCACCGCAGGCTTGATGCCCTGTGCATAATGCACCATTATGTTCAGGTATTACACGCAGCGACTTTCACGTTGTACCACTGATGGAAACATTTTAAACACTAAAGGCCCGAATTCATAAACGGTGATTTTCCCTTGATCACGATTAACTAGGCTAAACCGTGTATAAACAGGTGATGATCCAGCATACAAATCTAGGCCCGAATTCATAAAGAGTGATTAGATCATCTGCTGTGTATCCAACGTACATGGTTAGTGACACCTGTCTAAGTAACAAAAGAAATTGTTTATCTCGTGTACAAGTTACCAATTCTCTGTTGGCTTGCTTGTGTGGACGGACGTATGGCCATGGATCTGTTGCGTATCATTGAAATAGCACAGGAAGAGATGGCTGAGCAAAGGCAATTTGCCGAATTGCGGGTTTTCAAAGACAGGACGAATCCTTTAGAAGAGTATATCGACACGAAATTTGTAAAGAGATACCGTATTTCCAAGGAATCATACCGTTACATTCTAGACCTTATTGAAGCTGACATTGACCATCACACAAGACGAAACCACGCCCTTCTCACGTTCGATTGACTCCCACGCGGCGTGCTTTTTTCGATTGGCATCGGTGTCACTTTTTGTTTTCTTCTATAACTGTTTTCCTACCTTTTACACACTGAATTAGACCCATTTTTTTGTCATGGGTGAAATTATGATACCCTGCACGATATGGGGGGAAAGGGTACCCCCCTTTTATCCCTATACCCTAAGCACACTCCAGATTATTGTTATCTAACACATCCCCCTAGATTTCTGAATAGAATTCCTGAGATTCCGGGAACACAATGACCAACACAAAAGAGGGGGGTCTCTTTTCCCCCATATCGCGCTTCATATGGACATTATCAGCGCGATTTTCCGACATGCTGGTCCTCGCACTTGTGCGATCTGCGGGTTTTCGGAGATAGATATGCCCTTTTGTTCAACATATTACGTAATCCGCTGTGAAGAGAATGATGTACGACTAGACCACTAAACATCGGCGAAGCAGGAACTTGTACACGGATGGATAAGCAGCCGATTATTTTCTTACTGAATTGCGATCATCACAGGAGTTTATCCACACGCGTATATACTTCTCTGTTTTAGCCACCGTACAATAGTTGTACGTGACTAAAATAATCGGGTGATCATCACCGTTTATGAATTCGGGCCTAAATGTCTTACCTTTTAAACGTCTTCCTGACCCACTCCCTCGAATACAATTTCCTCTCCTGATTGTAGCCCACAGACACAACAGCTGATTTTATGATAATCTACGCGTATACCCACCCACAATTAGGAACTGCAACAAGCCTTGGCTTTCAATGAACGCCACAGAAATTGTTCAGCTATTTGTTTGCATGTTTTATTACCAACGCTTGTTGCTAGGTGATCAACGAGGCGAGTTATTAACATTTTATAATGAATCTAATCCAGGGATATTGCTTTCCTTCTCACCCCAACCGGAACATGAATGTTTTGTTTTGCATTGCTTCCGATGATTTGTACATTTTTGCAACTTGGGACAATTTGCTAATCGAGGACATAATTGAATCATGCGTCCTTCGTCCCCCGTCCAGGACATACACCATAAACACGCACATAAGCCAATGGCCGCCATGCATTAAATTATGTGAAGAACTGTCGAATTACAAAGTCCTTTATTGTATGCCAATACAATAGAAGAGTACAACATTATGAATGCCACGGAAGTATTCTTTTACATTGAAAACGAACATTTTGTTTCTTACTTCTTTCAAATTGTCTCGCTCCCTCCACGAATAATATAAAAAGCAGTCATGGAAAGACAAATAACTGAGTAGGCCTACTTGAGTTCACCACTTATTACTATTAGGAATAACATTACGTTCAAACAGTAAATATAAAGGTACTATTTTAGAAAACAGTCATTGAAATGGTTTTGTCTATACTTCACCAACCAACTACATGATATATATGTTTCTATTTATTTCTTATTTATCCTGGGTAGCCTGATCAGTGCAAATGCACTGTTCTCCCTCAGTTTGAATTGAGAAAAGATGCCGAAGGAAATTTCAGTTTTAGTAGTGGGAGGAACCCCCGCCCCCCCCCCCCCCCCCCCGCTAGTTGCCAATGTTTGATTGTTTTTGTCTTGTAGGGGCCTACGCCTAAAGTTGCAAACCAGAAGAGCAGAAACCCTACAGGTCCTATTTTGCCTGTGGGTAAGAACAAAACAAAGAGGTTAAATGGCGCCACCAACGGTGAGAAAGTGTGTCATTGGCTTCTCCGACGAAATGTACATTTTACGTTTCTGCTCAATTTTAGGATTGCTGTTTCCTTGTGAGTTTGCAAAAACCGTAGCTGTGTTTGTCGCAAAAACAGGAAGATATTTACATGACCTAGTTTGGTTCTCAGCGCGCTGTTCCGTCCCCACCTGGCTTCAGGAATGTAACGAAGTAGGCTTCACGAATGCAAGGGAGTAAACACGGTGTGACGTCATTACGTCTTAGGTCTGTTGGTACCTGAATTTTCCAAATGTTGACAATGGGCGAATAACCATTGTCGCATGACTACCGCAGTGCATTATGGGAACCCATGGTGGCCACCATCAAAACGAAAATATGTTTATATGTTTATATATATATATGTTATATGTATATATGTTTTTGAGGGGGCATTTTTTCAATGAAAAGGGCCTTAAGAATCGCATACTGAAGGACATTACCACGTTTTACAATGATTTGGTCAAGAAAATTCGGATATGCAAATTACTCACAAATATCAAAATTCTTACATACGCCGATTTTGACGCTTTCTGTTGATGTGTTGCTTGATCGCATTGAATATTTGGAAGTGTATTTCAGAAACATTTGCAGTTTTGGCATCGTATCTTGCAATTTTACATTAATGGCCGACATTTAGCATTCTCAACGCTTCGGAAAAAGCTTGATCATCGGTCTACGCACTTAATCATATTTACCATGGCAACGGCATAGCGAATTCGTGCAAATGCCTGTCGTCCAATAGAAGAAATTATCGACTTAAGGCCGGTTCATACTTCACGCTAATGAGAAACGAATTTGACGTCACGAAGACAACATTCGCGGCGACAATTCGAAATGTGTTCAACTTTTGAGAACCGTGCTTTGCGTACAAATGAAAAACTGAAGAAGCAATTATGTTTTAGACGTTAGAAACGCCTTTCTATTTACCCCCCCCCCCCCCCCCCCCTGCAAAAAATCCTGGATCCGCCCCTGGGTGTACATATTCATTAGCACTGCCGTGATGTCACCAAGGGAAGTGCTGTACCCTCATTGCTTTATGCCTTACAATTAGATAAGAGAAAATCTGGTCTGTTCAGCAATCGTCCCGAGCAGTGCAGCTTCTGATACTATAGAAGCTGTCTTGTTCATTAAGTGTTCGGTAACTACTTAGTTAGGCCTAAACTCTATTAAATCCTTTCTTGGGCCATGCTCGGAAATTTCTTCTAACTATATGATAAGCAAAATCGGAATTACAAGTGCGACTGTACAGCGCATGTGCAGTAGAGAAATGTGCAGTAGAAAAATGGGAACACCCCGGGTTCCTCATCTGCAAATTGGCCCCTAGTTCCGCCGCTGCTCGGTATTGAGTTTGCAGTTTGCGTTGTGGCCCACATTAATAAGAAAGGGTCCGTAGAATAATACAAAATTGCACAAGATTACACAGAAATTTTGCTATTGTACCATATGAAGTAACTAACTCTAAACAAGATAAGTGCGGTTTTTTGTGGAATCATTTAATGACTTCAAATGGAGTATTCGAATAAAATGTGCCTCCGTCATGCAAAGCTTCAAATCATACTACATTGTTTTAAATGTTGTTTCTTCTTCCAAACCAGCTACACCTACACTCAAGATTCGGTGTCCAGACCAGACTAGACGGAGGCTGCGTTTGGCATGCTATGCTTATGGCGGTCCGTCTGTGTCGCAGCACGAAGGAACACAATAAGCCAGTTCGGTATCTCAAAGGTCAAAGGTTATTCGGGATATAATTTCTGACGTAATGTCACGCCATGTTAAGCGAACGCCCATTCTGGTTGAATGTTATCACGTGTGCGTTGTGCGACCACCTTTTGCGTTCACACGCGCGCGTTAGGTCACGCGGGTCATTCGGGATAATATGTCATTGTGCACATGCGCAGTTGAAATACCGAACTGGCTTACTGCCCAAAGGGAACGAAAACATTCCGGATCAAAATTGTCTATCACACCTGCTTTGACCCACTATGTTATTTTAACCATTTCTTGCACCGTGCAATATTACAATGGAAATCAGCAAATTGAAAGGAAGACACAACTACGCTAATTAAATTGAGTTCAATTCAATAAAACTTTATTGTCCCCATCGGGAGAAATTTGGTTGACCTTTCAAATAAAAATACATAGGCCTACAATTCACCTTATGAATATCAACATATTAAACAAACACTTAAATATACCTACATGCAGCACGTCAACATATAAAGCAAGAAAATGAGCAAGAAAATAAGCAGCAAAAATACACGAAAATGAGATAGTAAAATAGCCTTTGGGGATCAGAGACCACAACAGCTCATACATAGTTCCATCTGATAGCTGCTGGAAGAAGTGCACTGTCGTCTCGACTGGTTATTATCCTCCGTGTGGTTGAGGAATGTTTCGGGAATTTCGGGTGTGATCCCTGGCTATACGGCTTTAAGGGTTTATGACTTCTGACAGCGCCCACCCGAACAATTAAAAGATACTGACAATTTGGGAGACCGCCAACATAGGGCAAGATAGCTCAGTTGGTAGAGCGCTGGTACGGTAACCCGGAGGGCGCAGGTTCGAATCCCGCTTCTGCCAGTTTCTTTGTTCACTCTGAAAATGTATTCAATTTATATTCAATTTATAGTGTAAACTTCAATTTAAACTGCAACAAGTGTAAAATTAACAAGGACAGCTAAACAAAGTTCTTTTCAGTTTTATAAGGAATAAAAAGAGTTACAAAAATAAAGACGACCATGCAAACAAAAACAGTCGATGACCCTTATTTTCCTTTGTTACATTTCTGTGTAGGCTACCTACAATGAGTCTATACCATATTTTAAAGAACATTTATTCGAAAGAAACAAGCAATAGGCCTATATTTATGAATAACAGTGAAAGAACAGAAAAATAGTGGAGAAATTTTCCTCATCTGCGACCTTTTTGCCTTCTGCAGAAGATGTCGTAATGAAGTGTATCGAAATTGAACAAACTTATCATTAAATTGTGTGGCTGAAAAGACAAATTTGTTTTCTGAATAAAACTGTCCGGCGTAGACGAGACGAAATTTAATACTCCTCGCCGAAAATGGGTGTTCGTGGATTGAATTCGATTGAACAACAATTGAAATTGTATATGACAAAAGACGAAATTAAACCTTGGAAGTGCACTATAGCGATGCTGATGACAACTTTGAATATTAAAGACGGTGAATTCGAATGAAAATGTTTTAAAATAGCCGGGAAAACCTATAATAGAACAGAACGTCAGAGCATTGTTATTATTTAGTCAACTAGTCACATTCAATCATTGTCAATAACGGCTGTTGGCGAGCTGCTACATAATAGTCTAGTGGATAGTGGGACGGGCTATGGATCAAAGGATCCCTAGTTCTATACCCATTTGTCTTTACTGTCATATCTTTGGGATATATATATTTTAAGAGGAAAAAGAGACCGAGAACCTCAGTGCTAGCTGTGCAGTGATCAATGCAACCACTGAGTTATTCATGAAAACTGCTTCACCCGCCTGCGGAAAAAAATTACAGCCGCAGACAGTAACTACACTGTCAGACCTTTCTTTATGCAAGTTTGCCCCAAAGCCAATCGAGGTAAGGAGCTGCAAAGAGAGAGAGTGAACCAAAGATGTAAGAGGTAGGAATTAATATTCCTCTTGAAGCAGGAAAGATCGTAAGATGAAGGGAAACATGCACCAGTCAAAGTAGGTCCAGTTGCGGCCAATATCGCATGACCCAAAAAAGAGGAGGAATTCCTCCTTTCACCGAAAATGTGCGAAATTTTCCGAACTCATTTTTGTCAACACTCGGATGTTATCGTTGATGTTTGCCATGGCAAAATGTCTGCCAGGCATGTTACCGATTCTGGAATTTTGAATTATCAATTAAATCGAAGCTTTAAAAATCAAGGTTGTATTTTACCCTCTGGATTTTGAAAAAATAGATTTTGTAATGTTGCCAGTTGTGAGTTCTATTTTCTTTTTCTTTATTGTTTTTAAAAAGATTTATCGAGTCGACAGGGAATCTTCAGGTAAGGAAACCAGTATATTACACGTCATGATGTCACGGCTATGCGAAGCGCCCTCGACGGTAGCATGAGGGAGAAATTTGATAATTTTGAATATTTTATTAGCATCTTTATCTTATACCACTAAATATTGATGGATGGAAACTGACAATATCTAGCACTCATTTTGTTTCATATACATATTTTGTGTGTATTTATTTATTATTCGGCATTCAGCCGGGATAGCCCACGAAAGTCTTTCGACTTATTTCCAGTGGGGTCCCATATGATAGAAGATGAAGAAGGAAGTTACAGTTTTAGACGTGGGAGGAAAACCCCAGAGAATAATTCTGGAGAAAACCCACGGAATCAGGTAGGGACTGAAAACCTAATCCACATAGTTGGGTCCAGAACCTCAGTTCCGTGACCATTCTCTGGCTAAGATGTTTTGACGATTGATTTGACTTCTATGGACCTTTTATAAAAGAAATTAGCCCCCGGGTCCCTCCCAAAAATCCCGGCATTTTTCGCAAGAGGGCCAAATCCAAGATGGCCGCCGGCGCCATCTTGAAAAATAGAATTTTGAACCAGAGCACCTAGAATCATGTATTAAGACACTTTTTCAGGAAATTCGACCACGAGAATTCCGATTCTGACATCGGTTTGATGTAATGACATCATTTTGACCCAGAAATCCAAGATGGCCGCCATCCGGTAGAGCAAAAACGTAACTTTTGAGCGGGAGCACCTAGGATCATGAATGAACACATTATTTTGGCTAAATCGAGTATAAAGGGAGTGAGAACCCTGTAGCCGGACATGATAAATAATGGTTCTAGGAGTGAGCTCCTAATGGGATGAGGGCCACATAGGCCGGATTTTATGAGGGTACAAACTTGTTTAGCACAATGAAGGTCTGATTTGTTTTAACGAAGCACACTTGCCTTTCAGGTTGTGTCCCCACTGACCACGGTAATCATCATCATTATCATCATCACTACATAATCGCAGTGTTGGCACAAATTTTTCTCTATTTCTGTATACATTCATATCACACACATCTGATACTTATTTCTGTTATTGTTTCAGGGTATGGGCGAGCGTTCGAGACTGTGATGCTGTGGGGTCGGTGTTTTGTGATGTGAATTGAGAACATACATGTAGCTTATGACAATGTCCACCGTTCCGTGTGTCCTCCAGTGTGGCAGGCTTTGCGATGAAGCCACCGATTCCATTACCTCAATTGAGAGGTGGGAAAATCTCAAGAACAAGGCACTGTTATGGAGGGATCTTGAAAAGTTTAAAGAAGTCCACGCAACTGTTGATTGGGATAAAGGTCCCGTCAGACAATGTGTCCATGATACATCTAGGTCGACCGTATGGAATACCAAGAAACTGGAACAGGCAAACAAAAGACAGAAAGAACGAGAGATTGATGAATGCCAATCTCAGTCTTCGTCTGTGTCTGATGTCTGTTCCCCAGATGCAGCTCCAGCTGCCAAGCGGCTGCGATCGAGTCTAGGGCCGATACATGATAAAACAAAATGTGTCTGGTGCTGAAAGACGGAGTCGGCCAAGCACCCAGAATCAAAGCTGGTCCTAATTTCGTACGATCATGCATGGGCAGCTTTCAAGAGCCACACGGTGGCCCTGGAAGATCAGAGCATGCGAGACAGAATCAACTGTCTGATCGAGTATGCAGCTGATCAGCCCTACGCACTTGAGATCAGATATCACCTCAAATGCTGGTTAAACTATGTGCGTAGCTACCAGAAAATAAGTAAAGATGACAAACTACCACGCATGCGAGGTTCTTCGACCACATCAGAACAGACTGTTATCTTTAAGGAATATGAGCTAAGGTCACTGCAGAGCCTCCTCCGAGACTAAAGCTGTATCCTTTCTTGGTATGGCTTCCCAACATCCGGGGTCAAGTCATCCCATATCAAAGACATCCTGACACGGGAGTTTCAGGGCAAGATCGGCTTCCACTCCAGCCCTAAGAGAAACCAGAACGACCTAGTCTATGACACGTCTGGGGTGGTTCATATGTCGAGGCAGCCAGTGCTGTAGTCGAGTCCACCCAATCCGAGTCCGAGTCCGAATCCGAGTCCGAGTCCGAGTCCGAGTCCGAGTCCGAGTCCTTGGGTTCGAGTCCGAGTCCGAGTCCGAGTCCGAGTCCAAGTCCCTGGGGTTCGAGTTCGAGTCCGAGTCCGAGTCCGAGTCCTTGTGTCCGAGTCCTTGTGTCCGAGTCCTTGTGTCCGAGTCCGAGTCCGAGTCCGAGTCCGAGTCCGAGTCCGAGTCCGAGTCCGAGTCCTTTTGTGAATCTCAAGTACATGTACAGTGTTCTCGTTGACACCGAGACAGTACACACATACTACACAGCATGGTCAAAAAGGGTATTTACGGTAATAATAGGCTTAGAGAGGCTTTTAACACTTATGCGCCTATCAATTGCTTCCCCACCCCCTCCCTCCCCCCGGGCTGCCCCACCCAAGATGTGGGGATTGTCACTTTTGAAGTGACCAAATCCCCACCCCTGGGAAAACATTTTAGTGACAATCACCGACATATATGGGTGGGGAACCCCCACATCATGGTTTTAACTTCTGATGATGGGGAAACAATGGCAAAATGAGTGACCAAAATCCCAACCCTGGGGCTTGAAAAACGTGACCAAACCCCCACATAAGACCTTGGGCAGCCCGGGGGAGGGGTAGGGGAAGCAATTGATAGGCGCATTATTGAATGACATTTAAATATAACTTATAAATACAGTCCGTACATGACATACATATGTATGTGATTTGGGGCACATAAACAACTGCAAATATTGTCTGGTACTTTACTCAAGCGAACAATCCCTGAAACAAATTGGATTTGCAGAGTAGTTTGAGAAACTTCAAAGGAACCTTGCCGTGACACAACCTTTTGAAATTACTTTCGGCCATTATTATTTGAGATTATAAAGACAAACTAATGGGCTTTGTGATGATACTGAACTATTCCAGTACCTTATTCTAATTTGAAAATATGACGTAAAAGAAATAACACCTACTGCAACCGTGCAGATGTAAAAAAAAACGCTCTGAACAAAAATCACGCATTGCATGTGCCTCTAACGTCACCATAAAAACGTCGATTTTTTCAACTTTATCTGTCATTTTCTAAACCAAAATTGCCCCTGGAGATTTAATTATACTGAAAAATACCAAAATGTATTCAACCAGATTTGTTTTACTTCAACCAATGATTAGTTTAATTACTCAAAAACTGGTCTTGGGGAACATTCCTCTTTAGCAGGGCTGTAGTCGAGTCCCGATGTGAGTCTGATGACAAGTAGTAGGTCAAACTTTAGCTTTAGCATAATGGTGCAATGATATTTAATTTAAATTGTAATACACGAACTTTTTTAGCAGACAAAACAAAATATGAGAATGTTTCTATGGTGCAAAAATTTAAATAAGTACTTCACACTTTTGAAATGTAGAAGATTAATGATGTCATGAATATCAGTTGGGAAGTATTGCTAGTACAAGCCTACTAGCGCGAAATAGATTTTTGTGAATGAATCACTTTCGGCCAATCAAAACGTGTACCGCGCACTACATTACAACCGGTATTCCGTCTTCCGTATTCGCAAGTAATGGACGTCGAGCACCAGCCACATGACGTTGCGGCTCGACTGGCAACTACACGGACACCGCGCCTTCGCGCATGCATAGCGCATGCAGCACATTCGATCGCACACGCACGTACGTAGAGCGAGCAAACGGCGAATTCATGCCATGTTTAATCCGGTACAGTCTCCGCGCGTCGCTGTTAGACCGACGTCTCACATCAGGCAAACCGTCCATACATCACGTACTGAGCTCGTATACGTGTACTCAGCCTCGTCCCCATTGTCTACTTTCATCCTCGTTCTGGAAGCGTATTGCTCGAACACTATGGGGACGAGGTTGACGCGTACTGTACTACCGAATTTAGTACATGTGTGTGCAGGCTACTGACGGGATTTGCGAACTAAACACTCCGACTTCGTTACAAAATTGCGGTAAAATTTTAGGTAAAAATCGGCTTTTTTGGGCCGGACTCGGGCCGAGTCCTGGAGCTGGTCGAGTCGTTATTGTCCGAGTCCGAGTCCAAGTCCGAGTCCTGACTGTCCGAGTCCGAGTCCGAGTCCGAGTCCGAGTCCGAGTCCGAGTCCGAGTCCGAGTCCGAGTCCGAGTCCGAGTCCGAGTCCGAGTCCGAGTCCGAGTCCGAGAAAATCGGGACTCGAGTCCGGAAAAAACTGCCCCCCCCCCCCAGGCGGAATTTGTTTTCTTTGTAATCACACATTTTTCGATGAATGGCATATTGGTGAAATCTGCAAATAAAAATACAATGCTTAACCGTCCGAGTTAAACAAAATAACGTCAGCAACAGAAACTGGACGCACGTTGTATTTGCTGCCAACTTTCAAAACAAGAGACGAATTCCAAATTGACGAAAATAGCACCGATCTGCGCACTTCCGGGTTTGTAAAAGTGTTTATCAGCCCTAAGTAAACAGCTGACTATGCTGAATGTGCGCTGCGCTGCCATTTATGGCGGGATTCGTTTAGCATTGACATCCTCGCTTTCAACCCGGAAAAGTGCCGACGGGGCTAATGTGAAATTCCTCTATAGAGGGCTTCCCAAACTTAAGCGTTTCGTATAGACTGGTGCCTGAGCATACTGAATCTTGCGCCGTATACAAACGGGTACTAGTCGTAAGTACAGAGCACTCCGCTAGCCGCGCATGTAATTTAGTATTAGAAATTCAGCACAAAGTGATGAGCGATTCCAGTGGACGCCAAAGTATCAGCGGCGTAGCCAAGGGGGGCGTTGGGGGAGGGCACACGCCCTGAGAAAATAACATTTGCTTTAAGGGGAGAAAAAATGAGATTTGTCGAATTTGGTGCAAAAATAGAAAGTGCCACTTTCATGATGCAGACTCATGTGTACAAACGTTTTCATTAATGTCAACACTAAACATGGTTTATCAAAACTGCTGCTGAAATCGTGAGGTGTTACACACTAATCAATAAAGTAAAAATTCATTTTATCTGAACAATGTCTATGTAATATATTGCCTGCATTATTAAAGAATTTCACTTCTATTTTTGCACCTAATTTGACAAATCTCATTATTTCTTCCCTAAAACAAACGTCGTGTGCCATAAATGACTCATCATTAGAAGCAGAACCCTATTTTGCATTTATGACTTGTTGAGGTGTTTAAAATGATTACAGTATTATTGGGTTATTCAAAAAGGTACAAGGCGGAAACTTCCTTTTTTGGCCGAATGTAGTCACCAGCTATACCTTATGTGGTGTATACCGATTTCTGTGAATTTTTGGGTTTCCTACATACAATTTCAGTATTAATTGCTTCATCGATAAACTAGTTCGGTGCTCCTATATCTGGTAATTATAAACACGCTAAATTTTCGAAATGCCACAATGAGCCAGATTTATACTTTTTGTAGACTGAATACCGAAACTACATGGAGTGCCTAAATTGACGTAAACGCAACAGCGTCCTCGTGTCAAGAAATATAGCATTTCCTATTTCGGCACAAAGTGCTTTACCCTCGAAGTGTACTTTTTGAAACTGTATAACTCACACCATGCACTGTACACATAATTTGCCACCACTCTGTACCATTTTTGTTTAAGTGTTGTGTGCTTCTTTTGTTGGAACAAATACTATTTACTTTTCACAAAATACATATTGTCAAAATCGTCAGTTTCAAGAATCTTACGCGCGTAAAAGTTGTTTCCCCTCGGGTCACTTCCCCTTTATTACTTGTAAGCTGTGAGTAAAGAAAGTGAATGAACAATGTCAACGAGCTACTACGATATTTGGAGGGGTTGTTTGGTATAGAAAGTGGTTTAAATGGCATGTCACATTTTGATTATTGAAAAAGAACATTTATTCTTGATTCATGTTCCAAAAGGGAATTACATTTTCTTTTCACAGTTCAGACGCACTTGTATATTGTGCAGAATATCGTTGGATATTACATGTCTTTTTATTTCAGTGGACCTTTAAGCAGAAGTTATAATTTTCCACTTTGTTTCTGCTGGTAACAAGAGTCATTGCAATTAGGTACGCATTGAGCACATTTGTGATCAAGTCATGTTTCTCAGCACGGTGGATGCCACCTCACAAGACTTAAAAACCTAACATTGTCATATAATTTGACTATTGTACTGCAAAATATGTATCATTAAAATAGCCTTTTTTAATAGGCTGTTGCACTATGTTAAATACGGTCTATTTCTCTGTTAATATTGCATGGAGATTTTTTAGAGTAAAGACGAATAAATTCATCTCAACGAAGACGAATCTATTCAAGTAGGCTATAATGTCTAGGCCTATCACGGAAAAGAACATCTCAAATAATCAACTGATTTTTGTTTGTTTTTCAGGCAACGAAACCAAGGATTCCTCAAAAGTGCACATTGCACTGTTGCTTAAAAACCGAAAACTTCCTTCCTGTGAGTTTTAGAGGTGGGGAGGAAAACCCCACAATGATATTCTGAAAAAAATCCAATACATCAGGCAGGGACTGAAAACTCAATTCACATTTAAGGCCCTGGTGGGATGCGAAGCGGGTCACAGCGGTGGAAGGTAAGAAAGTACCTCTAGGGCAACCAGACTGGCCGACTCTCTCGAGTCAAGAACTGAGTGAAACTGATATTTATTCAAGAAGAGGTCCGTCTGCAATCAAATTCTTCAAACGAGACGACAATATTTTGTTCAGTGACAATCACATATGCATTTCACACAGAGAAAACGCTGTTTAATTTTTTTAAACAACCTCGGGTTGTTCATGTGCCCTGCTTAAACAACCTGCTTAAACAACCAGGTTGTTTAAGCAGGGCACATGAACAACCCAGGGTTGTTTAAAAAGTTTAAACAGCGTTTTCTCTGTGCATGAGTAGGCTTTCACATAATAGCCTTTCTGGCGTTGAAATATATGAAAAAAGCGTATGTTACATTGTTGGATTAAATTTGATGTTGGTGGAAGGTGAAGAGCATCTTTCCGTGATCTTGGAATATGACATACTTAGTGAAAAATTGGTTTGCTTCCAAATGTGTACAAGGAATAATATAGGTTTTCCCGGACGATTTCGGAAAATGTGCACATTAATTTGTAAAAGATGCATTCGTTTTCGTGCGAAATAGAATGAACGTTCACAATCCCGTTTTCTATTTAACAATTGATAATTCTATTTCCATAAAGGTGCTTTCAGTCGTAAAAAATCAGCGTACGATTTTCCGAATGTGCTCTGAATTTAGTGTTTTGATAATTCATTTTAGCGCGAATTCGAATGCACATCCGTAATCCTGTTTTCCTTTTAATTTATCATCAATCTGTTTCGCTTAATGTGCAGCCGAATTCGCGCAGTGTTTTAAATGCATGCCTGGTCAAGCATTGGAATTAATTTATGTGTTAAAAAATGAAACAACCATTATCAGACATATCTCCCTTGATGTCTTGGTAGACAGGTCATTGACGGATAGACAATCGAACTAATAAAATGAGAGAAAACTCTTCAAGAAATACAGAAAGACATTGAAATACAATTAAGACAAAGAACCAACAATAAGAAAAGAACAAATACACTAATCAATACATTGATTAATTAATTAATCAAACAAAATTGTATCATGAATTGTATAGGACTATATACTTTATTTAAATTGAATGCAGAATTTGCGAATTCAAATTATAACAAATGAAAAAGAATATTCAATTCAGTCCGTGTAACAATGGCAAATGGATTTGCTGCGAAATAGATCACATATTCTTAAGAATCGGCCACGCATACGTCAAACCGAAAGCCTAATCACGTATTTGTAGTCGTTTAAATGAAACGTTATGCACATTCATTTATTTGAATGATACAAAATGAAATCGAATGCTAGTTTTTGCGAAAATGAAACCTGGATATAAGTCGTTCTCAAAATCAGCGCGAAATTGAATTAAAATTTTACAAATTCAAATGCACATTTTGCGAAATTGTCCGGGAAAACCTATACTACCATCACAATCAAAAAGGCCATTTGCTAAATTTATCCTTTTTATGTATAATTATCACTTCATGTACACTGGTCTTATCATTGATACAAATTTGATAATTATTCCAAACATACCGAGTTCTCACATCTGATTTAGTTTAATAGGAGTGAAATCAGACACAAAAACTTAAATATATAAAACAGGAATACATTCCCAAACCTCAATTTGATTGGTTTTAACACTGCACATAAACATTAATTTCTCTCCATATGATGCTATAAAATCATCAAAACAAAAAGTCCAAGCAGCCTTTCAATCCACACTATACATCTGTAAGGCTTCAAACATTATATTCACTGTCAGGCACCGGCTTCAATTAGCGTACGGTACCCAACTTTAACATTTAACCAACATTGCAAAGAAAAATACATAATATCTTGTCCTCACATTTTCAAAGTGAACAAAGAAACTGGCAGGAGCGGGATTCGAACCTGGTTGGTAGAGTGCCAGTACGGTATTTCGGAGGTCGCAGGTTCGAATCCCGCTCCTGCCAGTTTCTTTGTTCACTTTGAAAATGTATTTAAATTTACCTCGTCAGTTTCCCTTGTGGATTGTTTGACGAATTATAAGTTAAAAAGTCGTATCCTCATTGAGTGATCCCCACAATGTCGCTTCCCAAGTTGTATCGTAAAATTGGGTGTGATCCCTGGCTATAAGGCATTCTGGGTTGATGACTTCTGACAAGCGCCCACCCGAACAAAGATACTGACAATTTGGGAGACCGCCAACATAGGGCAATCTAGAAAGGAAAACAATTTCTTAGCAGAATGCTCAGTTGCTAAAAACCATGTAGCACTATCTGCCAACTCAACTGTTTTACTTTAAGATCCTGATCATTCATGACAATACATCAAAATCTAAATTACTACTAATATTACACGATAAAATTTCAATAGTATAATAAGGGATCCCCCGTTTCACCCATCTTTCAACATCAAAATAACTCGAACTAAACCTATTATGCAAAACACAGCTTGTGATATCCGTATATAAAGACTTAATGCAATCAATAACATTAGGATCAAAATTGAAATGTATCAATGTTATTGTAATTAGTCAAAGGCTTTCTCAACCACCAACCCCCCCCCCCAAAAAAAAAACTCCAATGATGTTATGAAATTGTGTACGAATAGACTCTCCAATAAGACGCCCTTTTACAAAACTTGACCGATCAATACGAAGTTGAAACCACTCCCTATAGCCTAGCAAATAATAGCCTATTTATAATCCACATTCAACAGATAAATGTGCATTTAATAGATAAATGTGCATTTAATTCTTAATAGATAAATGTGCATATAATTCTTAATAGATAAATGTGCATTTAATTCTTAACAAAACGCCTGTCTTCACCCTATTTCTATATTAAAGTAATCAACGCCAGAATTTCTTGATGCTATTGCGCGGAGGCATTTGTCTCGGATCTTTTGCGATATTTTGTTTCCGTTCAATTGTGTATGGAGCGCTGTGGCCTGGTAGCTCAGTGTACCAGATCCGGACTCAAGGTCTCGGTGCCCTGCAGATTGTGGGTTCGAGATCGGCAGGGGTCATGGTGCTTGTAATAATAGTAGTTTATTCAGGCAGTCATTATAAAAATACAAGAAAAACACATACATATAGGCCTACAAGGATTAGAAAAAATATATATTAAAAAGGACTGCTAAAAAATTGCATAAAAAAAGAGAAATGGACATCAACAACAAGCAAACAAATAACAAGACGAAACATGACAGTGAAGAGCTGCCTTGGAGAAGACTAAAAAGTGAATTTAAACACTGTCGCCAAAGGGCGTGTCTCTCCAACCCTTCACAACATAGAGCACAAACACATACACAGACAATGCACAACACACAACAGCACATGAGAAAGAGGAGTCAAAGCAATATAAAGGGGGATTAAAGTTGGCTAAAAACAAAAGAAAGGGCGTTATAGGAGTGGGTGGGACAGAAATGGAGGAGACGTATAATAACAAAAACAGAACAAAACTAGACGGACGGTGTTTGTGGACAAACACAGGGCTGTTTCGTTTTTTTTTTTTTTTAGTTTGGATGTGAAATGTGAATACAATAAATTAAACTTCGTCAAACAATCGCGCTCCTGTCAGGTTGCTTTGTTAGACTTTGAAAATAATTAAAGTTGTTTGTAATAGTCACTTGTGATGACGTCATCATAACATAATGTACATTTTCATCTGTAAACTTGCTGACCTACCTAGATATTACATTTAAAATAATCGAACTTGTACTTTTGTAGATATACAATGTATGGCTTTAAAAACTGCCCCTTTAAGATAACGTCACGTGACATGTGATGACGTCATCATAACGTCACGTCAATTTTCATCTATAAACCTGCTTGCCTACCCGACTATATATTACATTTCAAATAAATCGGACCTGTACTTTTGTAGATTTATGGCTTCGAAAAATGCCCCTTTAAGATAATGACACGAAACAAGTGATGACGTAATCATGACATCATAATTTTTTTAATTTAAAATACCTACTGGGCTACCTAGATATTACTTTTGAACTTAATCGGACTTGTACTTTTGTTTATATATGGCTTCAAAAACTGCACCTTTAAGATGACGTCATGTGACATGTGATGACATCATAATAATGTCATGTCAATTTTCATCTATAAACCTATTGGGCTACCTAGATATTACTTTTCAACTTAATCGGACTTGTACTTTTGTTTATGGCTTCAAAAACTGCCCCTTTAAGATGACGTCACGTGACGTGTGATGACATCATCATCATAATGTCATGTCAATTTTCGTCCATAAACCTGCAGACCTACCTGGATATTACATTTCAACTTAATCGAACTTGTACTTTTGTTTATATATGGCTTCAAAAACTGCCCCTTTAAGATGACGTCACGTGACATGTGATGACGTCATCATAACATCATGTCAATGTTCATTTATAACACCCGGTGGCATACCTAGATATTACGTTTCAACTTAATCGGACTTGTACTTTTGTAGATATATGGCTTCGAAAAAATGCCCCTTTAAGATGACGTCACGTGACATGTGATGACGTCATCATGACGTAAAAGTTCGGCACACATTGTGAGCAGTTGGTGTAAGTGTCTGCCAAGTTTAAAAGTAACCAAAGTGGCCGGTAAGAAAGAAAACGTTTACAAATGCTATGTGCAATATTCTAGCGACTTGAAAAAAGAATTTTTTTATGACGTCATCATGACGTCACACAATTTGCGCTTTTTATGGCATATCTTTGAGACATACCAAACCTATAACAAAAAGAATTTTGAAAATATCTTGTTTTGTTCGCTAGATATATTGAAAAGACTGTTACGATTCTAAAACTTCAAAAATTTAGCGACTTGAAAAAAGACTAGAAATCAACCCCTTTTATGAACAGCAAGCACAAAATACCCATGGTTATCAGCCCTTCCCAGAATTCCTTTGTGTTATATTGAATTTGGTCTAAATTTTGAAATGGCTCCTATTTCTTACTTGAGTGAGCCACGATCATGAAATTTTGGAATTAGGTACAGGAAAATTCAATATATACATTTTTGTAATCGGATTGACCCTTACATGCGTTTAAAAAAAAAGATTTGTTGATGACGTCATCATGACGTCACACAATTTTCGCTTTTTAGGGCATATCTTTGAGACATACCAAAGCTGTAACAAAAATAATTTTGAAAATTTCTTGTTTTGTTCGCTAGATATATTGAAAAGAATGTTACGATTTTAAAACTTCAAAAATTTAGCGACTTGAAAAAAGACTAGAAATCAACTCCTTTTATAAACAGCAAGCACATAATAGCCATGGTTATCTGCCCGTCCCAGAATTCCTTTGTGTTATATTGAATTTGGTCTAAATTTTGAAATGGCTGTTATTTCTTACTTGAGTGAGCCACGATCATGAAATTTTGGAATTAGGTACAGGAAAATTCAATGTATACATTTTTGTAATCAGATTGACCCTTACATGCGTTAAAAAAAAAAAGCATTTTTGATGACGTCATCATGACGTCACACAATTTTCGCTTTTTAAGGCATATCTTTGAGACATACCAAAGCTATAACAAAAAGAATTTTGAAAATATCTTGTTTTGTTCGCTAGATATAATTTAATGAATGTTACGATTTTCAAAATTCAAAAATTCATAAAAAATCACGTGATGACGTCATCATGACGTAAAAGTTCGGCATGCATTCTGAGCAGTTGGTCTGAGTGTCTGTTAAGTTTAAAGGCAATCGGCTGCATAAAAGTAGCCAAAGTGCCTGGCAGAAAGAAATCGTGTACAAACGCTATGGGCAAAAAGTCTGAAAAAGAAAAAAAAAAAAAAGAAACTAGAGCCAATAGTGTTTGTGGACAAACACAGGGCTGTTTCGGTTTTTGTGTGTAAAATTTGGTGATTAAAATGAAATTTCAAAAATTTTAATAAAATTTCAAAAATTAAAAAAATTATAGAAAATTAGCCGATGAGGTCATCATGACGTCACTCCGGCTTCTGCATGCTGGTGGCACTATCTACATACCCACCAATTTTTATGACGATCGGACCTACCCTTATATGTGTTTCAAAAAAGCATATTTTTGATGACGTCATGATGACATCACACATTTTCCCATTTATGTGAAAGAATATGGGAGCTAACAAAGCTATTACAAAAAGAATTTTGAATTTAGCATGTTCTGTTAAAGAGATATGGGTTTAAGAAACTTTAAGGTTGAAAAAACTTTACAATTACTATAAAATCGTATGATGAGGTCATCATGACGTCACCTCAATTTTCATCTATAACACGTACTTGTCTACCACCATAGCAGGTTTGAATGCAATCGGACCTACGGTTCTCTAGATATGTGCCCTTGAAAAATGCACCTTTAAGATGACGTCACATGACAAGTGATGACGTCATCATGACGTCACTCTTCGGCATACATTTTCAGCTTAGGGTCTCTGTTTGAGTTAAACCTGATTAAGATCTGAGGTTGTTTAGTGACCAAAGTGGCTCTTACAAAATTCGTGTACAAAGTCTATGGGATTTGGGATAGAACTAAAAATTCATAGAAAATCAGCCGATGACGTCATCATGACGTCACTTTGGATTTTACATGCTAGTGGCACTATCTACCTACCCACCAATTTTCATGACGATCGGACCTATCCTTATATGTGTTTTAAAAAAGCACATTTTTGATGACGTCATCATGACGTCACACAATTTTCGCCTTTTAGGGCATATCTTTGAGACATACCAAAGCTATAACGAAAAGAATTTTGAAAATATCTTGTTTTGTTCGCTAGATATATTGAAAAGAATGTTACGATTTTAAAACTTCAAAAATTCAGCGACTTGAAAAAAGACTAGAAATCAACCCCTTTTATAAACAGCAAGCTCATAATAGCCATGGTTATCAGCCCGTCCCAGAATTCCTTTGTGTTATATTGATTTTGGTCTAAATTTTGAAATGGCTGTCATTTCTTACTTGAGTGAGCCACGATCATGAAATTTTGGAATTGGGTACAGAAAAATACAATGTATACATTTTTGTAATCGGATTGACCCTTACATGCGTTAAAAAAAAAACATATTTTTGATGACGTCATCATGACGTCACACAATTTTCGCCTTTTAGGGCATATCTTTGAGACATACCAAAGCTATAACAAAAAGAATTTTGAAAATATCTTGTTTTGTTCGCTAGATATATTGAAAAGAATGTTACGATTTTAATACTTCAAAAATTCAGCGACTTGAAAAAAGACTAGAAATCAACCCCTTTTATAAACAGCAAGCTCATAATAGCCATGGTTATCAGCCCGTCCCAGAATTCCTTTGTGTTATATTGAATTTGGTCTAAATTTTGAAATGGCTGTCATTTCTTACTTGAGTGAGCCACGATCATGAAATTTTGGAATTGGGTACAGCAAAATTCAATATATTTATTTTTGTAATCAGATTGACCCTTACATGCGTAAAAAAAAAAAAGCATTTTTGATGACGTCATCATGACGTCACACAGTTTTCGCTTTTTAGGGCATATCTTTGAGACATACCAAAGCTATAAGAAAAAGAATTTTGAAAATATCTTGTTTTGTTCGCTAGATATAATTTAATGAATGTTACGATTTTCAAAATTCAAAAATTCATAAAAAATCACGTGATGACGTCATCATGACGTAAAAGTTCGGCATACATTCTGACCAGTTGGTCTAAGTGTCTGTTAAGTTTAAAGGCAATCGGTTGCTTAAAAGTAGCCAAAGTGCCGGTCAGAAAGAAAACGTGTACAAATGCTATGGGCAATAGTCTGAAAAGGAAAAAAAAGAAAAAAAAAAAAAAAAAAAAAAAACTAGATATTACTTTTCAACTTAATCGGACTGATACTTTTGTTTATATAGCTTCAACAACTGCCCCTTTAAGATGACGTCACGTGACATGTGATGACGTCATCATAATGTCAAGTCAAATTTCATCTATAAACCTACTGGGCTACCTAGATATTACTTTTCAACTTAATCTGACTTGTACTTTTGTTTATATATGGCTTCGAAAAATGCCCCTTTAAGATGACGTCACGTGACATGTGATGACGTCATCATGACGTAAACGTTCGTTACACATTGTGAGCAGTTGGGGTAAGTGTCTGCCAAGTTTAAAAGTAGCCAAAGTTGAAAAACAAATTTTTTTATGACGTCATCATGACGTCACACAATTTTCGCTTTTTAGGGCATATCTTTGAGACATACCAAAGCTATAACAAAAAGCATTTTGAAAATATCTTGTTTTGTTCGGTAGATATATTGAAAAGAATGTTACGATTAAAATTGTTTTATAATTTAGCGACTTGAAAAAAGACTACAAATCAACCCTTTTTATAAACAGCATGCACATTTAAGCCATGGTTACCTGCCCTTCCCAGAATTCCTTTGTGTTATATTGAATTTGGTCTAAATTTTGAAATGGCTGTTATTTCTTACTTGAGTGAGCCACGATCATGAAATTTTGGAATTAGGTACAGAAAAATTCAATGTATACATTTTTGTAATCAGATTGACCCTTACATGCGTTTAAAAAAAAAAAAATGTTGACGACGTCATCATGACCTCACACAATTTTCGCCTTTTAGGGCATATCTTTGAGACATACCAAAGCTATAACAAAAAGAATTTTCAAAATATCTTGTTTTTTTCGTTAGATATATTGAAAAGAATGTTACGATTTTCAAAATTCAAAAATTCATAAAAAATCACGTGATGACGTCATCATTACGTAAAAGTTCGGCAGACATTCTGAGCAGTTGGTCTATGTGTCTGCCAAGTTTAAAGCCAATCGGCTGCTTAAAAGTGGCCAAAATGCCGGTTAGAAAGAAAACGTGCACAAATGCTATGGGCATTTGGCTGAAAAAGAAAAAAAAAAAGAAAAAAAAAAAAAAAAAACTAGAGGTTTGTGTCTGTTTGAAACAGAACACAAGGCTTTTCCTCTTTTTTTGTTTTCCACCCTAAAACTTCAAGTTACGTTCTATGTTTGTGTTAAGTTTGATTAAGATCTGATGTTTATAGTGAGTAAAGTGGCTTGTACAAAATTCGTGTGCAAAGTCTATGGGATTTTGGATAGAACTGAAACATTCATAGACAATTAGCCGATGACGTCATCATGACTTCACTTCGGATGTTACATTCTACTGGCACTATATCTACCTTCCCACAAATTTTTATGATACTCAGACCTATTCTTATATATGTTATTAAAAAAACACATTTTGATGACGTCATGATGACGTCACACATTTTCACATTTACGTGAAAGAATATAGGAGCTAACAAAGCTATTCCAAAAAGAATTTTGAATTTAGCATGTTCTGTTGATGAGATATGGCTTTAAGAAACTTTCACGGTTCAAAAACTTTAAAATTACTATAAAATCGTATGGTGACGTCATCATGACGTCACCTCAATTTTCATCTATAACACGTGGTGGCCCACCAACATACCAGGTTTAAAGGCAATCGGACATACGGTTCTCTAGATATGGGCCCTTGAAAAATGCACGTTTAGGATGACGTCACGTGACACGTGATGACGTCATCATGACGTCACGTTTCGGCATACATTTTCAGCTTAGGGTCTTTGTTTGTGTTAAGCCTGATTAAGATCTGAGGTTGTTTAGTGACCAAAGTGCCACTTACAAAATTCGTCTACAAAGTCTATGGGATTTGGGATAGAACTAAAAATTTCATAGAAAATCAGCCGATGACGTCATCATGACGTCACTTTGGATTTTACATGCTAGTAACATTATCTACCTACCCAGCAATTTTTATGACGATCGAACGTACCCTTATATGTGTTTCAAAAAAGAACATTTTTGATGACGTCATGATGACGTCACACATTTTCCCATTTATGTGAAAGAATATAGGAGCTAACAAAGCTATTCCAAAAAGAATTTTTGATTTAGCATGTTCTGTTCATGAGATATGGCTTTAAGAAACTTTAATGTTCAAAAACATTAAAATTACTATAAAATCGTATGATGACGTCATCATGACGTCACGTAAATTTTCATCTATAACACGTGGTGGTCTACCAACATACCGGGTTTAAAGGCAATCGGACCTACGGCTCTCTAGATATGGGCCCTTGAAAAATCATCTTTAAGATGACGTCACGTGACATGTGATGACGTCATCATGACGTAAAAGGTCGGCACACATTGTGAGCAGTTGGGGTAAGTGTCTGCCAAGTTTAAAAGTAGCCAAAGTGGCCGGTAAGAAAGAAAACGTTTACAATGCTATGGGCACTATTCTAGCGACTTGAAAACAGATTTATTTTATTACGTCATCATGACGTCACACAATTTTCGCTTTTTAGGGCATATCTTTGAAACATACCAAAGCTATAACAAAAAGAATTTTGAAAATATCTTGTTTTGTTCGCTAGATATATTGAAAAGAATGTTACGATTTAAACAATTTAGAAATTCAGCGACTTGAAAAAAGACTACAAATCAATTCTTTTTATAAACAGCATGCACTTTTAAGCCATGGTTATCTGCCCTTCCCAGAATTCCTTTGTGTTATATTGAATTTGGTCTAAATTTTGAAATGGCTGCTATTTCTTACTTGGGTTAGCCACGATCATGAAATTTTGGAATTAGGTACAGAAAAATTCAATGTATACATTTTTGTCATCGAATTGACACTTACATTCGTTTAAAAAAAAAAAATGTTTGGATGACGTCATCATGACGTCACACAATTTTCGCTTTTTAGGGCATATCTTTGAGACATACCAAAGCTATAACAAAAAGAATTTTGAAAATATCTTGTTTTGTTCGCTAGATATATTGAAAAGAATGTTACGATTTTAAAACTTCAAAAATTCAGCGACTTAAAAAAAGACTAGAAATCAACCCCTTTTATAAACAGCAAGCACATAATACCCATGGTTATCTGCCCTTCCCAGAATTCCTTTGTGTTATATTGAATTTGGTCCAAATTTTGAAATGGCTGTTATTTCTTACTTGAGTGAGCCACGATCATGAAATTTTGGAATTAGGTACAGAAAAATTCAATGTATACATTTTTGTAATCGAATTGACACTTACATGCGTTTAAAAAAAAACTAATTTTTGATGACGTCATCATGACGTCACACAATTTTCGCTTTTTAGGGCATATCTTTGAGACATACCAAAGCTATAACAAAAAGAATTTTGAAAATATCTTGTTTTGTTCGCTAGATATATTGAAAAGAATGTTACGATTTTCAAAATTCAAAAAATCATAAAAAATCACGTGATGACGTCATCATGACGTCACTCTTCGGCATACAATTTCAGGTTCGGGTCTATGTTTGTGTTAAGTTTAATTAAGATCTGAGATTGTTTAGTGACCAAAGTGGCTGTCATAAAATTCGTGTACAAAGTCTATGGGATTTAGGATAGAACTAAAGTAAGAAGAAGAAGAAGAAGAAATAAAAAAAAAAAAATCAGAACAAAAACAAAGCCTTTTCCGACGGATTGTCGGAAAAGCCAAAAAAAAAAAAGAAAAAAAAAAAAATCTTAACGAAAACAAGGGCTGTTTCGGAAAAGTTTCCGAAACAGCCAAAAAAATCTTAACGAAAACAAGGGCTGTTTCGGAAAACTTCCGAAACAGCCAAAAAAAAAAAAAAAGAAAAAAAAAAAAATCTTAACGAAAACAAGGGCTGTTTCGAAAAACTTTCGAAACAGCCAATTAAGCGAAAAAGAAATAGAAAACGGGGTGAGGGGAAGGAATTGAAGAGATAGGAAAATTGAACAAGAACACAAATAAGAAAAGGAGGGAAAAGACATAAATGGCAAGGATTCGGCCAGGATATCAGAAAAATCGAACAAATAAAAATTATAACAAGATAAAAAACCCACAAATTCAAATCAGTGAAATAAAAAATGGGCAGCAAAAAACGTTGTCATTACAATAATCAGTTCTGATTAATGCTAAGACTAGTTTACAAATTACAAATTAAGATACCTCTTAGTTCTCTCAAGAATGCAGGGAATGGGGCACAGGTTAACATATCTACTAAATTGTCGGGGTAAGAACTCCAGTTCTTCACAAACTGACAGGGTATAGAATATTTAAATAAGTCAGTGCGGGCATACAAGTGGTGAAAGGTTAAACTAGAATTGGCATGTCTGCTGTTCACGTTGATATTACTTAAACAATTAGGTGAACAATTTGCCGAGTTGCCACTAATCAGTTGCTTACAAACAAATTTCACAAAACAATATACTCTCGTCTGGCACTCAATGTGGATAAATGTAATTCAGTGAGCCGTTCGGGATAAGATTGCTCCTGTCTACGTTGATGCAGAATGAGACTGGTGGCATACCTTTTCAAGCTGATCAATGTGCTTAACTCTGTGCACACACCAAACAGGGGAACAATAATCGAGGATCGCCAAAATGATTGCTTTGTATAAAGCAAGTAAAGTTGTCTTATTACAGTCGCTCATAACTTGGCACATGAAGCCTAGGGTCTTATAGGCCTTAGCAGTGACATAGTTCACATGCTCGTCCCAATTAAGATTGTGCTGAATATGAATACCTAATAATTTTAAAGTTTTCACCTCTTGAGTGAGAATTTCATCTAAAAAGTACAGCGATGGGAAAGTTTGCTGCCTGGTCCTAGTTAGAGCCATGACTTTACATTTTCGAATATTAAGAGCAAGGGAATTCTTTTTAGAACAATTACTGATGGTGTTGAGATCATCCTGGAGCTGAATAATGTCACTGCTAGACCTAATCTGCTTAAAAACAAAAGTGTCATCCGCATAATGGTACGGTAAGTTTTCTAAGTGTAAATGGAGATCATTAATGTAAATATTAAAGAGAAGGGGCCCTAGAACCGAGCCTTGTGGCACTTCAGAGCTAACACTAGTCCAATCGGAATAACAACCATGGAACACAACCATCTGTTTACGACCAGACATAAAGGAGTCAATCCACGTTAAAAGAGGCCCTTGAATACCATATTTTTGTGCAACTTCTGCATGAGTATGTTCTGAGAAATAGAGTCAAATGCTTTACTATAGTCTAAAGATCTAAAGAGACAACATGAACACATGATTTAGGTTGATCCAAAGTCTGAGACCACTTGGTTAAAGTGTCAGCAAGAATCGTGGTACATGATCTCCCTGGTTGAAAACCATGTTGAAGATTATAAAACAGCACATTATTTTTAACATGCATTCTGAGATTGTCAGCTACAAAACCTTCTTCAAAAGTTAGGGCAATGGGGCGATAATTATTTATATCGCTCCGATCGTCATGCTTAAATATGGGCACAATGTTAGCGGCTTTCCATGCACTAGGTAACCTGCCCTGACGTATGGAGAAATAAACTAAAATTGCCAAAACAGGAGAGATTTCATGAACACAAAGTTTGAGCATTTTGACTGTTACTCCGTCAGGGCCAGCTGAGCAAGGCACTTTGTCACAAGTTGCACTTCTCTACCCAGGAGTAAATGGGTACCTGTGTATGGGGGCAGTGATGGTTATGTGTTTGATTAGTCCATGTGCGCTTAACTTGCAGCCGGGGCTGTATACTCTTTTGGGAGTTGAGAAGGTGTCTGGAATGATTTATGGGCCTGATGAGCAGGAGTAATTGTAAACGCTGTAATATTATACAAATAATGAATGTTTATGAGTGCAATGGTAAGAGGTGACAGGTCGAATGTTCCATTCCACGAGGCGAAGCCGAGTGGAATGGAACATTCCATCTGTCACTGAATGAAATTATTCTTTCCGTTGCACGAATGTGAAACATTTATTATTTGTATTATACAACGCCTCAATAAATCCTCGACGGATCATGTGCATGGATTTCTTTGTGTATAACGTGCCGTTTTCCCTTCTCGGCATGCTTAGCTGAGTCCCGCATAAAACTGCGACAAAACAGTTGTCCATTTTCGAATCGGCTACTGCTTCAATTGTTGTCCCTGCATGGTTTCAAATTCATCTAATCGTTTGACTGCGTATTTGATTTGTTTCTTTGAGTTAGCATCACCTATACGAGTTCCGATATTTCATCGTCTGTTAGACCTAAGAAAACAAACAGTGATTCGCGAACATCGTCCGCCATTTTGTGTGAATGATAGCCGTGGTGTAGCGCCACCAATAATGTGACTGTGTAAACATGGAAGTTCTATTCAACGCGTTGCGCGTCGCGCTTATTCTTCGCAAGCGCTAGCGCTACAGAACTGGGTTCAAACATTTCGTGAAGGGGTAGTTTGGAAAAGTGCAAATAATTTTCATCTAATTTCGAATTAAAACAGACGTTCATTTAATAAGGGAATAAATATGTGCTGGGCCGGTTTTAAACCGCCTTGGGGCCTGGGCGCTTGATAATGACCCCAGCCAAATCTGTGGGAGAGGTGCTATTATACACATATGGACTGGCAACGAGGTCACTACTGCTCGTCTATGCGCCCCCGAGGGACTGTGAGTGACCGGAAGAGGGTCCTATTTCTCGAGGCCGAAGGCCGAATGAAATAGGACCATCTTCCGGTCATTCACAGGCCCGAGGGGGCATAGGTGTGCACTTATGACCGAATTATGCCAGTCCATATGTGTTTTATAACACATCTCCATCTGTACAAAATGTAGGGGTTTTATAATTGAACTGTTTTAATTCAACAATTAACTCATCAGCAATTCAACAATTAAAGGAATGCTTTTAGTTTCCCTGGATTCAGTGTTTGAGTTGCTGTTCACTGTTTACACCATGTTACATCAGTGTACGCTTAGTGGTTATGAATAATACCACACATCCATGACAGTTGCAGTTGAGGGCGCTGTTACCAGTCAAATTTTGTTTAAGTATAGCGCCTGATCAGGCACGATATTCTTAAAATTACGCACGCGCGATGTCTTGACGCGCATTTAGTTCACGCTGACGCGCATTCAGTTCAAACTGACACAAAATTGATGGACTAGCCTATTATTAGTGAATCCCACGTGACAGTGTTTCAGCCAACCAGGATAAAGAACCAGCAAGAGGTGTGTTATCAAAAGCAAATATCGACTTGCTTTATCTCGTGGTGTAGTAAAACTAGCCTCCCTCTGTGATCCATGCAGCATTCTATTTCCCCTCGGCTTCGCCTCAGGAAAATAGAATGCTCCATGGATCACCTCGGGAGGCAGCCTTGACTCAATGGGCGCGTGCGCGTTCCTTCACTAACCCCTGGCCGTGAGGAATACGTACACGACGCTGACTGGCTATTCGAATTGAATATTTATGTACTGAAAGTGAAGCGCGCGTGTGATCCGAATGTTGAACGCCCTGTTGTGCGCTCGCGCCCGCGTTAACATCCTGTTCGTCACGTCACATCAGCAAAACGAGTCGAGCCACTGATCTCTTAGCCTTTAGTCAAGGCGCGCGTGGCACCCCGGATGCTGATAACACGAAAAAAAGACCAGTGCGAGTAGCGAAGCCACGAGCGCCTTTACTATCCCGTGGAGCTAATCAATAATAATGTATTCCAGTTGTCTGGCTTATATGCATTAGATGCTTTGCTTATGCATGCTCATGATAGTTGTAGCAAGTGGGGCAGTTAAAATAATTCAAATACCGCCGTTTCAATGTCGCGCGCTTCATTTCAGCGCCAAGCACGAGCACGCACAACTGCAACATGATAATTCGCCATCATCATTCCATGCGCGCGCATGGTGTTCCCACGGGTCGAGCGAACTCATTTTCTTCGTGAGCGCGTGTGACGTCACTGATGCGAGTTAAAGGGACACATTGCCTTCAAATGTCAAATGTTGCTGTTTGGAAATGTTCCTTATCTTTTATAAGAGTTGCTCATGCAAAAAAACACGTATAATGTGTTGTAATTAGTAAGCAGTGATTACAAAACAAAAAATTGGCCTCTGACCCCTGACATCTGACCCGCGAAACATTCACTTATTTCCAGTAGTAAATACCACCGTCTAAATAATGCGCAAAATACGCTGTAAGAGTATTTAGGCTGGCGCCGCAACCAGTGGCCTTGTAAACCTATCAGATGATCGCCAGGTACCATTCTCTACCTCGCGACACATATCGCCAGTGCTGCGCGCCGTGCCACAGTACATCAAAATGGATCAACAGAACGTACTTCAACCAGCTGCGACTGGAAATACGACTGGTGAACACGGTCCGCCATTTTGTGGATTAAAAAATTTGGTTCTACAAAATGGCGGACTGTTATTTGTCACGAAATGAAACAAAAAACACGCAATTTGAAGGGATAGTTATGTGAATCTTTATATTCTACTTTTAAAAAAGCTTCCCAACAATATCCATTTCAGTTTTATAGCCCAAATCGCAAAATCCAAAGCAGTGTGTCCCTTTAAGCCCGGTTCATACTTCATGCGAATGCATATGCGAAGCGAATTCGTCAAGGTAACCGGGGACGTCACAATGAAACTTCAATTGTTGACGTCATGAAATTCGCTTCGCATTCGCATTCGCATGAAGTATGAACCGGGCTTTATTCTACATTTTTATTGGTCAATAGCCACAACATGTAATGCATTATGCATGAGAATTTCTCTACCAAATCGGTAGAGAAATGTAAAGGAAAACATAAGCCTTCTCCACGAGATAGTAAAGGCGCTCGTGGCTTCGCCACTCGCTGGTCTTTTTTCGTGTTGAATGAAAGGGTGCCACGTGCGCCTTGACTAAAGGCTACTGATCTCTATATAAAAATCTGGATTGCGCTTTGGCCGTTCAAGTTGTAGACGGCCGTCCGCCACATTACCAATCCCATCTATAGCCGTATCCCCAAACGTAACGCGAACGTATAGGCCTACTACCATCCTGCACCCGATTTCACTAAACTCATCGTAACTTAAGACGCGTCGTACGGTTTAAGACGCGTCGCTGCCCTGCGACACGTCGTAGCTGCGACGCGTTCTGCGAACCATTTCACTAAACGCGTCGTAAGGGCGATGCATTGCATTTTCAGTTTAATGAGATATATTTCTTGGACGAGCCTAATTATTTTCGCTCTTTGGTACTATTTTGTGTCTCAAATATTTTCGTCACCAAATAGCCGTTGTATATTAACACGTAGCCTGCGCGATACGCGGAAACGGTGAAATCAAGGTGGATGATTGGAAGAAATTTTTCTTTGGATGTCGTTAATGCTTTTATTATTTGATTGAAATTCTTTTTTTTTACAATCTGCCAGTATGTGTGGGTGGGTGTGTGTGTCATTGCATGGTTTTATCTATTTTGGGAATCGTGGGATTGACTGGCTTTAATGGCGGGTTGTTGATTAGCGTGCTCTTCCATAGTGTATTTCACAGATTGGTCGTGAAGTTGCTTTCAATCTGGTAGCTTTGTCAGTGTGACTATTATTTAAGGCCGCATCCGAAACGGGGATTTACTTATTCTCCACCACACTGCAAATAGCCGCACGCGTAGCCAAAATTCCGGTTTCGGACGCGGCCTAAATTTTTGATTTGATTTGATTTATTTCCATTCATCACAACAAGTGAAAAAGAAGCAAGTAAATAGTACAATACACAGGGTGATGTATGGAGGATACCTGGCAGAAGCATAGGCTTATACGAGGCCAGGCTCCTTTACAAATAATTAAATGTTACTTTCTAAATAAATATAAATAATTTTATTACGTAATAAAAGTTTCAGGAAAAGAATGTCATTAACAGGAGTATAAAAAGGAAGGGAAATACATTTAGCAATGATACATCAATACAAATATAATATTGGAGCATTAAGCAGTAGTATACTGTTATTCACTATAATTTTCCGGAAATAATAGTTTTTTTGAAGTATTTTTTAAAACCATGTATGTTTCTAAAGTAAGGGATTGGCATTATTTTATTCCATAGAAGAGGGCCTTGGTGTCTAACTGTTTTTAAAAATAAAGTGGTTCTTGCCTTCCCAATATGAAGCTTAGCTGCTGATCTTGTGTTGTGAGTGTGAATTTCATTATTTCTCAAGAACATAGAATTTATTACACAGGGTAGAAGGTTGTTTTCGAATTTAAACATAAATATTCCAAGATGATATTTATATATATTAAAAATTGTGAGTGTATTATACATTCTGAAAAGCGGACCAGTGTTTTCTCTAAAGGTAGACTTCGTAACGACTCTAAGAACTTTTTTTTGTAATATTAAAAGCTTATTCAAAAGAGTAGTCTGGGAATTTCCCCAGGCTAATATGCCATATTGCAGATGGGGCAGGGCCAAGGTATTATAGATAGAAAAAAGTACACTTGTTGGAAATACATATTTCAGTTTACGCAGTATCCCCAGAATTCGTGAAACTGTCGTATGAACCTGCTGGCAATGAGACTTCCAGGTAAGACCTCTATCAATGGTAACACCAAGAAATTTAAAGGAACTCACTTGGCGTATTTTCAAATTATTTATATATATGTCAAAATCACTATTCTTGTTTTTGTTCGAGAAGGACATAAAACACGTTTTCTTTTCATTAATGGAAAGCCGATTACATTTAAACCAAGACGATACATTACAAAGTTCTTTATTTATTGTAGTAACTGCCTCTATTAAATTGTTATGACTGTAGAAAATACTGGTATCATCTGCAAACAGAATATAAGACAGTAACTTTGAAGAATTAACAATGTCATTTATGTACACGAGAAAAAGTATGGGGCCCAAGATAGAACCTTGTGGTACTCCACATTTAATAGGTTTAAGGTCGGATTCATTATCTTTCCATTGTACGAATTGCTTTCTATCAGAGAGATAGTTCCTGAACCATTCCAAGGCTATTCCTCTAATGCCATACCTGTTAAGTTTTGATAGTAAAATGTTATGATCAATGGTATCGAATGCCTTGGAAAGGTCCAGGAACAACCCAATAGTGTGCTGAGATTGATCCAAAGATGAACTGATTTTATCAACAAGGTCAACCAAGGCCATTTGAGTGGAGAAATTTGACCGGAATCCATACTGTGAGTTAGTTAAAATATCATACTTAGTTAGAAACGAATCAAGACGATTTGCAACTAATCGCTCAAGCAATTTAGAAAGACAAGGTAATATTGAAATAGGGCGGTAATTACAAGTTAGTTGACGATCTCCATTTTTGAATACAGGAATAACTTTAGCGATCTTGAAATCGTCTGGTACAATTCCTGTTGTTAATGATAGGTTAAAAATTTTTAACAGGGGAATTATGATAAAGGGTGCAATTTTCTTGACAAGGAACGTGCACAATTGATCATGTCCTGGACTCTTTCTAGAGGGTAATTTATCAATGCATTTTAGAAGTTCATGGTCGGTTATTGGAGCCATAAAAAAGGAATGACTAAAATCTCCATCTATATAATCAGTTGGGTTGGACTGGACTTGAGGAATCTTAGATGCAAGTTCCGGACCAATGTTTGTAAAGAAGTCGTTAAATGTTTCAGCAATTTGTCGCGGGTTATCTATGATAGTGTTATTATTCACTTTGAAGGATTCGGGGCCATGCGATCTTTTAGAATTTTTGTTTAACACGTCATTGATAAGTTTCCATGTATTTTTCATGTTACATTTTTCCTTCTCAAAAGTAGCAGTAAAGTAATTTGTTTTGGCTGTTCGAATAACAGTTGTTAATCTGTTGCGGTATTTATCATATTTTCTTTTATTGGATTCATTTGGGTTATTGAGATAGCGTTTATATAAACTGTTTTTCCGTCTGATTGATTTCAAAAGACCTTTCGTTAGCCAGGGATTGCGTATTGTCTTTTTACTTTTGACTTTTTTATAGGGAACAAATTCATCAAAAAGCAAAGTTAATCTTGTAATGAACTGGTTATAACACTCATTTACATTTTGTGAATTAACGACTTCATTCCACTTAATAGTCTCTAATTCATGTTTCAGGGCAGAAATATTTTGGCCACTAGTATCTCTTTTCCAATAAAAGTTCCTTGTCTCTTTTACTTTAGAAAAACTTGGACCAAATAGAACAATAGGCAAATGATCACTTAATTCCGAAAGTAGATAATTACTTCCGACAACCTCCCACACACACTGCACTATATATATCCGCCTCGTGCAGACCGTTGGTGGCGCTACATTACCAATCAACGTTTGAATGCAAGGACCCCCCTTTCGTAAGTACACACGTAGAATGGATTTTACGCTCTTTGCCAGTAGTGAGCTCAAGATAACAGTTTGCATTACGGTGGGTGATGCCCTCGGGAAAATCAGTTCAAATGGAAAATTCGTTCGTTACAGTAGGCTAATACAGCCACCATCCCACGCCCACGCAAGTTCCCCAAAATCCCTCCGCAAAATAAAAAGTCGATCGACAAAATCAATAATTGTATAGGTATATGACAAACAAATTAAGCATTAATAATCAGCGTTCTCTGTACGTACCCGTGTATCGGGTTGAATAATATTTTCAACTCTTTCCAACAGCTGAACAATCCCCTCTCGTGTGAAACGGTATCTGCTGTACGTTTCCTCATCGCTTAGATTGTCTAAGGGATTGCGCCTGTCTCTAAACACCCTCTCTCTTCTTATTGCTCTTCTAGCTTTACGTTCTGCAAGAAGCATAAGCGCCATCTTTATGATTTTCTCATATATTTCATGTATTTACGACGACCCAAATACACGTCGTAACTTACGACGTGTTTCATGTCGTTGTCAAGGTATTTGCGACGCATTGAACGCATCGTAACTTTAGTGAAATGGCTTGTAAGACGCGTCGCAAGTTGCGACGCGTAACTCGTCGTAACTCGAGTTACGACGCGTCGCAGCGTTTAGTGAAATCGGGGGCAGGACTCCATACGCGCGTGTGCGTTCCTTCACTAAACAAAAACGAACATTAAGAACAAAATCTTGGGTGCTTAAAAATTAAAACTGAATGCCCAAACAGTGAAAAAGAAACTTTAATTTGATCAGAATGATGTGTGAAAACCACGCGAATTTGAATGACCAATAACGAAAATGTTCAGAAAAAGAATCGCAATTGGCCGCAAAAACCTTTATTATTAATTTCCTGATGCCTTCGTTTTTCATCGCCAGGTTGCAAAACGCATATTCACTGTACAAACCTACGTGAATGTCCAGTTCGAGGATCGAATATCGAGCAATTTGAGTTGGGTAAATACAAGGGTGCACCACACTAAATAGGCCAAAATGGCTGATTAGCATAAATTGTAAACCCACAACTTTTTTGAACAATACATTTTTGGGGGTCATGCAATTGATAGATTGTGTAATTATGATCAGCTGTCATAACCCGGGGGTTCTGTGCTTCAACTTCTGTGAAGACTTGATACATTTTGGGTTTAAAATTGGTCCTATTTGGCTTGGCAAGTGGAGGGATGCTTTATGAAAAATGGCAGCTAGCCGGATTGGGAAAAAACACATTTTCCGGGGTGGTACGTTCTGGGGATAATTAGCAAAAATTCTAAACGGCTAACTAGTTGAGTATCTATGGGGGACCCCCCGTGCACCCCCCCCCCCCCCCCCCCAGAACTAATCCACACCAACTTTTTCTGGTGTGTTTTAAGGTCCTTAAACACATTTGGGATGTTAACAGTGAAAAAAACCCGATGCTCTGGCGATATCCAAGATGGCGGCCAATATGGCTGCCAAAAATGGTCAAAATTGGGAAAAGTCATATATCAGCCAACAAATATGATAAAAGCACAAATAAAATTGTTAGATATATGTTTTTGACCCTTACAAATTCATTTCTGGTATTCTCGTTTTGCTATCATGCTTCAAATTCAAGATGGCGGCCAATATGGCCAGCAAAAGTGGTCAAATTTGAGAAAAATCGTATTTATCAGCCAAAAATTATGATAATGGCATGAATGAAATGATTTGATATGTTTTTACCCTTACAAAATACTTTCAAGTATTCTTTTATTTTGCTATCATGTACCAAATTCAAGATTGCGGTCAAAATGACCAAAGAAATACAAAATACATGTATCAGCAATATATTAAAATAACCATGAGCACTCACTTGCAATTGTGAAAGAGAAAATAATACATATACCAATTCTTTAATATATGGAGGTATCTCACAAAAAGGCTAAAGTAAATCTATAGACATTTTATATAGCGATTGTCAACCGCTTTAACACACACACACTCACACAGTCATGTAAACGGGTGCAATCGTGGACCTCCCATTGTTCCTCTTTTGTTTATACTCTTAACTTTTTCGGAAGGCCTCCCATTGGTTTTGTACACGATTTTCAATCGTGGACGTTAGGTCAAACGTGGACCCCTTTGTCTACGCCCGAATTCTTTTGTCCTAGGTCCACGATTGCCGGCATATACAAACTCACTTGGTACTGTAAGACAAATTACTATACATTTTGTACCCATGTAATTTACATCTGGAGGTATCTCAAATAAGGGCAAAAGTATTTGACATTTTATATAGCGATTGTCCACTGCTTTAACACACTCTTGGCATTGTGAAAGACAAAATAATAAACCCATTCTGTAATACATCTGGAGCTATCTCAAATAGAGGCAAACCTAAACCTAAGGTAACTGGTTTGCGGTAGAACCATGTATTAAATCTCTTTTGTGAGTTTGTGTTCTGAAAAGAACCGGAGGGAACTCATCAATGTTACGGACAGTATGCTCTGCCCGTCGTCAGGAGACTGAGGGATTCCAACGGTGAAGCGGGCTTATATGGTGTCTAGAAGCGATTAAGCGTGAGAAGGATGCAAACTCCTGCAGGGCTTGGGGATGCTGGATGATCATTGAGGCGTGTCATTCTGAAGGAAGGGTGCGAAGGGGGAGGTTGCCAAGGGTATATGGGACCCATAGGCTGGAGAACTACATGTAAGTTATCCTAGGGTATAGGAGACCCATTGGACTGGGAGGTAAGGATGGGGCCCCAGATATGTCGCTGATGGAGAAACCGATGTCTTGGGGAACCGTGTTGTGCTTAAAGATTTCAATGGCTTCTCTGATGCGGCAGGGGTACCAGCGTTCGATGCTGGTGATGAGTTCGGCCTGGCTCCAGTTGATCTGATGGTCTTCGGTGTGGGAGTGTTTGACTATGGATGATTTCTCATAGTCTCCTTTTCTGCCATGGGCTTTGTGTTCATTGAGTCTGGTGGGGAGGTCCCTGCCAGTCTCGCCGATGTACACTTTGCCACATTGGCAGGGGATCTTGTACACTCATGGCCTGCGCTCTGGGTCTGACCGGTCCTTGTGCGAAGTCAGCAGATTCTGGATCTTTATGGGGGCTGTGTGGTAGACTCGAATCCCATGCTTGTGGAGGATGCGCTGGATTTGATGTGAAGTACTGCCTAAGTAGGGGAGAGTAAAAGGACTAGGGACCCTAACTAGTTGGCTTTGGGTACAGGCGACCCTTTGGCCGGGGGGTGGATCTGGGGTCTTGTGTCTTGACTTGGCTGGGCTTGTATCCGTTGCATTGCAGTGCTGTGGTGACGTGATGGAGTTCCTGGGTTTGATGTTCCTTGTCGCAGACGTTGTATGCCCTGCGGACGAGGGCCCAGTTGATGGAAGTCTTGATCTTGGGGTGATGGAAGGAACTGCTGTGGAGGTATCTGTCGGTTTGGGTGGGTTTGCGGTAGACACTGCGGGTAAGACTGCTGTCCTGCTTTCTGGACACCTCAACATCAAGAGATGAGATGTTGCCATCTCTTTCTTGTTCCATGGTGAACTGGATGCTGTTGTGAAGCCCGTTGAGGTGTTCCAAGAAAAGCCAAAGGTTATACTTTCCGTGCTGCCAGATGATAAAGGTGTCAATGTACAGGAGCCAAACCCTAGGTCTGTGATCTGCTGTGGCGATGGCGATCTGCTGTGGCGATGGCGGTCTGCTCAAACTGAGAGATGTTGCCGGAACGCTGGAGAGAAAGACGCTTGCCTTGCAGCCTCCTCTCGATGGATGGTGTATGGTCTTTCCGGATTTCACGGCAGTCCGAGTTGAGGATGTCCGCCACCTTGCGGTCATACTCGGCCCTGTCGACAGTGGCATTACCCTTGTCCTCTCGAAGAATGTGGATGGACTTGTCTTGGTGCAGTGATGTGATGGCTGACCGGTCTTGTCTGGAGATGTTAGGCTTGGCTGGTTTGTGTTTCCGGAGGTCTTGATTGATCTGCAGACGGATCTCATCGGCAGCATGCTTGTCAAGATGGCAGAGGGTGGGATCGGTGTGTTGGATGATCTCTTCTACAGGGGATGATCGAGGGACAAGGGACAAGGTCTCTTCCGCGGACAGGGTACGCTGGCTCAGGTTGACGGGTGATGAAGGATTCTTGAGAGCGAAGGTGGGGTTTGGTGTGGTGCAGGTTGGAGGGTACAGAGCATCTCATTCGGCTGGAGGGTTGGGGGCGTAGAGGGATATAGAAAATCCCATGGCCAGGGTCGGGGCTGTGGGAGTGGGGATATAGGTGATCCCATTACCTGGGTGGAAGCAGGGCTTGGACTGGTCTTGGTCTTGCGCTTTGTGATACTCCGGAGTTTCTTGATTTGGCGTGGTTGCTGGAGGAAAGGGTGAGCTGCTGAATCTTCCCGAAATCAGCTCCGGAGACACTAGAACCTAGCTGGTCACAGGTGGTGGAAATCTGCCTGTCCAAGGATGCAAGGGTGGATCTGGTAGGACTGATGCGGAAATTCCACCCCCTACAGAGAATGGCTGGACCTGATGTGAAGACTTCATTGAGCCAGTGTGGTCAGAGGGACCTGTCTTGCCATCCCGTCTTGCAAATCCCGTCTTGAAGACATCCTGGCTGAAGTCACAGAGGAGGAAACGTAAGATGACGAAGATGTCGATATCGATGGAGATGATGTAAATAAATCTGACTGTTCAGGTCTTGACGACTATGACAGTGACTAATGCTATGTCATATTCAAAGCAGTAGACAATCTCTATATGAAATGTAGATATTGCAATGCTTTTCCTCTTTCAAAATATCAAGTGTGAAAGCGGTGGACAGTCGCTATATAAAATGTGTATAGGTTTAAGTTTCGCCTTTATTTGAGATAACTCCAGATGTATTACAGAATGGGTTTATTGTTTTGTCTTTCACAATATCCAGTGTGTTAAAGCGTTGGACAATCACTATATTTATAAAATGTCTATAGGTTTAACTTTTGCTTTTATTTGAGGTACCTCCAGATGTATTACAGAATAGGTATAGTATTTTGTCTTTCACAATACCAAGTGTGTGTTAAAGCAGTAGACAATCGCTATATAAAATGTCTATACGTTTAACTTTTGCCTTTATTTGAGATACCTCCAATTGTAAATTACATAATGGGTATATTATTTTGTCTTTAACAGTAGTGTTACCAAGTGTGTGTTAAAGCGGTGGACAATCGCAATATAAAATGTCTATAGGTTTTACTTAAGCCTTTTTATGAGATACCTCCAGATATTAAAGAATTGGTATACATATGTATTATTTTCTCTTTCAAAACATCAAGTGACTGTTCATGGTTATTTTAATATATTGCTGATACATGTATTTTGTAATTCTTTTAATTTATTACGGTAATTTTGACCACAATCTTGAATTTTAAACATGTTTACAAATCAGAAAAAGCCAGATATGAGTTTAAAATGACTTTCAAATAGGCCTACATAATGTCAACTTTTACTTACACTCATCACTTACCTTTTTGGCCAATATATGACTTTTCTCAAATTTGACACTTTTTGGCATCCATATTGGCCGCCATTTTGAATTTGGTGAATGGTAGCAAAATAAAAGAATACTTGAAAGTATTTTGTAAGGGTAAAAACATATCAAATCATTTAATTTATGCCTTTATCATAATTTTTTGCTGATATATACGATTTTTCTTAAATTTGACCACTTTTGATGGCCATATTGGCCGCCATCTTGAATTTGAAGCCTGATAGCAAAACAAGAATACCAGAAATGAATTTGTAAGGGTCAAAAACATATATCTAACATAAAAAAAAATGTTTTTATCATATTTTTTGGCTGATATATGACTTTCCCCAATTTTGACCATTTTTGGCGGCCATATTGGCCGCCATCTTGGATATCGCCAGAGCATCGGGTTTTTTTCACTGTTAACATCCCAAATGTGTTTTAGGACCTTAAAACGCACCAGAAAAAGTTGGTGTGGATTAGTTCTGGGGGGGGTGCACGGGGGGTCCCCCATAGATACTCCACTAAACCTGCCAGGAATTTTAAAGAATTTGACAGATTAAGATTCAAACTATAACTTTCAGTCGTGTCACAAAAACTGAGAGACTCCTGGATAATGATTTTTTTCACTGTGGAGTTAGTGGATTTTACACTAAGGTCAATGGGAGTTTATTTAGTGTGGTGCACGCACAAAGGGGTTATCTAACGCAAATAGAGCCCTCCAATTGTGGTCCATCAAATCTCAACTGGCATTGGGTAAAATCACTAAAAGTTTAAAGGTTGAATTACCCTATGTTTTGATGACGTTACGTACGCAGTGCATCATGGGGGAAAACGGGGGTCACCGCCGCGGCTCGTATACGATTTTTACAAACACTTCCCACGCTCATTTTCCGACCTTGTGGCTCCCGAGGAAAATTCCCTGCACAGTACAGTAATCAACTTTTAAAGTTAATGACGGTGAAAACTTCCACGACAGATTGGGCTAAAACTGCACATTTGACTGTCTTTGGCCACTATCAAGATGAATTTGAAAACCGATCGTACGTCGGTATTCTACACATAAAAGTATAGCGAGCGTCGAGCGATAACCCCCCACTGAAAACTGCAATGTCATGCGGTAAACACTGACATGACGTCATCAATACGTAGGACTAAGTTGGCATTGCCTTTTACGCCAGTTCAACATGCTCAAGTTAAATGCATCCTCCAGTTGAATACTTAGTGACAGTTACCTCAGCCAGCATGAGAACTGCGTTAGTTACTTCAGGATTAGAGGTGTCGATGTCCACGCTGACGAATCTGGCCATCCTCGGTGTATCGCAATGGAACTCATTCACCGCTCCGCGGTACGATTGTGCTTTTGTAGCAGGTAAGCCGCACGGTGCGTTTTCCGTGCAGTTCGAGCTTAGGCCTGCACGCACTACCGCAGCGGTGAAACGATATACGTCTAAAAACATAAATAACATGGAATGAAGCACTTTCAGGGTTGACTCTCGGTTAGTTGATTTTTTTTGGCTCAAAGATATCATATCGTCAGAGTTTTCACGAAGGGACGGGCATGTGTTACTTGACCAGTAATGTAAGACCGAACAGTAATGTAATAAAAATCGACCTGTAATGTGATATCGACCAGTAATGTAATACATTTTACCCGTAATGTAATACATTTCACGACCAGTAAGGTAATACAAATTTACCAGTAATGCAATAACCAAAACCGACCAGTAAAGTAATAACAAGGAGGTCGGTAATGTAATAACCATAGATTGTCTAGTATTTGGGAGCATTTTTAAGGGCCTTTTGGCGACTTTTTACTACTATTATGCAGACTGTCGTATACAATACATGTAATTAGTGACTATAAAAAGGCAGTATTTACAATGCAATAATTCCAATGCTGAGAAGGTATGATGACGTAAAAGCATCTTTTGTTGAGATTTCCTCGTTAGAGTGTATGCTAGAGTTACCGTATATTACAGGGAAACAAGGGAAACACAAAGTCTTGTCCTGGATGGTAATGGTGAAACACGACTGCGTGTTCGCGTGCTTGTGTGGACAATGTGAATCCGGTTTACGGGTTTTTTCTCTGTACATGGACGTAAAATCCGGGGGATGAAGTATTTTCGCCCACTTGTGATGCTTGGGCCACGTGATGATAAACATACACTCCCCGCTCCTCCGCTTAATGTTGTAATATCAAGCCGGAGCGCATTCCGTGCAATGAGAGCCAACATTTACTGGGGGCAGGGGGGTCGTGGGCCCAACGAGATTTGGCAATCCCGGCCAAAATGCTTGGGCCACGTGATGATAAACATACCCTCCCCGCTCCTCCGCTCAATGTTGTAATATCAAGCCGGAGCAAGCGCAAGCGCATTACAGCCAGGAATCGTCATTCTGTTAACCCTATATCCGGACCGGGTTAGTTTGGTACTGTAGGGCGTTGGGGGCTATTTTTCAACTTGGTGTGAAAACAAATGTATTTCTCCTGTAATTAACGTCTTGGTTGTCCGAACGGTCAAACAAAAATTATGACAACCTAATTAGTTGGACATAATCACAAAAATAGCATTCGATGTTTAGACGGGGATCACCGTTGGGGGCTCTATAATCCGGTAATTCATAATATTTGGGTTTGAAAAGTTGATTTTGCGTGTTTTCAACTCTTTATAGATAAACTAGGCGAACTTTCAGACATTCCCGGCCAAAATGCTTGGGCCACGTGATGATAAACATACCCTCTCCGCTCCTCCGCTCAATGTTGTAATATCAAGCCGAAGCGCATTCCGCGCAATGAGAGGCAACATTAACCGGGGGAAGGGGGGTCGGGGGCCCAACGAGATTTGGCAATCCCGGCCAAAATGCTTGGGCCACGTGATGATAAACATACCCTCCCCGCTCAATGTTGTAATATCAAGCCGGAGCGCATTCCGCGCAATGAGAGCCAACATTTACTGGGGGCAGGGGGGGGGGGGGGGGGCCCAACGAGATTTGGCAATCCCGGCCAAAATGCTTGGGCCACGTGATGATAAACATACCCTCCCCGCTCCTCCGCTCAATGTTGTAACATCAAGCCGGAGCAAGCGCAAGCGCGTTACAGCCAGGAATCGTCATTCTGTTAACCCTATATCCGGACCGGGTTAGTTTGGTACTGTAGGGCGTTGGGGCTATTTTTCAACTTGGTGTGAAAACAATTGTATTTCTCCTGTAATTAACGTTTCGGTTGTCCGAACGGTCAAACAAAAATTATGACAACCTATTTAGTTGGACATCATCACAAAAATAGCATTCGATGTTTAGACGGGGATCACCGTTGGGGGCTCTATAATCCGGTAATTCATAATATTTGGGTTTGAAAAGTTGATTTTGCGTGTTTTCAACTCTTTATAGATAAACTAGGCGAACTTTCAGACAATCCCGGCCAAAATGCTTGGGCCACGTGATGATAAACATACCCTCCCCGCTCAATGTTGTAATATCAAGCCGGAGCGCATTCCGCGCAATGAGAGCCAACATTTACTGGGGGCAGGGGGGTCGGGGGCCCAACGAGATTTGGCAATCCCGGCCAAAATGTTTGGGCCACGTGATGATAAACATACCCTCCCCGCTCCTCCGCTCAATGTTGTAATATCAAGCCGGAGCAAGCGCAAGCGCATTACAGCCAGGAATCGTCATTCTGTTAACCCTATATCCGGACCGGGTTAGTTTGGTACTGTAGGGCGTTGGGGGCTATTTTTCAACTTGGTGTGAAAACAATTGTATTTCTCCTGTAATTAACGTCTTGGTTGTCCGAACGGTTAAACAAAAATTATTACAACCTAATTAGTTGGACATAATCACAAACATAGCATTCGATGTTTAGACGGGGATCACCGTTGGGGGCTCTATAATCCGGTAATTCATAATATTTGGGTTTGAAAAGTTGATTTTGCGTGTTTTCAACTCTTCATAGATAAACTAGGCGAACTTTCAGACAATCCCGGCCAAAATGCTTGGGCCACGTGATGATAATTAAACATACCCTCCCCGCTCCTCCGCTCAATGTTGTAATATCAAGCCGGAGCGCATTCCGCGCAATGAGAGCCAACATTTACTGGGGGCAGGGGGGTCGGGGGCCCAACGAGATTTGGCTATCCCGGCCAAAATGCTTGAGCCACGTGATGATAAACATACCCTCCCCGCCCCTCCGCTCAATGTTGTAATATCAAGCCGGAGCGCATTCCGCGCAATGAGAGCCAACATTTACCCGGGGCAGGGGGTCGGGGGCCCAACGAGATCTGGCAATCCCGGCCAAAATGCTTGGGACACGTGATGATAAACATACCCTCCCCGCTCTTCCGCTCAATGTTGTAATATCAAGCCTTAGTAAGCGCAAGCGAATTACAGCAAGGAATTGTCATTCTGTTAACCCTATATCCGGACCGGGTTAGTTTGGCACTGTAGGGGGTTGGGGGCTATTTTTCAACTTGGTGTGAAAACAATTGTATTTCTCCTGTAATTAACGTCTTGGTTGTCCGAACAGTCAAACAAAAATTATGACAACCTAATTAGTTGGACATAATCACAAAAATAGCATTCGATGTTTAGACGGGGATCACCGTTGGGGGCTCTATAATCCGGTAATTCATAATATTTGGGTTTGAAAAGTTGATTTTGTGTGTTTTCAACTCTTTATAGAAAAACTAAGCTAACTTTCAGACAATCCCGGCCAAAATGCTTGGGCCACGTGATGATAAACATACCCTCCCCGCTCCTCCGCTCAATGTTGTAATATCAAGCCGGAGCGCATTCCGCGCAATGAGAGCCAACATTTACCCGGGGCAGGGGGATCGGGGCCCAACGAGATTTGGCCGGGATTGTAGGTCACGTGCTGGAGGAAAGATACATTTAGCTGCCTTACTTTACGTTAGTTGTTGGCGCGTCTATGAGAGACCAAATGGCGCCCAGTTATCGCACATTGAATAGGCGCGTATGTACGCGCAGCAACTACCGATCTAGTCTATTTATTCTTTATCTATGATAGCAACCTACGCTTAGTGAAATTACGCAGGTGAAGTTTCATGGAATTTTCCCAGTATTGTTTGACAATTTCTCAAATTTTGTGATGTAAATATGTCTGCTTTGCAGCATGAACTGAACGGCGTATCAGTGGCCAGGTCTAATAGGCAAGGCCCATCACCCGGATTGGGTGGTGGTGCATGGGTGTCACACACAAACTGTAGTCAAACTGCTCAGAACACTCGCTCTGTTGGGAGCGTATATAGAATTAGAACAGAATAGAGTAGCCATGAGCAGTAGACCAGAGGGTACAGGAAGATAATGTTTAAAACAGTTGAAACCATTTGAAAGTTTAACTGATTCTAACTGGATTTTTACCTACGAGGGTTGCGGAGAAGGACTTGGCAAGGGGACTTGTGGAAAGTGTGGAAGTTGGTACATTGGGTGCACTACCAAGGACACTGGAGAGGTATTTGGAGGTGATAAGAACGATATATAGGCCTAGTGAAGGTTTAATTTATATCGAAGAATGTGGCTTTACAAGCAACAGCGAGGATCCTACGGAAGACGCTCGTGATCTGAGGCTGTGGGACACAGCTTAACTTGACGGGATTGCTAGCTGATAAGTATAATATCTCTTTCATCTGGTTGTCGTAAGTGAGGAGGAGGAGAAGGACGACTTACCACAGCAATTTGTTCGCAATGTAATTGTGATTTTCCCCAAGCATTGTTCAGCTTCCAAGTCCACTTTCCACCACGGATGCGCATCGCCTTCAACTACATCGACGAAAGAGAAGAGTAACAATTGTAAACATCACTTCGCCCCCTTTTTTCATAAACACACATTCCTTTATTGGTTGAACTGCACAAAGTTCACACCGTCAAAAGACTTCACCCTGCAACGGTATCGGTTGGCGGTAACACCATAAGACAATCTCTATAAATAGGCCGTGGGCCGAGTCGCAAAAAGTGCTTTAGTTTTTAATTTTCGTAACGTACCTCGGCAATATACCTGCAAATCATATTAAAACGAAGCCAAAAATAGACTGAATTGTGTGAACCTTGTTCTTTTTGTCTTGTTTTGTTTGCTTTTATGTAGTAGTAAAAAGTTCGGGCAAATAAAATTCCTTCAAAGCTCTATTTTTTGGAGTACGTGGCTGTAAAAAAAAGTCGGGTCCCTCTGCTATCGATCAATGTTAACAATGTATTGGAGCGTCTGGTAACAAGATGCTGCGCAATCCAAGATGGCGACGTCCGGAGGAGACGGACATGACATGCATTCGTGATTTCGGTGCATAAAATACATGTTGCACAATCTGCCAAAGGAAAAAGTGTTCCCCTTTACTGAAACGTCATGGAACAAGGTGACACACTGTGTGCAAAGGGAGAACAACTGGACAGCAATTTCGCCGAGATCGCTCGTGCAGTAGCGGCGACTGCGGATGTCTATCCGCGGCCGCGTTAACAAGCGCTGGGTTTCATCGGGAATGCTGTGTAATCTCACTTATTTCATTACTTTATTAAAATTGTAAGCCAGGCATCTCGACTAGTATTATTTGTTAACAAGATATAAAGACTTTCATTCAGTAGTAAGTACAATTAAGGCATACTTATTACTTGTATGGGGGAAGGGCGGTAGCTTTATCCGAACAAATCAATTTTAAACTTTTTTACGATATTGAAAAATTTGCGCATAATTCCAAAGACATGTATTTTTTCAAAGAATTTTATGAAAATCAGGTCAGAAGGAACGAGTACAGAACCAAACCCCCCCCCCCAAATAATAATAATAAAATCAAATTAGTATTAATGAAACCATGCCTGACAACGTTTTGAAATTATAGCTCGTGGGGGCCATACATTTCTACGAGGAATCTGGGTTAAATATTATGGATGCACATTTTCATTTTTACCACTAGTACTACAAGCTATATTGGCTCATTATGAGAACCAAAGCAAACATTAAGTGAGACTGAGCTGTTCTAGTAATCCTTATGTTCATCTTAATTGTCTTTACTAGTTAAAGATGCTTTCTGTGTTTTTAGTGTAGTTTAATTTATTTACAAAGAAAGCAAATACGTATTGAACTTGTGCTTCATATCAGAATATTCCTGAGGTATTTATTGTTTATAGTAGTCTTATGTACACACCTGTTCCCTGTCATTCTACCTCATTTTAGAAAGGCAACTTAAGTTTGAAGTATTCTAATGAAACTCGTCATTTGCTATAGAGCAGCATGCATGATGAACAAGTACACTAAACCTTTAAAGTAGTTCAAATTGTTCCTAAATTTACTTTTGAAAACCATTGCTACAGAAAAAAATTGTTCAGTACCCTGAACAAAAAGGTTTGTTGGGGGGGGGGATGTTTCCAGACAGACTAATCACCCCTTGTAAAATTACACCTGTATTGCAAGAGTGTTAGATTGAGTACAATTTTTCCTTTTTATCATTTCAAGAATATCTACAAAAATATAATCCATCAATTTATTGAAAATAACTTAGATAAGAAGTGTAATTTCTCAAATTTCACATGCTGTTCATGGAATGGACAAGAATAAATTTGTTAATATATGAACATGTTAACTTTTGTCAGCAATTTCTTTTTTTTCATTCGTTATTAATACATGTACTTACTAAAACAAGAATTGCAAAGTACAACACCTTGGAAAGTGATTTTAGCCATTGAAATTATTAATTCAGAATTGTTTACTCCTTTCAGTCTTGAATTGAAAATTCACTTCCAACAGTTATTGGAAAAAAATTGGGCACTGACCGTTATCTTGCAACATTAATTTAAAAAGTAGATGGCCACACACAGTCCACTGTTCTTCTCAGACCTTACAGTTCCAGTTGAAGAATGGCATAATTAAGTTATAAAACAGTCACTGATATTTAAAACTTTCAGTGAATATCACACATTGTATTGTCCATCAAGGAACAAAACTGAAGAATGAGTGGCCTTAAATTACGTCATGGTTGAAGGCATATTAAGAAAGAGATCCCTTAGTAGTACTTGCATTTGGTCACGTTAAGTAATGGAAGACACTTTCTCGAAGGAAAATTACTTTAGCTCCAATGTTTGCTCAAAATCCAAGTAGCTTCATCAGGGCCGCCTCGCCAGTGAAATTTAACAAGGCATAAGCACAACATGCAACATAGAAAGCCAAAATAATTGCATGGACTTAAAAAATAAGGTCACGGTAAAATCGGGTTGCCTTTCTTTCTTGATGAATAAATGGAGTACCCAGTCGATCCAGTCCTTGGTGAAGTCCAACAGGGCATGCACAAAAAGGCGTGCACAAAAGTTTTTTCTGCGTTGATCATGCTGGTGAAATTTCTATGGGCCCTTTTGAAAGATCCTTTGTCCTTCAGTGACTGGTGGTAGACCCCTCGTGCTGAAAAAAAAAGGAAAACAATTATAAATACATGTACATGTAAAATGAATATTCAAGATGGTTGGATACTTCTCTCAGATGTTGATATAGTTTGCTAATATCTCCAGGATGTCCTGAAACTCCTGATAAAGGCCAATTAAAAAAAATTATTGGAAAATGTTGAACTTGTCAGGCAAATTTATTGGAAACAACTTGCTGGAACATGTTATGTTGTGCAAAAACAACCCAACCAATGTGGGCTTTTTAGGGGCGGGGTGGTAAAAGGGCGCAACAGTTTGGCTCATTGTTTTTGGAATTATTTAGAATATTCAACGGAAAGAATGCAACGTCCTGCCGCTACTTTTGTTAACCATATCTTACTTCAATGATGGTTAGTCATTGCAGATATATGTTGAAAAGGAAAAAAGAACATGAATTTGGGACAGAAAATTTCTAAAAATGGTCATGAGTCACCATAGACATTGTACAACTACATAACTAACACAATGGCGTCTGAATACTACATTCTTTCCTATTCAACTAGTGTCCCTTGAAAACAAAACATTCAGAAAGTTATGACTTTACACAGTGTGTAAGACCTTTTCTCAACAGAACCCCCCCCCCCCCCCCCCCCCCCACAAACCCCAAAATAAACTAAATACTAACCTCCCAACATTTAATTTTAAAAAGCAGTCTCGACCAACACTAGACCTGCAGACGAAAATGCAGTTCTGCTAGTGATCCTTGTAAGTTGTATAACGTTAGCCCTTGCAAAGGCCTACATGTACGATGCATATGAATACATGGGACCGAGTCTTCGTTGTATGTAGTTTGGAAAATCAACCAAAACATGCATGACCATTGCATCAATCTATCGATAATATACGGGGGAAATAACCTCACCTTCATTACAGCCTTGCTTGAAAGTATTGCGTCAGCGACCTGAATGAAATTGAGGGTGCATACACTCTGTACGTGCACCCAAGCAGCTGATGTACGAAGTAAACATGACACAAACGGCCTCAAACACTCGTTGTTTTGACGTATTTCTAAAAAAAAATATTTTCAAACTCAGGAAACCTGCAACAGCTATGATACATTCTGTCCCAGATTTTGTGTTTTGAAGTTTTAATTTTCCTCTGTCAGGTCGACAATTGTAAGAAATATCGCCGAAGTCCACGTTAGAACCGCTCTCTTATGCATCGCTCTCTTGTAGTCTCCTGCGGTTGCTGAATTTACGTAAACAAGGCGCGGTACTATGGAGACTATTGTATGGCTCCCAGACGTCACATACACACGGTGAACTGCGCCAGACTAGTCACTTTTCAGCCTCTTTCCGTGAGAAGAAGTCAATTTTTTTTCAACAGTTTGAGAGTGTTGTGCTCATTAACAAACAAGATTCACAACTAAGAACAACCCAAATACTATCTGTGATATTTATTTCTATTGAACAAACCAAAAAGAAATCATCCTCCTTAGGTACGTTACGAAAGAAGCTCTTTTTGGGCCTTGGCCCACGGCCTAAAAATGAGATAAAGCGGTTCCAACGTGGAATTACCAAAAGAGTAACAACGACCGACACTTGACAGCGCACAGTCTTTGCAAGCCACGTTGTTCGAGCTCCTTTCGAATCCTCCTCCATGGTGAAACAAAGTCCTCCATGGTGGAACAAAATATGTACTCAACGTTTCGACTAGTCTGCTCTAGTCGTCCTCAGGAGACGCTGGTTCTATGTGGGAACCGCTTTATCTCATTACAGATTATTACATAATGTTACCATAAACCTAGTCCGAGTAACTTGGACCCTCTATCGCCTTTTTTAACATTTGGACATGATCTGGCGATAGTAGGGTCCAAGCGAATTGTGTACAAAAACGACACGGTTACAAAACCGACAACATACACATGACATTAGGCACCAAAAACATGGTAAAAACATTCCAAATGAGAAAGAAAGTTACCCCGATTAGATCTATACATTCATGGCATTCCCTAAGGCCGCTTAAATTGTTCACAACAACCGGTAATTTGACTAAAACAAATTAATACTGTTCTGACAAGCATACCGCTGAAATCTGCCAGGCACCGTTCGCCATCGAATTTTTGGTTAAGACTCGGCCGGCTCGGGCGCGTCTGACGTCACAGTCATGCAAACAACAAATCACGCATTATCAACGACTGTTTCATGGTGCAATACATGTACGTGCGAAAGTATGGGCTTTTCATACACCCAAGTTGCAGACGACCCATTGGAAGATGGTACCATGAAACAGTTGTTGATAATGCGTGATTTGTTGTTTGCATGACTGTGACGTCAGACGCGCCCGAGCCGGCCGAGTCCGAACCGGGCTTAACCAAAAATTCGATGGCGAACGGTGCCTGGCAGATTTCAGCGGTATGCTTGTCAGAACATTAGTAATTTGTGTTGGTCAAATTAAGCGGCCTTAGGGAATGCCATGAATGTATAGATCTAATCGGGGTAACTTTCTTTCTCATTTGGAATGTTTTTACCATGTTTTTGGTGCCTAATGTCATGTGTATGTTGTCGGTTTTGTAACCGTGCCGTTTTTGTACACAATTCGCTTGGACCCTACTATCGCCAGATCATGTCCAAGGTTAAAAAAGGCGATAGAGGGTCCAAGTTACTCGGACTACCATAAACCAATATCGATACTCCGCCATGCAAAGCCTTCAACCATTATTGACTGGCTCTGTAAGTTACAGCTGCTATGTCCGCGCTTTTCAAAATGAATTAGTAATTCGTAAGCAGTAGATGGAATACGAGTCATTAAGACATTTCTGATAATTTTTTTAATTCTGAATTAGGATGGGAACGTTCCTACCGTATGAATACATGTATATAACGCGTAGCACTTACATACACGATTAAACAGAGTGAACAGTGTAGTAAGTGGGTTTTGTTTTTCAAAATACTGTCTTCTTTCATAATTCGCTATAAAGGGGAATCCCTTTAGTTTATATTTTATGTCAGAGCATGAAAATAGCAGCTTTAATCCCCAAAGTTAGTTTGTCTTGGTATACGACCTTACGTGAGTGTGTAAATGTCGCGGTGTTTCCGTCGAGAGCACGACTAGCTGGATAGTCGCCATAAGAGCTGCTCATCGATCCTGGTTTACCGATCAGAGACAGAGCTACCTCCCTCACAGGCAAAGCGGTAGAGTGCACTTAAAAAAATATACAAACTAATACATGTAGACCTTCTTCACGTGTTGTCAAGGCCCGCATAGTGTGATGCTAATGAAGTGTTGTTCCTTCTATTGCCCAATTACCACCTCCTATTTACACCCCCCCCCCTTTTACCATACTCCTTTGTTCTCCTTCATCCCTCTCATCTCTATCCTTCCCCTCTTCATTCTTACCCTAACCACACTCCTTTGTTCCTTGCTGTCCCTTCCCCTCCCTTTAACTCCCTTTGATGTTCACCCACTGCCGCTCTCCTTTGGTCCATAATCTCTCTTTTGTATTTCTCCACCCACCCCCTCTTCCTTGTGTGTTCCCGACATGTTTGTTTCTTGTACTCTGTCATTTGCCTTTGGGAAAGAACTTGCTTAATAAGTTAAAAACGTTAGGCTAGCAAATTTTTGATTGATTTGCATGTTTCAGTCCATTCAGTCAGTAAGCAGTTTGCAACAGTTTAATTCATTTTCATAAAGTGCTTATTTAAGTAAACATGTCAAGCAGCGTGCGCGCACGTGATTTAACCTGCCCCACACGATAAGCCGTTTCGCGGATGCCGCTATCTTTGCTTGATACAGCCATCTTTAGGGGAAAAGCGTAAAAGACAATGCACGATCTCTACTTTTTAACTAAGTTAAAAAGTCGTATCCTCATTGAGTGATCCCCACAATGTTGCTTCCCAGGTTGTATCGTAAAATTGGGTGTGATCCCTGGCTATACGGCATTTTGGGTTTATGACTTCTGACTAGCGCCCACCCAAACAAAGATACTGACAATTTGGGAGACCCCCAACATAGGGCAAGAAGATAGCTCAGTTGGTAGAGCGCCGGTACGGTATTTCGGAGGTCGCAGGTTCGAATCCCACTCCTGCCAGTTTCTTTGTTCACTGTGAAAATGTATTCAAATTTACCTCGCTAATTTCCCTTGTGGATTGTTTGACGAATTATAAGTTAAAAAGTCGTATCCTTATTGAGTGATCCCCACAATGTCGCTTCCCAGGTTGTATCGTAAAATTAGGTGTGATCCCTGGCTATACGGCATTCTGGGTTTATGACTTCTGACTAGCGCCCACCCGAACAAAGATATTGACAATTTGGGAGACCGCCAACATAGGGCAAGATAGCTCAGTTGGTAGAGCGCCGGTACGGTAACCCGGAGGTCGCAAGTTCGAATCCCACTCCTGCCAGTTTCTTTGTTCACTTTCAAAATGTATTCAAATTTACCAAGTCTGTTCCCCTTGTGGATTGTTTGACGAATTAAATTTTATTGTGGAATTGTTTGAATAATTACACATTATGGTCAAGAAAGTGTGTTTTTGGACTAAACACTACAATTTAACATGACTTTCGTGAACACAAATTCCCTCAGTTCTGATTGGAAAAGTTATATACATGTAGCACTTTACTGATTATAGGGTAAAACTTTGCATAAGCTTTCGCAGCAACAACTACTTCATCAAATGCAATGAAGAAGAACATCATCAGGGCCTGGCAAGATTTATATACAAGTACAGTCTGACCATGGAGGAAGAAATTCTTCCTCCATGGTCTGACATAGTCTAAACAAATGTGGCGATGAGTCACTGTTGTAGCGTGACAAGAAACCACAATTCCTATTTTTAATCCTTTATCAATACAGTCCAGTCTGTGGATTATCTTTTGTTCAGCTGCTTCAATGACTATCCTAGTCATGAATCCTCTTTGCTGTAGTTATGCAACTGTTAAATGCCTTAGTGAGTGGCCGGGGAGAATAAAGTGTTCAGCAATAGGTTTCTTTGTGTTTTTGTTCATCATGTCAAACTTGTGGCTATTCATACGTTGACTTCATTTGAAGGAAGACATGGGACAGAAGGACCCACCCCCCCCCCCCTCTTTTGTGTTGGTCATTGTGTTCCCGGAATCCCATGAATCCTTTCAGACAGGGGGGGGGGGGGGGGGGGGGGGGTGATGGGTAACAATAGTCTGGAGTGTGTGCAGGGTATAGGGAGAAAAGGGGTTCCCTTGGCTCTTGGTCCCATATCTTGCTATGTATACAATGTAGTTGTTTTAATGACTGTCCAGTTTGTCCGATATAAACGGCTGTCGGGCAGAGTTGGCATTTTATGGCATAAACAACATTGCTGGATGTGCAGCTGAATGATCCTTTGATGTTGTATGTTGCATTGTTCGGTCCAAGAAGGCGGGTGCTGCGAATTATGTGGGGGGCCAAGTTGGCACCTCGTGCTGTTGCAGGGGGCGGTTCCATTATTGGTTGGGAGGTCGAGTGCACTGCTAACAAGATGGGCTCCAAGATTGGGTTTTTTCCTTTCTGAAGTATGGGGTTGAGTCACTGATCTCTATACACTGGATTGGCTGCGAAGCTCCGCGATTGAAGCCACTGCGCGGCCATCTTGCTATATTCAACACAATGGCCATTTTCCAAGCCCCTGGCTTCAGCTCCGTCTCCGAATTTAGCCCATTGCCAAACTGCATTCATGCATGTAGTTTATGAATGGGCTGAAGTTGGAGACGGAGTTGAAGCCTGGAGCTTGGAAAACGGTCATTGTGTTGAATATAGCAAGATGGCCGCGCGGTGGCTTCAATTCACGGATAGGCAATCACTGCTGCGCTGCCAATCCAGTGTATAGAGATCAGTGGGTTGATATAGTTCATTGATTATGCGTTGCAGGGATTTCAGTAGAGGGCTGTAAGTAATCACAAGGGGGTCCTGTCATAACATTGCGGTAGTACAGCAAAGAGAATTCAAGACCATGCATGTCGGACAGGGAAGCATGCAGCTGAACAAAAGATAATCCACAGACTGGACTGCATTGGTAGAGAATTAATAGGGATCGTGGTTTCTTATTTGAAGCAAGATATGGGGCGGAGGAAACTCCCCTCTTTTGTGTTGGTCATTGTGTTCCCGGAATCTCGGAAATTCCTTTCAGATATCCGGGGGATGTGTTAGGCAATAGTCTGGAGTGTGTATAGGGTATAGGGACACGAGGGGGTACCCTTTGGTCCCATGGGTATATGGTTTCTTGTCACACAATAGCAGTGACTCATCGCCACCTTTTGATTAGACTACTATACTGCAGTTGTTTGGAGAAGTTCTTTTTAGATTGTTTTCAAAGTGAACAGAGAAAACTGGCAGGAGCGGGATTCAAACTTGCGACCCCCGGAATACCGTACCGGCGCTCTACCAACAGCCTCCTTGCCCTATTCTGGCGGTCTCCCAAATTGTCAGTATCTTTGTTTGGGGAGGCGCTAGTCAGAAGTCATGTTTCAAATTTACCTAGTCGGTTTCCCTTGTGGTTTGTTTGACTTTTGAGATTTAAATATAGATTATAAGAAAGATATTCAAGGCTGCGCCAATGCACCTCACCTTGGCATTTGAATAGAGCCCGAAGGTCACCTGCGTCTTCACCGATGACCAATTCTTTGATGTAGGCAGTCGTTGGCGTTTGCTGGCCCGTCTCCCAGACATTTACTCCGCCCAGATGAAAGGACGAGCAGGCACAGGGTTGCCGTGTGTAGGTTGCCAGGCGGGCAGTGGAGTGACTGGTGTCTGTAGACCCTCGGTCATTCCCGAGGTAGCATACATGTCCCAAAGATGCAGAGATGCAGCCTTCCAAATGAGAAAGAAGTCTTTTTTTTTCGGAAGTATGATTTTTCCCAACGGACTTATTTGTGTTTAAACCTAGCTTGAGTTGTCTAAATGGAATATACGCCAAAAAGAAATCAGAAACTTGCCAAGCTGGTCAAATGAAAACAGTGTACCGTGAAATTAACAAAAACAACTCACTCTAACCCTATCACCATTGGATAACACGTGAAATGAAGATCTAGAAAAAATATTCCGAATCTGTCGGTTGCATTATAAACAACGTAGTTCTCGAACCACGCGTCTCGCCTGCTTTCGTGATTACCTGAGAAGAATGCAGGGGCACTGATAATGGTTCAAGGAGCAAGGATTATTGTGAAAAGAGAATGAAATGGCAAGTTATCAAAAGGAAGAACCGACGAGCATGCTCAAAACAATGGTAGGTGACAAAAGCAATGTGGAAGGAAAATGTGGTCCAAAGTTATGAAAGTTTGAGTGGGGTGTGAAGGCTAGAGAGGATGAAAGCATGGAGATTACTGACACGACCATCATATACAAGTTGCAATAGTGCATGCATGACCCAAGTTTGATTCCAATTGGACCTCCAGTTTACAGACTACGTACAGACTACGGACGGACTACGTACAGAAATAGTGATTGCATTGTCTCTTCCTGAACTTCGTTCACGCGAGACAACAATACACGAATTAATTTGGCGCCCCTTTCCCAATTGGTCAATATTTCATGCTCTATGCGGACGTTGTACATATAAGAAAGTTAAATAAAATGACAAATGAAATGCACCGCAAACCAATGGGATTAGCAACAATTGACCTTCTTCACCTACGTGACCAGCAGCCGATTTCACGAAATTGTGCGTAACTTACACCATGGCGTAGGACTTGCACTATAAAAATGTTGCGCAATCCTTGCGATCCATTTCACGAAACACTGCGTAGCTGCGCAATGTTATATTTATTTTATACATCGCGGACGAGGCTGAATGCCGCTTTTACGACGACTGTTTGAGTACAACAATAAAAATACATGGAACAGTCGTCAAATTGAACTGTGGGACGCAATTTTGAAACTTTTCATTTTTGAAACTTCGCTCCGAAAAAAAAATTGATGGCAACCTTCGGAAATATCTCACAAACCTAGAGCGGATGATTATTTCATTACTCTCTGAAATAATCTAGTGAATTTAATAAATGATTTGGGCAACTAACGGCTCTACAATGATCACCCTCAGCTAGCTAAGTCATCATTTCGGTGTTTGTGCGGAAAACGTAAGCCACCTAAAACGAGTGCGTAAGTTACGCCATAATTTGTGGCGCAACTCAGCGACAGCGACTTACGCACTACGTAACTTTCGTGATTTTAAAAATGTGAACCCGGGCATACCGGGTATTTCATGGGGGCGCCAGGCAGGCCGGGTTATGCAGCCAAGTAAAACGGAAACAAGAGGCTTGTGGAGCCAAGCATACCGTACACAGTACCCCAACAATGGATTGAAAATGCAGAAATTGGCGTGTATAGACGTCAACTGGCCAGGTAGCAGTTTTTAATCTGCACATTTTGTGTCAACCGTACGCAAGGGGTTAATTAATTAATTAAGCGGTACCGGTTCATCATGATAATAATCGACCAAATTCATTCTTAATCTACGTGATGTTCAACTGGCGGCAACGATTTCTCGTCAATGTTGGGGTGGGGGTGGGGGAGGACGGATGAATATTTGTTAACCCCTTGTGTAAGATGACGCCACATGGCGTAAAAAAAGTGCCACCAAGTCGGATGACAGCGGCAAATGACAGCGGCAAATGACAGCGGCAAATGACAGCGGCAAATGACAGCGGCAAATGACAGCGGCAAATGACAGCGGCAAATGACAGCGGCAAATGACAGCGGCAAATGACAGCGGCAAATGACAGCGGCAAATGACAGCGGCAAATGACAGCGGCAAATGACAGCGGCAAATGACAGCGGCAAATGACAGCGGCAAATGACAGCGGCAAAGCAATCCGGAAACACTGATCTCTATAAACTGAATAGCTCATTCGCCATTGCGCAGTGTACGAAAAACTGAAGCCAGCAGCGGCAACATTAATACGAGGGTAAAAGCAGATCCTTGGGACAGGGTTGCGATAACATGTTGGACGGCGGCTTATGCAAACAACGAACAACTAATCATGGACCTATACATAACCTAGATTCGCAATACGTCCATGGAGTTGAAAGCCAGTTGAACCTTTGATCTTACCATGCCAAAAACAATTCGTTGGACAACCTTGTCCTCACATCCTTACTTGCATCCTCGTTGTCAATAATATACAAATAATGAATGTTTATGAGTGCGATGGTAAGAATAATTTCATGAGGTGACAGATTGAATGTTCCATTCCACGAGGCGAAGCCGAGTGGAATGGGACATTCCATCTGTCACCGAATGAAATTATTCTTACCATTGCACGAATGTGAAACATTCATTATTTGTTTTATACAACGGCTAAATAAATCCGACAGATTGCATGCATGGATTTCTTGGTGTACAACGTGCTGTTTACCTTCTCAGTCCCACATAAAACCGCGACAAAAAGTGGTCCAATTCCGAATCAGTTAAAGCTTTAATTGTTGTTCCTGCGTGTCTTGCAAATTCGTCTAATCGTTTGACTGCATATTTCATTTGTCTCTTTGTGTTAGCAGCGTCAGCATCGACGAGTTCCAATATTTCGTCTGTTAGAAAAACAAACTGCGGTTCGGAAACACCGTCCGCCATTTTGTGTGGAACGACTAGACTGGTTCCCGGTCCCCGTATGTATATAATACACATTTGAAGTCCGAAGGACAACGAAGGGACCGGGAACCAGTCCAATGACAGCCGTGTTGCAGTGGCGGGGAAGTTATATCAAACGCGTTACCGTTTGATAGAACCATGTGATAGAACCTCTTTTGGCGGTGCGGGTTCGCGTCGTGCGATGGGACGAATAATTCAATGCACGTGATCGACGATCCACCAATCGGATGGCTGGAATTTATTCAGGTGTTGTATAATACCCGTTAATCACTGTGTATACTATGTGTACGGTAATAATGTATGGCTTCAACTGGCTTCATTCAATAGTCATACAGCTGTACAGTGTGGTAAACAAAAACTACACACATTTTAATGGAAAATATCTCGGAGTTGGTAAAATTGTTTTAACATATTCGTCGAAGACAATGTCTTTGTCGTATTATGGTGCAAATTGTGTTAAAAATATAGCTCAAATAAAGAAATGTCGTCGATATTTTAAAATACAAATGGTCAAAAACAAGTTTGTCCACACGCAAGTCAATGGAATTTGATAAACAGAATACATTTAGCACCGCGTGGACAAACTCAAACTGCAATAAATGTAATTAGGCCTACATTGATCATAGTCATCCCCCCCCCCCCCCCCCCCGTCAATGAAAAAAATAAGTGTTTACAGTGAATAGCATTTGACACAATATAATAGTTGGAGTGTTTGTTATGTTGTGCTTTTGTTTCTTCCCGGGGTTAGTGAATACTTATTACTTCCATCCTGGGTAGACCTATGAGTATCGATCTTTGTAGCATGCATGACTCCTATAGACTTTCATGTGAACAATCTGTCTTTTTGCCATTTTTCTTTAAACCGATGCCATTTTCTATTTGAGTTTTCTTTTTAACGCATTTTTCACCAAATACCACAAAGATGGTGTAGTTAATAAATAAGTTAAAACAATTTGGACATATTTCCCCAAATCAGAGAAATTTTCCTCTTAAAAGTGTGTAAGTTTTTTTAACCACACTGTTTAAAGACTCATTGCGATTCCAGGATATTTATAGAGGAATCCCACAACGACGAGTTTAGCGCCGATCTGCGCACTTCCGCGTTTGAAAACGAGGATCTCAATGTCACAGTAAACAACTTTATGCCGATCGTGCGCCTACGCTTCCTTTTATGGCCTGATTAATTCATGCATGAATGAATGTGCTGAAAAGCGTTGTTTTGTTTGCCACTGACATTCTCGCTTTTAACCGGGAGTGCGGAGAAGGGGCTAATGTGAAATTCCTCTATATACGTCCGTACAACCAATGCGGTTTACCTAGGATAATAGTCTTCGGACGATTCAGAACACAGTACAGTACCATGCAGTTGCAAATGAAAGGCCATTTTCAAACTTCGTGGTCAGCTGATCGCTCATATCACGGGGGATTTCTCTGCATATTTCAGTTCGGAAGTATCCAGAAATCTTTCGAGGTCTCAAAAATATAACGATCGTTTAACATCCAGAGAAAAGTCCAATGACTGAAAAGTCCCTGCGTTACAAACGTAAAATTGTTTTTCAGTGGAAACCACACAACCTTTTCCCATGATACGCTGCGAAAAAAACAATGGCTTTTCATGGGCAAACTATTGGTGGGGCACCGTTCTGAGAATCGGTGATATATTGAACAGTGACAACAATTACGAGCGGGACGGGATTGTCATGACGAGTCTCAAAGGTCCAAAGAATATGAAATGGAATAAAATGATATAAACATATTTAAATATTATGCAAAAATAACTGTTTACAAAGTTTTGAACGATAGTGTTGGGTTGTTACGATCAGAAAATGACATTTTGTGGGCGGGGCAGCGTTACATGATTTTTCCTCTGGTAGTTCTTAATAAAGTACCCATACACTAAAATGGCAGCACATTTTCTTTTCCTTATATAATTCCTTAGCCTATGCATTTATAGCATTATTCCCATTTTGAAAACAAGAACTTTTTAATAACTGACACCAATATACCTCTATTGTGAGTCCCCCAGCTGAAATTCTTACCTGTTACGAGAAGTTTAAACAAAAGTTGTGACACCGCCATTGATCTGTCATAAAATAGAAAAAAACTAATCACAATTAATGATCAAATACCAGCCGCCTCTTAAATATTGCAATATTTTTTTATTTTTTTATTTAGTGGCTTTTTTATTTAATTCGAAGTCATTGTTCCTGTGAAATCAATACAAAAAATGGAAGCTACAAACAAGAGACGTTATGTGTATACAACATAAGCAGTACCGTATGTTTGTGATATTAACAAGAGGTTTACAACGTTACCGTTTTGACGAAGTGACCAATGACCAATCGCTTTTGAACCTGGTCACTTCGTCCGCTTTGTAATACAAAAAAATGATATTGATCAAATTGATTCCATTAATGTGTAAGTTAAATGACATAACCAGACACATTTTATCCAGCACTGTATGAGTGTTTAATTGCTTTTATACTTGGATTGTATAAAATATGGGGCATCACTTGTTCCTTGTACCTTGTAGACTATACGCTGTAAAAAAAAAGGTGCCCTTAATTTTACGGTAAATTCCCTGTACAACGTGTTGCCAGGGAAAAACCGTAAAATTTACGGGAATTTCCCGTAAAATGTCTCTAGGGTTGAAGCAAAAACGGGAAGTACACAGGGTGAGTTTGTATATGCCGGCAATCGTGGACCTAGGACAAAGGAATTCGGGCGTAGACAAAGGGGTCCACGTTTGACCGAACGTTCACGATTACAAATCGTGTACAAAATAGAACAAAATAGGAACAATGGGAGGTCCACGATTGCACCCGTTTACATGACTAGATGGGTTGGTGGGTGGTTGAGTTTGCATATGCCGGCAATCGTGGACCTAGGAAAAAGGAATTCGGGCGTAGACAAAGGGGTCCACGTTTGACCGAACGTTCACGATTAAAAATCGTGTACAAAATAGAACAAAATAGGAACAATGGGAGGTCCACGATTGCACCCGTTTACATGACTAGATGGGTTGGTGGGTGGTTGAGTTTGTATATGCCGGCAATCGTGGACCTAGGACAACAGAATTCGGGCGTGGACTAAGGGGTCCACGTTTGACCGAACGTCCACGATTAAAATTGTGGACAAAATAAAACAAAAGAGGAACAATGGGAGGTCCACGATTGCACCCATTGGGTGGGAATGGTGTTTTGTTAACACTGATGCGCATGCGTCTTTGACCGATTGAAGTTTGTGAATGGAAAATCTGCTGTGACAAGTTTCAAAACAAGGTAAAAATTACTGTTCTATTGACTTTGGGACAACGCCATGTAGATTGTCACCATAAGTAATAGTCATGATTGTTTTGGCATACTTTCACGACATGTATTTTTTGGTGTAAAAGGTGCAAATGTCGTCGCGATGTCTAACACGATTTTCTAGGACTGCATTGATTGGAACGTTAAAACAATAGCGAAGACTTATATTTCATCCATTTTTTAAAAAGCATTGAACGCTACCGGAAAAACAACAACAGTACTACAATTGAAGGTTCCTCTGCATTTTCTGACGTAACCTGTTTAGGATTAGGGCTAGGGTTAGGAGTTATAGGGTTCAAATATATGCCATTTATATAAATGGTTATTTCACACACAAATATTTGAACAAAGTGGTCAAAAGACCAAAAGCATTCAAATTTACAATAATCAAATAAATACACTGATTAAAATGATCAAATGTATATACACTTTAAAGTTTAACAGACAAAAACTGATTACAATACCTTAGCTAAGGAAGGTATAGCTGATTATGATTTACCCGATCAAAAGCTTTAGTAAAATCAATCGTGCAGAGTTGGGCATAATGACCAGGTTTATCAATTCCCCCAATAATGAAATTTAACAAATCTACTAAATAGTGTGTAGTGCTACAACCCTTCATATTTGTTTAATATCTAGATTTGATTTAATATCCTGTAAAATCCATTTTGCAATAAAAGATTCGAATATACGAGCAAAAATTGGAGTGAGTGCAGGGACAACTGTAGTCTTGGTTCCAAGACCTTCGTGTTCCGTTTTTTCCTTCCGAACGAGGGCGCTGTTTCTCAGTAAATCGATTCTGATTGTATTCGATAATGTTTTATATATTACGCGCTCTGACAAGAATCGATTCTACTGTTCTTTGCTCGGTTCTTCACTTCCACGAAGGTCTTGGATATTTCTGTCCGCGGGTCTTAACTTTTTCATTACTTTTTCGACATTCTCCCCCGACTTTCCGGGGGAGCCAATCAGCGATTGAGTTTGACCTTGACAAATGAATTATTCATAACTTGGCGAGCATGCACGATTAAATAGGACACGGTGCGGTCATCACCCTCTGGGTGCGGTTTTTTGTGTATGTGTGTTGTGTTGTCTGGAAATTTGAATTCACCGCGCCCGGGCCCGACGCGTCGACCGTTGTATTGTTTTGGATGAAGGATTGCGCGATCCGCGTGACCCAGTCTGTCATGTCTAGTCTGTGGGAGATATTTTTTAAGTTGACGTGTAGGCGGCACGACGTACGTGTCGTTAAAATCCGCGAAGTATCTGTAGTGCAGCTGATTTCTGTAGTGCAGCTGAAGTTTATTTAGACATTAAATAAAGTGTTTTATGTAGGCCTATACGAAATATTTGTGCGGATGATGAGTGAACATGTGAGGTATATTGTAATACTTCCGAATGCAAATTTAGAACTATAACCTTTGATGACAGCCAGTGTGTTTACGTGGTTACTATTCCACATGTAATAGAAAAAATACATGCAGTAGTCGGTGTACATATATTGGTTAAAAGAACTACATCACAATTGATTTCATTACAGTCATAATTGATCATTTTCAAAAAAAAAATGTTTAACAACAATTTTTATACAAAGGAAAACATATCAGAAAGGATTAACAAAAGGTGATACATACGGCGTACATAATAGCACAACTTTTATAGTTAAATATAATCCCAAAAAAATTGTCGACAAGAAGAAGTGTTGATAAGTGAAGGCAAAAGCATAGATTTCGGGGTTGTGGGGATGGGGAATATATCTCCACCCACACACACTTTATGACAAGATCACCCCTAGACAATAAAACCAGCCAGAAGAAAAAATTAAAATAGACCAGGAGGTAATTATAAATTTCATATGGAAATTACAGTAGAATTGTCGGAAAGAGGGTTAAATTTGGGTTTGTGTATGGACCATAATTAATACATGTATAACTAGACGGACGGTGTTTGTGGACAAACACAGGGCTGTTTCGTTTTTTTTTTTTTTTAGTTTGGATGTGAAATGGGAATACAATAATTAAACTTCGTCAAACAATCGCGCTCCTGCCAGTTTTCTATGTTAGACTTTGAAAATAATTTAGGTTGTTTGTAATAGTCACTTGTGATGACGTCATCATAACGTAATGTAAATTTACATCTGTAAACTTGCTGACCTACCTAGATATTACATTTAAAATAATCGAACTTGTACTTTTGTAGATATACAATGTATGGCTTTAAAAACTGCCCCTTTAAGATAACGTCACGTGACATGTGATGACGTCATCATAACGTCACGTCAATTTTTATCTATGAACCTGCTTGAGTACCCGACTATATATTACATTTCAAATAAATCGGACCTGTACTTTTGTAGATTTATGGCTTCGAAAAATGCCCCTTTAAGATAATGACACGAAACAAGTGATGACGTAATCATGACATCATAATTTTTGTTTATTTAAAATACCTATTGGGCAACCTAGATATTACTTTTCAACTTAATCAAACATGTACTTCTTAATATATATGGATTCAAAAACTGCCCCTTTAAGATGACGTCACGTAACATGTGATGATGTCATCATAACGTAATGTCAATTTTCATCTATAAACCTACTAGGCTACCTGGATATTACTTTTCAACTTAATCGGACTTGTACTTTTGTAGATATATAGCTTTGAAAAAATGCCCATTTAATATGACGTCACGTGACATGTGATGACATCATCATGACGTAAAAGTTTGGCACACATTGTGAGCAGTTGGGGTAAGTGTCTACCAAGTTTAAAAGTAGCCAAAGTGGCCGGTAAGAAAGTAAACGTTTAAAAATGCTATGGGCAATAATCTAGCAAGTGCCCCTTTAAGATGACACCACGTGACATGTTATGACTTGATCATAACGTTATGTCCATGTTTATCTATAACACCCGGTGGCATACCTAGATATTACGTTCCAACTTAATCGGACTTGTACTTTTGTAGATATATGGCTTCGAAAAATGCCCCTTTAAGATGACGTCACGTGACATGTGATGACGTCATCATAACATCATGTCAATGTTCATCTATAACACCCGGTGGCATACCTAGATATTACGTTTCAACTTAATCGGACTTGTACTTTTGTAGATATATGGCTTCGAAAAAATGCCCCTTTAAGATGACGTCACGTGACATGTGATGACGTCATCATGACGTAAATGTTCGGCACACATTGTTAGCAGTTGGCGTAAGTGTCTGCCAAGTTTAAAAGTAGCCAAAGTGGCCGGTAAGAAAGAAAACGTTTACAAATGCTATGTGCAATATTCTAGCGACTTGAAAAAAGAATTTTTTTTATGACGTCATCATGACGTCACACAATTTGCGCTTTTTATGGCATATCTTTGAGACATACCAAAGCTATAACAAAAAGAATTTTGAAAATATCTTGTTTTGTTCGCTAGATATATTGAAAAGAATGTTACGATTCTAAAACTTCAAAAATTTAGCGACTTGAAAAAAGACTAGAAATCAATCCCTTTTATAAACAGCAAGCACATAATACCCATGGTTATCAGCCCTTCCCAGAATTCCTTTGTGTTATATTGAATTTGGTCTAAATTTTGAAATGGCTCCTATTTCATACTTGAGTGAGCCCGATCATGAAATTTTGGAATTAGGTACAGGAAAATTCAACGAATACATTTTTGTAATCGGATTGACCCTTACATGCGTTTAAAAAAAAAAGATTTGTTGATGACGTCATCATGACGTCACACAATTTTCGCTTTTTAGGGCATATCTTTGAGACATACCAAAGCTGTAACAAAAATAATTTTGAAAATATCTTGTTTTGTTCGCTAGATATATTGAAAAGAATGTTACGATTTTAATACTTCAAAAATTCAGCGACTTGAAAAAAGACTAGAAATCAACCCCTTTTATAAACAGCAAGCACATAATACCCATGGTTATCAGCCCTTCCCAGAATTCCTTTGTGTTATATTGAATTTGGTCTAAATTTTGAAATGGCTCCTATTTCATACTTGAGTGAGCCACGATCATGAAATTTTGGAATTAGGTACAGGAAAATTCAATGTATACATTTTTGTAATCGGATTGACCCTTACATGCGTTTACAAAAAAACATATTTTTGATGACGTCATCATGACGTCACACAATTTTCGCAATTTAGGGCATATCTTTGAGACATACCAAAGGTATAAGAAAAAGAATTTTGAAAATATCTTGTTTTGTTCGCTAGATATAATTTAATGAATGTTACGATTTTCAAAATTCAAAAATTCATAAAAAATCACGTGATGACGTCATCATGACGTAAAAGTTCGGCGTGCATGCTGAGCAGTTGGTCTAAGTGTCTGTTAAGTTTAAAGGCAATCGGCTGCATAAAAGTAGCCAAAGTCCCTGGCAGAAAGAAATCGTGTACAAACGCTATGGGCAAAAGTCTGAAAAAGAAAAAAAAAAAAAAACTAGATGTATGGTGCAGTGTTTGTGGACAAACACAGGGCTGTTTTGTTTTTTGTGTGAAATTTTGTGATTAAAATGAAATTACAAAAATTTCAAAAATCATAAAAAAAATTGCTGATTACGTCATCATGACATCATTTCAGATTTTGCATGCTAGTGACAGTATCTACCTACCCACCAATTTTCATGACGATCGGACCTATCCTTATATGTGTTTTTAAAAAGCACATTTTTGATGATGTCATCATGACGTCACACATTTTTTTCCTTTTTAGGGCATATCTTTGAGACCTACCAAAGCTATAACAAAAAGAATTTTGAAAATATCTTGTTTTGTTTGCCAGATATATTTAAAAGAATTTTACGATTTGAAAATTTCACAAATTCATAACAAATCACGTGATGACGTCATCATGACGTCATTTCAGATTTGGCATGCTGGTGGCAGTATCTACCTACCCACCAATTTTCATGACGATCGGACCTATCCTTATATGTGTTTTTAAAAAGCACATTTTTGATGATGTCATCATGACGTCACACAATTTTTTCCTTTTTAGGGCATATCTTTGAGACCTACCAAAGCTATAACAAAAAGAATTTTGAAAATATCTTGTTTTGTTTGCCAGATATATTTAAAAGAATGTTACGATTTTCAAATTTTCAAAAATTCATAAAAAATCACGTGATGACGTCATCATGACGTCACTTTGGATTCAGCATCCTAGTGACAGTATCTACCTACCCACCAATTTTCATGACGATCGGACCTATCCTTATATGTGTTTTAAAAAAGCACATTTTTGATGATGTCATCATGACGTCACACATTTTCTCCTTTTTAGGGGATATCTTTGAGACATACCAAAGCTATAACAAAAAGAATTTTGAAAATATCTTGTTTTGTTCGCCAGAAATATTGAAAAGAATTTTACGATTTTGAAATTTCAAAAATTCATAAAAAATCACGTGATGACGTCATCATTACGAAAATGTTCGGCATACATTCTGAGCAGTTAGTCTAAGTGTCTGCCAAGTTTAAAGCCAATCGGCAACATAAAAGTAGCCAAAGTGCCGGTAAGAAAGAAAACGTGTACAAATGCTATGGGCAAAAAGTCTGAAAAGGAAAAAAAAAAAAAAAAAAAAAAAAAAAAAAGAAAAAAAAAAAAATCTTAACGAAAACAAGGGCTGTTTTGGAAAAGTTTCCAAAACAGCCAAAAAAAAAAACTAGAGCTTTAGTGTTTGTGGACAAACACAGGGCTGTTTCGTTTTGGTTTTTTTTGGTAGTTTGATTCTTATTCTTGAGATTTCAATGGTGGATAAAATATCTCGTTTTATGGTCGTGTAGGTCAAGCAATCACGTAGGCTTATTCATAATCTTTTTAGAAATGTGAGCATACAAGCAGTTGATGACCATGATTACGTCATCAGACGTCACACATTTTTCACATTTATATTTAAGTGTGTATGACCTAAAAATATATTACAAAAATAATTATACAAAATTGTTTAAAATTCATGTTAGATACCACGTTTCAACTTAATCGGACTTGTACTTCTTAATATATATGGCTTCAAAAACTGCCCCTTTAAGATGACGTCACGTAACATGTGATGACGTCATCATAATGTAATGTCAATTTTCATCTATAAACCTACTAGGCTACCTAGATATTACTTTTCAACTTAATCGGACTTGTACTTTTGTTTATATATGGCTTCAAAAACTGCCCCTTTAAGATGACGTCACGTGACATGTGATGACGTCAACATAACGTCATGTCAATTTCCATTTATAACACCCGGTGGCATACCTAGATATTACGTTTCAACTTAATCGGACTTGTACTTTTGTAGATATATGGCTTCGAAAAAATGCCCCTTTAAGATGACGTCACGTGACATGTGATGACATCATCATGACGTAAAAGTTTGGCACACGTTGTGAGCAGTTGGGGTAAGTGTCTGCCAAGTTTAAAAGTAGCCAAAGTGAACGGTAAGAAAGAATACGTTTACAAATGCTAAGGGCAATAATCTAGCGAGTGCCCCTTTAAGATGAAACCACGTGACATGTTATGACTTGACCATAACGTTATGTCAATGTTCATCTATAACACCCGGTGGCATACCTAGATATTACGTTCCAACTTAATCGGACTTGTACTTTTGTAGATATATGACTTCGAAAAATGCCCCTTTAAAGATGACGTCACGTGACATGTGATGACGTCACCATGACGTAAAAGTTCGGCACACATTGTGAGCAGTTGGGGTAAGTGTCTGCCAAGTTTAAAAGTAGCCAAAGTGGCTGGTAAGAAAGAAAAAAATTACAATTGCTATGGGCAATATTCTAGCGACTTGAAAAAAAAAATTGTTTTATGACGTCATCATGACGTCACACAATTTTCGCTTTTTAGGGCATATCTTTGAGACATACCAAAGCTGTAACAAAAATAATTTTGAAAATGTGTTGTTTTGTTCGCTAGATATATTGAAAAGAATGTTACGATTTTAAAACTTCAAAAATTTAGCGACTTGAAAAAAGACTAGAAATCAACCCCTTTTATAAACAGCAAGCACATAATAGCCATGGTTATCTGCCCGTCCCAGAATTCCTTTGTGTTATATTGAATTTGGTCTAAATTTTGAAATGGCTCTTATTTCTTACTTGAGTGAGCCACGATCATGAAATTTTGGAATCAGGGAGAGGAAAATTCAATATATACATTTTTGTAATCGGATTGACCCTTACATGCGTTTAAAAAAAGAAATGTTTTGATGACGTCATCATGACGTCACACATTTTCTCCCTTTTAGGGGATATCTTTGAGACATACCAAAGCTATAACAAAAAGAATTTTGAAAATATATTGTTTTGTTCGCTAGATATATTGAAAACAATGTTACGATTTTAAAATTTCAAAAATTCATAAAAAGTCACGTGATGACGTCATTATGACCCCATTTTAGATTTTGCATGCTAGTGACAGTATCTACCTACCCACCACTTTTCATGACGATCGGACTTATCCTTATATGTGTTTTAAAAAATCACACTTTTGATGACGTCATCATGACGTCACACATTTTTTCCCTTTTAGGGCATATCTTTGAGACATACCAAAGCTATCACAAAAAAAAAATTGAAAATATCGTGTTTTGTTCGCTAGATATATTGAAAAGAATGTTACGATTTTAAAACTTCAAAAATTTAGCGACTTGAAAAAAGACTAGAAATCAACCCCTTTTATAAACAGCAAGCACATAATAGCCATGGTTATCTGCCCGTCCCAGAATTCCTTTGTGTTATATTGAATTTGGTCTAAATTTTGAAATGGCTCTTATTTCTTACTTGAGTGAGCCACGATCATGAAATTTTGGAATTTGGTACAGAAAAATTCAATGTATACATTTTTGTAATCGGATTGACCCTTACATGCGTTAAAAAAAAAACACATTTTTGATGACGTCATCATGACGTCGCACAATTTTCGCTTTTTAGGGCATATCTTTGAGACATACCAAAGCTGTAACAAAAAGAATTTTGAAAATATCTTGTTTTGTTCGCTAGATATATTGAAAAGAATGTTACGATTTTCAAATTTCAAAAATTCATAAAAAATCACGTGATGACGTCATCATGACGTAAAAGATCGGCATACATTCTGAGCAGTTGGTCTAAGTGTCTGCTAAGTTTAAATGCAATCGGTTGCTTAAAAGTAGCCAAAGTGCCGGTCAGAAAGAAAACGTGTACAAATGCTATGGGCAAAAGTCTGAAAAAGAAGAAGAAAAAAAAACTAGAGGCAAGTGTTTGTGGACAAACACAGGGCTGTTTCGATTTTTTTTATTGTTAGTTTGGATGTCAAATGTGTATACAATATTTAAAGTTGTTTGTTAGTTAGCAATGACGGAGGGATGAAGATGTTGTTATTGGATGTGTGAAGGATTGGTTTAAAAAAAGGAATCGTGTACAAATGCTATGGGAAATAGCCTAGCGAATGCCCCTTTAAGATGACATCACATAACATGTAATGACTTCATCATAACGTCATGTCAATTTTCATCTATGACACCGGGTGGCATACCTAAATGGTGTGTTTCAACTGAATCGGACTTGTACATTTGTAGATATATGGCTTCGAAAAATGCCCCTTTAAGATGACGTCACGTGACATGTGATGACGTCATCATGACGTAAAAGTTAGGCACACATTCTGAGCAGTTGGGGTAAGTGTCTGCCAAGTTTAAAAGTAGCCAAACTGGCCGGTAAGAAAGAAAATGTTTACAAATGCTATGGGCAATAATCTAGCGAGTGCCCCTTTAAGATGACACCACGTGACATGTTATGACTTGATCATAACGTCATGTCAATGTTCATCTATAACACCCGGTGGCATACCTAGATATTACGTTCCAACTTAATCGGACTTGTACTTTTGTAGATATATGGCTTCGAAAAATGCCCCTTTAAGATGACGTCACGTGACATGTGATGACGTCATCATGACGTAAAGGTTCGGCACACATTGTGAGCAGTTGGAGTAAGTGTCTGCTAAGTTTAAAAGTAGCCAAAGTGGCCGGTAAGAAAGAAAAAGTTTACAAATGCTATGGGCAATATTCTAGCGACTTGAAAAAAGATTTTTTTTTATGACGTCATCATGACGTCACACAATTTTCGCTTTTTAGGGCATATCTTTGAGACATACCAAAGCTATAACAAAAAGAATTTTGAAAATATCTTGTTTTGTTCGCTAGATATATTGAAAAGAATGTTACGATTCCAAAAATTTAAAATTCAGCGACTTGAAAAAAGACTACAAATCAACCCTTTTTATAAACAGCATGCTCATTTAAGCCATGGTTATCTGCCCGTCCCAGAATTCCTTTGTGTTATATTGAATTTGGTCAAAATTTTGAAATGGCTGTTATTTCTTACTTGAGTGAACCACGATCATGAAATTTTGGAATTGGGTACAGAAAAATTCAATGTATACATTTTTGTAATCGGATTGACCCTTACATGCGTAACCAAAAAAAAAATTTTTTGATGACGTCATCATGACGTCACAGAATTTTCGCCTTTTAGGGCATATCTTTGAGACATACCAAAGCTATAACAAAAATAATTTTGAAAAAATCTTGTTTTGTTCGCTAGATATAGTGAAAAGAATGTTACGATTTTATAACTTCAAAAATTCAGCGACTTGAAAAAAGACCAGAAATCAACCGCTTTTATAAACAGCAAGCACATAATAGCCATGGTTATCTGTCCTTCCCAGAATTCCTTTGTGTTATATTGAATTTGGTCTAAATTTTGAAATGGCTGTTATTTCTTACTTGAGTGAGCCACGATCATGAAATTTTGGAATTGGGTACAGGAAAATTCAATATATACATTTTTGTAATCGGATTGACCCTTACATGCGTTAACAAAAAAACACATTTTTGATGACGTCATCATGACGTCACACAATTTTCGCAATTTAGGGCATATCTTTGAGACATACCAAAGCTATAAGAAAAAGAATTTTGAAAATATCTTGTTTTGTTCGCTAGATATAATTTAATGAATGTTACGATTTTCAAAATTCAAAAATTCATAAAAAATCACGTGATGACGTCATCATGACGTAAAAGTTCGGCATGCATCCTGAGCAGTTGGTCTAAGTGTCTGTTAAGTTTAAAGGCAATCGGCTGCATAAAAGTAGCCAAAGTGCCTGGCAGAAAGAAAACGTGTACAAATGCTATGGGCAAAAAGTCTGAAAAAGAAAAAAAAAAAAAAAAAAAAAAAAAAAGAAAAAAAAAAAAATCTTAACGAAAACAAGGGCTGTTTCGTAAAACTACGAAACAGCCAAAAAGAAACTAGAGGTTTGTGTCTGTTTGAAACAGAACACAAGGCTTTTCCTCTTTTTTTGTTTTCCACCCTAAAACTTCAAGTTACGTTCTATGTTTGTGTTAAATTTGATTAAGATCTGATGTTTATAGTGAGTAAAGTGGTTTGTACAAAATTCGTGTACAAAGTCTATTGGATTTTGGATAGAACTGAAACATTCATAGACAATTAGCCGATGACGTCATCATGACTTCACTTCGGATGTTACATTCTACTGGCACTATCTACCTTCCCACAATTTGTTTATGATACTCAGACCTATTCTTATATATGTTATTAAAAAAAAACATTTTGATGACGTGATGATGACGTCACACATTTTCACATTTACGTGAAAGAATATAGGAGCTAACAAAGCTATTCCAAAAAGAATTTTGAATTTAGCATGTTCTGTTGATGAGATATGGCTTTAAGAAACTTTGACGGTTCAAAAACTTTAAAATTACTATAAAATCGTATGGTGACGTCATCATGACGTCACCTCAATTTTCATCTATAACACGTGGTGGCCCACCAACATACCAGGTTTAAAGGCAATCGGACATACGGTTCTCTAGATATGGGCCCTTGAAAAATGCACGTTTAGGATGACGTCACGTGACACGTGATGACGTCATCATGACGTCACGTTTCGGCATACATTTTCAGCTTAGGGTCTTTGTTTGTGTTAAGCCTGATTAACATCTGTGGTTGTTTAGTGACCAAAGTGCCACTTACAAAATTCGTCTACAAAGTCTATGGGATTTGGGATAGAACTAAAAATTTCATAGAAAATCAGCCGATGACGTCATCATGACGTCACTTTGGATTTTACATGCTAGTAGCATTATCTACCTACCCAGCAATTTTTATGACGATCGAACGTACCCTTATATGTGTTTCAAAAAAGAACATTTTTGATGACGTCATGATGACGTCACACATTTTCCCATTTATGTGAAAGAATATAGGAGCTAACAAAGCTATTCCAAAAAGAATTTTGGATTTAGCATGTTCTGTTCATGAGATATGGCTTTAAGAAACTTTAATGTTCAAAAACTTTAAAATTACTATAAAATCGTATGATGACGTCATCATGACGTCACGTAAATGTTCATCTATAACACGTGGTGGTCTACCAACATACCGGGTTTAAAGGCAATCGGACCTACGGCTCTCTAGATATGGGCCCTTGAAAAATCATCTTTAAGATGACGTCACGTGACATGTGATGACGTCATCATGACGTAAAAGGTCGGCACACACTGTGAGCAGTTGGGGTAAGTGTCTGCCAAGTTTAAAAGTAGCCAAAGTGGCCGGTAAGAAAGAACACGTTTACAATGCTATGGGCACTATTCAAGCGACTTGAAAACAGATTTATTTTATTACGTCATCATGACGTCACACAATTTTCGCTTTTTAGAGCATATCTTTGAAACATACCAAAGCTATAACAAAAAGAATTTTGAAAATATCTTGTTTTGTTCGCTAGATATATTGAAAAGAATGTTACGATTTTAAAACTTCAAAAATTCAGCGACTTGAAAAAAGACTAGAAATCAACCCCTTTTATAAACAGCAAGCACATAATACCCATGGTTATCTGCCCGTCCCAGAATTCCTTTGTGTTATATTGAATTTGGTCTAAATTTTGAAATGGCTGTTATTTCTTACTTGAGTGAGCCACGATCATGAAATTTTGGAATTAGGTACAGACAAATTCAATGTATACATTTTTGTAATCGGATTGACACTTACATGCGTTAACAAAAAAACACATTTTTGATGAAGTCATCATGACGTCACACAATTTTCGCTTTTTAGGGCATATCTTTGAGACATACCAAAGCCATAACAAAAAGAATTTTGAAAATATCTTGTTTTGTTCGCTAGATATATTGAAAAGAATGTTACGATTTTCAAAATTCAAAAAATCATAAAAAATCACGTGATGACGTCATCATGACGTCACTCTTCGGCATACAATTTCAGGTATGGGTCTATGTTTGTGTTAAGTTTAATTAAGATCTGAGATTGTTTAGTGACCAAAGTGGCTGTCATAAAATTCGTGTACAAAGTCTATGGGATTTAGGATAGAACTAAAGTAAGAAGAAGAAGAAGAAGAAGAAGAAATAAAAAAAAAAAAATCAGAACAAAAACAAAGCCTTTTCCGACGGATTGTCGGAAAAGCCAAAAAAAAAAAATCTTAACGAAAACAAGGGCTGTTTCGAAAAGCTTTCGAAACAGCCAAAAAGAAAAAAAAAAAAATCTTAACGAAAACAAGGGCTGTTTCGAAAAACTTTCGAAACAGCCAATAAACAGCGTAGTGTCCAATCCCCCCCCCCCCCTTCGAAATTTTAAGTTGGTTGGTTTTGGAAATGTCATGATAAACCCCCCCCCCCCCCCCCCCTTTTCCCGGTCTCCACACATGTCATAGTCAAATCATGGAGGCGCGCTTGAGTGAAGGTAACAATTTATGAGAAGGTATTACCCGATGACATGTACATTATATATTGTGCATGTGTACACTGTATGAGCTAGAACACTGGTGTATAAACATGTGAGGTGATAAACTTAAAAAAGACTTCAGAATGGAGGACGACCCAGCCAGTTTGTATAAATAAATGTATTATACATTTTTTTAAATGCCACATGTACATGTAATGTCGATTTATTTTTACACTGAGTAGTATAATGACCGGTACATCTGCCAATTTAATTTTTCATGATGGAAATTGAAAATACATGAAAAACGAGATGTAACAAATGGTGTGTTTCATATTTCTGATGAACTCTGTGGCAGTTCTAACCTTCAATGGTAAAGTATATGTTAACATAAATGTAACTTTACAATAATGGTTTAAAATCTTTACAGAAATACATTTTATCCAGTGAAAAATTATGTTTACCTCAAGAATTAAAGTTAACCATCTACTTTGATTTTTAAATCCACTGCATTTAAGTGGTTTGCTGGGCTTGCTATTTCAGACTTCTCTTCTTCATGTTCACTTTTTCAAATATTAGTATATATGGATTACTATACACATGTAGGAATGTAATGTATTTAGTGGAGGAATTTTTTATTGGGAGAAATATAAATAAATCAGACAATAATGAATTTAAGCTCCACCTTGAAGACAAAGTGAGTAAAAACGTTTTTCAGTCAAAAGTTGACCAAAGACCGTCCTGTAAATTGTGCATGCAACTAACTGGACTGAAATATCCAATACAATACTGGGCCTGGCCATGGCTGGCTGCAAAAAAAGGCACCACATGTTTGTACATGGAATTAAACAAGACTGGCAAAAATCAATCTTTGATAAACAATTATTTAAAAATTTGACTATTCTGCATTTATTCATTCACATTGGCTAATTAACATCCCAGATTAAAGTGCACACCTGCAGGTAAATTATCATTATCTCATTCTGGGACGTAGCAAGAAAGATCAGAAACTCCCAAGTTATTCAAACTTGAAGTTCAAGTACGTATACGTACACTATACAATACAATCCACAGTGTTCAAATGTGGATGTACATTGTACATAAATACATGTACATGTACATTGTATGTAGGCCTACAAGTGGCTTTTGTACACAGTAGTACATCCACGTTTTTTTCAAACGGTATTATATTACACGTCGCGTCGACCGCAGGCGCATTTTGCATAATTGGGGCAATCGGTCAAACTTAACCATGGAGGTCAGACCAGTCACGTGATATGAATGATGCATGTTTAGCCACGATTTCCATAGTCGGGTCCCGCCCCCAAAAGTAAGAAATATCCAAGACGTTACTGTAACTCCGTGATTGATCGCGCGCTCGCCGGCTGGTGACAGCCTGTAAATTGCGCCCTCTGTTGATGACAAGTATCAGACAGTAACGTCTTGGAACCAAGACTAGGACAACTGTGGCAGTTTTCCACAGGTCCAGAAAAATTCCATCTTTGATACAATTATTAAAGAAATGTGTCAAAGGATTAGCAATTTCAACGGAAAATTCCTTAATTAATTTAACGGGTAGATCCGAAGGGTGACAAGCCTTCGATGAGTTAAGACGATTCAATTCATTTAACAATTGACAACGATATATTATTGGCGGAGGTTCCGATGGTAAATAACATGGTAGCTGCTTATTATCTAAAGCAGGCAATTAATTGCAGATACTGGCAAAATAATAAATAATTTGTTCAAGAATCATTTTAGAATCAGAAAGTACTTCAGTGTTTGCTTTCGAATTAAAATTGCCAACATTTTTTAAATGCTGATGCAACTTCCCGAGATTATTAGATCTGAGTGATACGATGAAATCATTATAATATCCAGATTTCTGCTCGTTGACCAAACAGTGAACTCTATTACGTAATGATCTCCAATTAAGGGATACAGTCTCAAACCTCAGGAAAAAAAACATAATTTCGGGGCCATTTACGGGGCGGCCGGCCGTGCTGCCGCGGCAATACAATCGGATTTTTCAACGGCGGAGCACGATAAAAATAACCCCGAAATCATCATTTTCTGAGGTGTGAGACTGCACACATGATATTTATGCGAGTCCTGAATAATGTCCAGACAATTTTAAAGTGTTTATTTAGTCATCCGATTGTCAAAAAGCTGTTTTTGTAACGCTGATGAGCATGCGTCTGATCTGCATATTAGACTACGCACCATAGACCTTTTCACCCGAGAATGATAACTTATGTAAATGAGGGCCGTAAGGCGGAAGTGAATTGCAGCCAGCGATGAACAACAGTAAACAGAAGTACGAATGGTTGTCGCATCATATTCCCAGCCAAAATGTATCGTGTTGGAGATTCAAAACGTCTTCAAAAGGCCGAGTTACTGGAAATCGCAGTAAAATCACACGATCACTCGATAGAGAAGCTGGGTTGGAAGAAAAAAGACGAAATTATCTATGTATTAATGGATGAAACTTCTAGTTCTACAAGCACTGCCGTCAAGTTTAATCCGATCGCCGCCAGCTGTTCTACATATAGTGAGCTTAGTTTCCAAAAGCTGAACCATTCTAACTTCGGAAAATTTGGAACAAGAATTACTTTTCCAACTGTGTACACATTTCTGAAACTCATGAAGGGGCTGAGATTATGATTGAAACCGCTAGATAGGGCAATGAAACATGTAGATGATAACCATGTTCAGGAACACTCCATAGCAGAACACGTATCGATGTCCTTTTTGTACTTTAATTGATGAACTCACATACTTCTTCGATATTCATAGTGTGTTAATGTTTGAAAAAAAAAGCGCTTTTACGAGGATTTTAACTGTAAAGCAACATAATTTTAGCCCTGTAGTTAATTATTTATAATTAATGGTTATCCGTAAATTTAAAAAAGAATTCTTGATTGCCAGGATAATTTCTTGTATCTAAAAGCAGTTTGTAAAGCTTCCCAGAAGCAGTCGAAGTACACTTGTTGGGTAAAATGTGTCAACACAGCAGTCGAAGTACACTTGTTGGGTAAAATGTGTCAACACAGTCAAGGCAATAAAATATGAGAAACATAGAAATAAAAAGGGACGCCCTAAGCCCATGATAATAGGCTTTGTCTGCACTTGTTTCATCTCACACAGGCCATTGTAAGAGGTATTTTCGAATCAATGAATTATTGAGAAACTCTTTGTTTCTCATTTAACGAAGCTCTTACCTCCACATAAATAGTGCAAAGGCATATGGGGTTGAATTTACGCGTGCAAAATTTCTATGGGGAAACATTCTTTAAATTGATATTTTTATCCTTGGCCACTCTGGATCGAAAGCCATTAGAAGTGCTGACGTGTGTTTACAAAAAATCTATAAACATCATGAAAATTGACGTCCACTCAATAAAAGAAAGCTATTAGACTCATTAAATCGATCAGTAGGCCTGTTAAAAATGTATCTGTTATTTCACACACAAAATCGTATCTCAATTGGTATTACAAGGGCTGTGTGAAGGTACAGAGATGATCTGTAGACTGTCCTGTGCATCAACAGAGTATAATTCGTATTTTTACAATGACATTGTACATTCACAGATATATTTTGTGCACTATCCAAATATTCTGTGCTATCACACTATTTGTAGACTTCTCTGCGCATCTATACAGAGTGCGGTTTCCAGCTTTACAGTATTTGTACAGCGTGATTGGTGTGCAATCCTACATTCTACATATACTACAGTTCAAGCCTATCTTTGAGGGCATAAGATGCGCGAAATCAACAAAGAATGAAAGCCCTTTTGAAGGGATGCAAACGCTTAAAATAAAACAAGGTTGTTTTACGTCTACATATTTCATTTTATTGCATACACAATAAAATCCCTAATTCTCCGTATCCGCACACTGAAGCGCCCACTTTGAATGGTGATTATCGACACAAGTTTAAGGAAGGACATGTAATACATTTTTGGCTAGTGTCCGACTGCTGGGCGTCCTTCCTTTTAACCCATGCAAACAAAAGGCTAAGCTGCCTCAAACGTGTCTGTGGACACTCAAAGCAGGAGACATCGCGGTCATTAAGGTTCCAAGTACAGTGCGCAGTACATTATAGTAGGGTACAATATACTAGGGTTCAGCTTATGATTAAGTCAACATTGTTTTTAAGGTTCTCCCGGCCAATTTCACCACGTTTTGGTTCATTTTAACGCCTGGCTCATTCAGTTTATATTAAAATTTAATGATTACGCAGATCGTCATTCGACAATTAAAACAAATCATTCAAATTCACTATCCGAACATTCTATCGTCATTTAGCTTCACTTGTCCCTGTAAAAGCTGCATTCAAATTAAAGGTATCGTATTGTTTATTCAATTTCGTCTGGACCAGCAGTAATGGGTTGATCGATCATACATTTTCATTAATTAGCAAAAACATTTCATCTTTTCCTGTATGTCCACATTCCTGCATGTCCGTATTCCTATAAAAGTCAGAGTTATCTCAACGCAAATCATAGGCCTATTTGACGTCTTCAATCCGTACATGAAGATCTATTTTTCTTAGGTCTTCAGACAAATAGGATGGCGAGCCTACGGGAGGGGAGGTGGGAATCGTCTGAATCGGCCCAAGAAAACAAATTACCCAAGAGAAATGTTCTCGATGGTACAACCATTGCCAAACATACCGGTACATGTCCCGATGTCTTGCACATGAGAGATCGATGGGTGAATCAGAACGAAAACGAAAAGTAAATAAAGTTAAAAAGGTAAAGGATTCATAAACATGTCAACATACAGATGCCCCTAATTTCTTTTGTCAAACTTAAAAACCAACAAACAGTGAAAAGAAAAGTTCTTAGCCTTTTTCATTTCGTTAGTTTGTTACATCATCCATCCCTCATATATCAGTTCAGATGTTACATTATAAATGTTACATAATCTTCCATATACATTTTTCATTAAAAAAAAAAACCTCAGAAGACAAGAGGAAAATATATCAATTAAAAACTCTTAATAATATGAATGACTGTTTGATGAAAAGGATTGCCCATACACGAATAGGAAAAGAAAAGCATGGCCATACGTCATATGCACACCGACGTTCGCTTAAACCATTAAAACAATAATGTCACAAAACTCATGCAAGAATGCAACAAATGAAGTCTTGAATGCACCAAACGAAAATGAACACTAGGAACAGAATCCTGGGTGCTTAAAATTGAAACTGAATCCCCAAACAGTGATAAAGAAACCTTAATTTGATCAGATCTGTAAAAACTACGCGAATTTGAATGACCAATAACGAAAATGATCTGACAAAATCGCAATTGGCCAGGAAAACCTATATTTTCATAACAACCTGCAAGCATAATGTTATATGCCTGTAGTGCTCATTAACTGTCCAATTTTAACAACTGGACGGTAGACACAACTCATCAAAATGGCAGCCTCACTAGTACATTTTCTCGATGAGTTCTCTTTGGAGTTTTTTAGATAGAAATTATTTTTCTTACTATGTCATGTTCAGTTGATGTTTTCTATTATTATTTATAGGTTTAAGAATGTGGGGAAATACTTTACTTTTGTAAAATAAACATATATTTTTAAATGATTTATATCGCAAAAACAAATTGTCCACTTTAATGAACACTGGGCACTATGTAATAAGGATGCCTGTCCTGTATAAACATGTCACATCAGACATATAAGTGCTAATATTGTGAATATAAATGTATGTGTGTTCGGATGGGCGCTCTTTAGAAGTCATACACCCATAATGCCGTATCCCTTGTGGATTGTTTGACGAATTATAAGTTAAAAAGTCGTATCCTCATTGAGTGATCCCCACAATGTCGCTTCCCATGTAATATGTAAAAACACCTCTCCAAATGTGATCCAAAGATACCACAGAATGTTCACTGCTCTGCAGTTACGGTCAGGAAGAAAATTCCTGCTGAGTAACTCGATGACAAGAACTTAAAAAATCGGTAATTGTCGCACGTGATGAATAACTCTAAACGAAGGAAAAACGTGTAAAACGCAAGGCATAACACGGAACGCTAAATATCCTTGTACAGAACATGTACATTATATACATCGTGGCTGGTACTAGCAGTGCTGTTACCAACTGCTGACCTCAGATCTGTGTGGTATGGCGCGCCACGAGACATAAATTACAGTACACAAAAATTACACTTAATGTTCGTGTCACCACACTACTATCAACCCTAAGACCACTTTTCAGAAGATGGAAAACGTTGTGTAGACATGTGCATTTCCACAACGTCTTGAGATCCTGTCCTGTTTGCAGGTATATACAATTAATACACTGCTCATACAATATTTGCACAATATTTGCGGCGTCAGAAAACGATATCTTGTTTTAACGTCCCTGCCTCTCTCAACAATGTAGTAACATGAACAATATTAATAGTAGGGTAAATGCAGTTTTCTTTACATTCCAACTCTTAATTATTAATGAATAAATTAATAACCTTTACAGTTTAAAAGCAATAAGGAATATATAGCCAATTAAGAGCATACATTTTCAATCAACAGCAAATAGTAACAATTGGGGTTTTTGTTTGCGTTTAAAATTCACGTGTTTACTAAATTTGGCCAAAGCAAGTGTCGCTACCAAATGTCAAGACAAATGCCTTTCCCGAGAATAGTAACTATCACAGATTCTTTTCCTGTTAGGTTTTTGTGTTAAGTGAGAGTCTAACTTTGCACGTACTTTGACCGTCTTTTGTATTTTATGCAAAATGCTGCTTTCCTAGGTGCAGTCCCCTATATATTGTGTAAACAGGAATTTAGGGCCATAGACGCAAAATTAGGCATACATTGTTATAGGGTTTGGGTTTCTAACTCCCAGCTGGATTCTAATTGATATGTAAAGTGGATGCCAGGGATGTGTTGAAGTTGGTATACAAGATTGATGTGAGTTGGGTAGGGTGAGAGATCATGCCAGAAACCTGTATCCATAAGGTTTATCCATAAGAGTTTGCCTTGTCCCAGACACTGGTTGAACACATACATGTAGGTTCTTGGTGGTGAAGACAACTTTGCCTTACAATGACCACATTGATTGCCACAGATGCACTTGCAGCGGTTGATTGCAGTGTTTTCTTAACAGTTTTGTTCAGTTCGTCAAACAATCCACAAGAGAAACTGACTAGGTAAATAAGGCTTGTTACCGCCCGTCTGGATGATCGGATCTTCAAGCACGGCGCCACGGATGCAGCGAGATGGATAATCCATAACACCTCACCCACAGATTCCGTGTCTCGATTGGCCGAGAGCGAGTCACATGGCATTCGCTATTTTTGCTATCTTCCTGTGTACGGCTAAAAGTACTATACCCGTAGCAACCAAAGTACTATACCCGTAGCAACCAAAGTACTATACCACAGCATCGGTATTGTGTGCAAAATGCATATACTTGTATGTGAGCGTTGGGCGTCGAACGTATTCTTTCCAAGCGCTAGCGCTACACAACTGGGTTCAAACATTTCGTGAAGGGGTAGTTTGGAAAAGTGAAAATAATTCTCATCTAATTTCAAATGTACATTTAATTGTTTTTAAATGATATTTTTCAGTTAGTGCTTAAATCAAGCAGAATCTGCAGAATATTGACTGCTTTATCTCGACTGCTTTATCTCGGCTGATTTTCTATGAATTTTTAAATGTTTCAAATTTCATTGTACTCCCCAAATTTCCCATTGTCATTCATCAGATTGACTCCAATCTTGACACAAGCCAAATGTTTGCTTTCACAATTATCGTCGTGATGACGTCATCATGGGTCATGTGACGTCACTTTAAAGGTACACACTTAAGGGTCCTATATCTTAAGAAGTCATGTACATCCAATTGAATTCCATATTCTTTTTGTAACAGGTTCGTTAGCTCATACATTCTTACATATAAATGTGAAAAATGTCTGACGCCATGATGACGTCATAAAAATGCGGGTTTTTTTTTACGTGCAAAAGACAAAATCCAATCGTGACAAAACTTTGCACTTATGTATGTTAAATGTCAGCTGGGAATGCGAAATATAATGACGTCGTGATGACGTCATCACCTGATTTTATATGTTATACAAATATTCTTTTATATCAGTATTCAGCAGATATTTCCCGGAAAAGCCTGTTCGTCTGTGATATACAGACAACACATCTAGTTCTTTTTTGCTTCTTCTTCTTCTTCTTCTTCTTCTATCAAAATTGCCATAGACAATGCACGTGTTTTATTCCACCCCTCACTTTTCCCCCTAAACAGAATTCTATCTTAATGAAAGTTTGCATAGATTGAGACCCTGTACCCGAACTCGTGCATATTGCTGTGACGTCATGATAAAAGTCATCACGTTTCACGTGACGTCATCTTAAAGGTGCGTTTTTAAAGGGCCCATGTCTAGAGAACTTTAGGTCCGATTGCCCGCACGGTGCCCGCGCGTTGCCCGCGCGGTGCCCGTGCGGTGCCCGCGCGGTGCCCGCGCGGTGCCCGCGCGGTGACTGTGCGAGCACCGCGCGGTGCCTGTGCGGTGCTGTCTACGACGCGTCTACAGGATTACGGCCAGCAAAAATTTCTACGACATATCGGGAACTTTTAACCCCGCGCTAATTGTTCCCGATGCGCCCTACGGCAAGGAAAGAACGCCAAGGCGCCCGCAGGATAGCCCCGGCACCCTTGCGGACGCCTTGAGATTTTGCCAATTTTCCACGAAATTTGTGCCCGTACGGGCGCCTTATTCCGAATCGATGGATATGTGACTGAGCTAATATGTTAGTGGTTGGTAGGTGGGTGCGTGCACAGTTTACTCGGGTGTATATGTTTCCATGCCACGCGCGTGTATCACGGCTTTGCTATGAGTCGGGGCCGGTGTTTTCGTAACACTGATGCGCATGCGCAATCTGCATATTAGATTACGTCCCATTGCATTGCAAAATTCGCGGTTGTACAGTTTGTGGACCGAGTGAAGTTTTAACGCGTATTCCCGCAGTGGGCTGTACTACTTGGTACTTGTTAAAATATTGAAATGACTAAAAACAAATAATTTTGAACTAGTTTGTCATGTTGGGTGGATAGGTGGTGGTAAGTCAATCTCTTTTAACTCTGTAGAAATCATCTTTTATTTCGTTTCACTATTTTCATAATGAATTAAGCTCTATGTCACGGTACAGAAAAGTGGTTTTCTCTGGTATGATATACACACAGTCGTAATTTCCCTATACTACCGAGGATAGGACAATGCTTTGTGTTTCTTATTGTTCTTTTAATATAACCCAACCCCATAAACTAAGCACTATTTTTACGTCCGAGGACCGATTTTAACAAAAGACCGACTTCCGAGAACAACAAAGGTTCCTTTGTATTTTCTTTCTTCTCTTGTCCTTGAACGTATGTACAAAACCTGTTATGTGCACAGGTATCCGTACATGCGAATGCACAGTGTACTCATTAATACATGTACTATGTCGTCAACATAGTGTGTACTCCTAAAGGGCCCAATGCCAATATATGCCAGAACAAGAAAGCAACTAAATATAAAGGAAGTGAGAACCAAACTTTATTGTTTTGTGCAAACTGAATTTACATTATGTATCTTTGAACTGTTAACATTTTAAAACTGACGGTCTGGAAAATCTGGAAATGTTGGTGATTTTTCTCATTGGACCTTATTTGTCCCATCTGTAAATATGCTGATAGCTCTTCCAACAAATTGAGGTTTGCTTACGGGGACTAAGATGTGATGCAGCCTCAAATTTAGTGTAAAAAGACATTTCTGATATTATGTGTGGATATAAGGGGTGGGGTGGGGGGGGGGGGGGGTTAAGAATTAATCTGTTTTTAAATGTTTCAAGCCAAATTGTGGTTTTGACAATTTTGGTGATTTGACATGATATGTATGTATTATGTGTAAATGTAAAGTATGTCTTAAAAAAAAATCATCTAACCATGAAGGAAACAAAAAAACAAACATAATTTACAATAGCTGAAGATATGTAAGTTTCAGTCACGTGGGTAGTGGCCTTTTGGGTCATCTGGCCATCAGAAGGGGGGGGGGGGGGTAATTTTAGCATATTTCTGTGGACCTACCTTCAGACCCTGACCACGCCCCCAAAAGGGTGCGATTGGTCCGTCCTTGCTAAGAAGCAAACACATGCATCTAGTGTGTATGCATATAAAATATGAAACCCATTTGAGCTGATCATCCATGAGGGCACGGGGGGGGGGGGGGGGGGGGGGGGGGGCTGAAAATATACACAAGCTATTTGACCATCTCCAATAAGTGTGTTGAGGGGCCCATATCTTGAAATGGAAACATGGTATAGTATTTCTGACAGCAGATTTTTGCAGATTGGATGTCATTCAACCTGGCAAATATCCCGAAGCAAATATGAGTGAGAAAAAGGGGGCGGGGTACTAATTTTTAGGGGGTCATATCTCAGAAACGACTTTGACTCAGTTGGGCCCTAAAATTGTGTATGTGTTAGTTCACAGCACATGTGGAGGTAGTTTTAGAAAAACAGTTTCACCAAAACCTGAGTCGGACCCCTGGCAACGTTTAGATGATTTGGCACGGAATGATCCTGAAGGAATATCGGACATTCATTTTAATTTGTTTTTTAAAGACAAATTATTGTAATCAACTTAAAACTAATACAGAGATACCATGGGAAATAGAGGCTGATGTTCTTAATAAGATTTCCATTTCTTTTCTTTTTTTGTTCTGTTTTTTTTTTTTGGGGGGGGGGGGGGGCTGTTGACCTGGAATCTTTAATTATGAGTGGGATTGGGGCACTTCATTACCAGTTGGCATTGCCGAGTAGCTAGTACTGTTGCGCGCGATTGGTGGATTTGCGCGATCCCGCGGTAGCGCTGCTCCAAGCATCGGTCGATCGCGCAAGGGCAAGATGTTGCAAGATTGCGCAAGATTCTCCCCCAAATCTGGAGGGATTTTCTATTCTATTAAGAAAATACTCACCTTCGTTACCTACAATTGCATTTCCAATGCGCATGCGCACACAATACCACTGAAAAAAACAAAGCCCACGACGCAGCTCCATACACTGCACGGCCCCACCCGTTAGGACGCCCTCTAGTGATCGTCCCTTTTTTCCAGAAATAGGTTACATGTAATCAAAGAAGTAAGGGAGGGATGGTAACGAAGGTGAGTATTTTCTTAATAGAATAGAAAATCCCTCCAGATTTGGGGGAGATTCTATTACAGAAAATAATCACCTTCGTTACCTACAAATGCAGAGTAGCACCGGAAAGATTTACCAGGGAGGGGAAGGGGCCTGCAGTGTGGAGCTTTGTAGCAAGTCTTAACTAAGCCTATCTAGAGAACAAGAACCAATGATGGCAGTTAAGACATACCCGTGAGTCGACCTGACTACACTTAGCTGGCCGTGGACTGACGGGCTGCTGATCGTGCCGATGCTTGTAAGACTATTCTGCCCATGGATCCTTCCGTTTGCAGAACGTCCTGTAAACAGCACGAAGTAAAGGTAGACGAATTCTTCCAGCAGGCTGCCTCCATGGTCTCTTTCATGGGGACTCCCTGGAAGTGAGCCCATTAAGTTGTTATGCCACGTATCTGATGTGCTTTCACTGTAGTATGAGCAGACATCCTCATCAGCATGGTATGCTTCGGAAGCGCAAGCATTCCCACGTGGCTGAACTGGAACAGCCCGGGAAGCGCCAGCATTCCCGCGTGGTATAACTGGAAGAGCCCGGGAAGCGAAGCATTCCCACGTGGCTGAACTGGAAGAGCCCGGGAAGCGCAAGCATTCCCTCGTGGCTGAATTGGAAGAGCCCGGGAAGCGCAAGCATTCCCTCGTGGCTAAACTGGAAGAGCCCGAGAAGCGTAAGCATTCCCTTGTGGCTTATCTGGAAGATCCTGGGAAGCGTAGGCAATCACTCGTGGCTTATTTGGGAGAGCCCATGAAGCGTAGGCATTCACTCGTGGCGTATCTGGAAGAGCCCGAGAAGCGTAGGCATCCACTCGTTGGTCATCTGGAAGAGCCCGGGAAGCGTATAAGCATTCCCCCGTGGCTACAATGGAAGAATATGCAAAGCTCCCTCAACGGATACAACCAGGGTAGACCGAGGTTCATGGGTAGACCTGGGTGGTATACTCTGTGCCCGCTGAGTCTGATTGTGGCACTGCCTCTGGCAATTGTAGTTAGAGAGGCTGGATGGTGCAGACGAATGAATGTAACAAAGAGTTGTTTTGTCTCTCTACGGAGGGCCAGAGTTCGTGCTACATGTATGTAACATTTTAGTGAAAAGTTTGAGATAGATTCTGGGTTAAGAACGGGATACGAGGGATCAAGCGTACACCTCCTGGTTTCCAACGTAAACGGATCACTTCAATGGAAGGAGCATGAAGGTAACCTCTGCGGCGAGTTGTAGCCGCTACTAGTAAAGAAAACTATTTTTATGATGAGGTTATGTAGCGATGAAGAACTGTCTGGTCCGAAAGGAGCCTCAGTCAACTTGTGGAGCACTGCTGATACATGTAGGTCCGAGGAGGAGATCAGTTTCAACGGAGGTCTCCCTGTGAACATGCCCTTGTGCTATTTAAAAGGTCAAAATCAGTCAAAATGTTCTTCCACCTCCCCTGCCTATACTTTGTACACAGACAGGGTCAGATGACACGTGGTTTGTACATGTGGCAGAAGGGTCACAAACAATCACCTGGACTGATTTTGACCCCGACAACAACATGGCTCAGAATGCATGTTTGCATAGGAGGGTTAATCAATTGAGTTATTGAGGGGTTGTTGGGTATGTCGGATCCATCTGAAAAGACAATATAATGGATGATGGCCATTGCTGAGCTGTATACACGAATTGTAGAGATAAGCAAGTCTGAATTAAAAGGATGGAGAAGAAATCTCCAATGTCCGTGAAAGATGCATTGTGGGTATCAATAGTCTGGTTGGTACCCTATTTGATGTAGTGTCGTAATCAATTGTCGAATGTTTGTCGCGTAGATGGTGCCTGCTTTTTGGCTGCCATGGCTGCAGCGTCATCAGAAAGGTCTGTCTTTCGTAGGGAGCGTTTGGTAGCATCCAAGCTGATACATGCAGATGCAGACTTGATCTAGGTGCAGTATCCGCGATTTTGGTTGGGAGCGGAGATCTAGTCGTTTTGGGAGAATGATTGGAGACTTGATAAGGAGATCGAGAATCCTGGTGAACCATGCCTGCCGTGTCAACAGGGGGCTGTCAGAACATTTCTGCACCTTTCTCTTTCAACCTTTACCCGAACCCTGCTCAGAAGGGAGATTGGCGGGAAAGCATAGCACAGAATGTTCCTCCACGTCATGTTGAGTGAATCTGTCGCCCATGCCTGTGGGTGGTAATGACGGGTGCAGAATGCTGGGAATTGGCAGTTCAGGTGAAATGCAAAGAGGTCGATATGTGGTGTGTCGAGGATGCTGAATATTTGTTGTACTGTGGGTTGATGGAGAGTCCATTCTGTAGGAATGGTCTGTCTCCATGAAAGAACATCCACAATTATATTTGCTCCCTGCCAGGTGACTTGCCAGAAGAGATATTCCGGAATGTACCAGTTGAGGAGTTCCCATTCCCAGGTCAGCATCCAGGGAGGGGGAGTGAGGGCCTCCCTGTCGATTGCAGTAAGCCACTGTTCAGGTGTCCATTTTTATCAGGACCAAGCAACCTGCTACCAACGTGAGACTTGCTTGAGAGCTCTGAACACAGCCAAACATTCCAGGTGGCTTGTGTGAAAGAGACTTTCCGATTGAGACCACATTCCTGATAGAGATTTTCCGTCGAGGTGAGGTCCCCAACCGGTCTTGGAGGTGCCCGTGGTTAAGGTCACTGAAGGAGACGGATGTGGAAATACTGTGCCTGTGAGAAGGTTCTTGCGTGTGAGCCACCATTTCAGATGTATTTGAATGAATGGAGATACTAGAACTGGTATGGTGATAGGATCTGACTGTGGTCGGTAATGGAGAAGACGGAGGTGGAGAGGCCACATGTACATCCTGCACCATAGAACTGTCCACCAAACTGGCTGTGAAACCCAGAAGGAAAACCATGTTTGAGCTGGAATAGATGTCACCGAAGGAACAGGTGAAGACATTCCTCCAGAGCCGTGCATCAATCTAGCGATGGAGAGGCTCTGCTCGTGATAGTATAGACCTTTATCATGCTGTCACCATCTGTGTCTTGTTCCCTGTGTGCATTAGCAATTATGAATAAAGGTGCCAGAATATTTTTCCTTCCAGCCTCGGTTTGGGTATAGTGATTTTAGGAGGAAAAACAAAATGGCTGTACCATGATAAAGGTCTATGCAGGCATACTCAGAGAAATGTAGGCGTCTGTGTAGGGATCACGGAAGATGTCTCGGTGTTGATGATGAATCCGAGCCATAGAGGGAGCGCGATTGCTGTTGATAGAGCTTCCTAGGTAAACTGACAGGCCAACTAACAACCAGTCATCTAGGTAAATATAGAGATGGAATATCTGGTGATATTTGTGGATTGGAATGTGAAGATATATATCCTTCATATATAGAGAAGTGGCCAACCATCCTTGCTGGAGTGTTTGGAGAACGACAGCTAGAGTCTCCATGCGAAATGTTTTGGCCGAATAAACACGTTGAGTGGCCGAAGATTTAAAAATGGACGCCAGTCTCCTGTCTTCGTTGATGCAAATAAGAAGTTTGAAGAAAAGCCCGTGTTTTAATGAAGGGTGAACTGGAACTATTGCCTCTAACTCTTGTAAGGATAAAATCTTCACGAGGGACCTCCGACGGGAAGAATCCATGGGGTGAGGTAAATTCCAACTGGTACCCCAAAGAAAACTCAGGATGTTTTAGGCTCACGAAGTACTCTAGACTGTGGTCATTGCAAAAAGCCCCGATTTGGCTGGAACCACTGTACCTAGGACGAGAGCCCCGTTGTTGAGATGAGGAACCTGGACGACGTAAATCGATCCTTTCCTCGGTTTGGAGCCATTTGGCCTCTTTCAGCAAGGATTCATCAAATTTGATGGACCTGTGAATTGATGTGGCCGACCCAACTGCGAATTCCCGGAGACAGGAACGTAGGCAGTCATCCATGAATCTGAACATCGTTTAAAGAAGATCCGGGTCAACTGACGTAGGGTCTTCAGAAATCCGAGCAAGAGTATCTGAAAGTAGTGAGAACTGGAGACTGTAGCCCCATGACGGAGGTGGCGGTCTGCATTCACTAACATGTTATTCAGTTCCATGGAGTGTTTGTCAGGTAAAAAACAAATTTCTTATTGTAGGAAGGACCTGCAGCACAGAGTTTGTCCTTCACCTCGCTAGCAATTGTAGGTACAGTGGAGTACGTAGCGCTAGCAGCCTCATTTGTCTTGAAAAGGTTCAGTTCTCATGAAGGAATGGCAGATATCTTCCTCAAGACATTAAATGCATCATGCATGATGTCTGCACATGAACGGACCACTGGAAATTGTACTTTCTGTGGAGAAGCACAGTGTGTAGAATCCCTGCGGAAGGAGGGGCGGAAATTGGAATTGGAGTAATCGGCCCACTTCATGAATCACAATGTTGCCCTGTTTGAGCGATGGAAGCATCCACGAAATCTGGAAATTCTTGGTCCGAAAGACTATCTGGAGAAAATGAACTGGAACGTGGAGAGCTGTGGTGGAGAGCTGGAGCTATAAACTCGCTGGGAGAAACGATGATGAGATCCAAGAGAAAAAATCCATCATATTCGTCTCTGTATCGGCATGGAGGAGAATAAGGACGAAACGATACATGCTTGTCCAAGTCCCTTGCCCAGTGAACAAAACGTGAACTGTCTCCATAGCAGTGATCGGGAATCCACACTGAAGCGGGGATGATATCATGCCGGGATAATGTGGAAAATTCCTGTAGTCGTAACTGTATGTCCAAGGGGGGCGAAACAAGAATTGTGTAGCTCACCGTGGCTTCCAGGCACGAAATATTGTCAATCCGGGCATGCTAACATGTACAGAGGTAGCTGAAATACCTCCTCCAAGATCCTGAATGAAAACCAATCCACCGGCTGGAGCGGAACTGTTAACGTTGGAAAACTGCACACGATGCGTAGAATTTCCGGCGCTAGAAATAGGAGCATAAGCAGTAGAAACGGTCCCGGTCTCCTTTGTGGTAGTGTTGGGCGGACGTACAACATGTACATGCACATCTAAATGTGTTTCCTTCCTCCATGATCCAAACATGAAGCCGATGAAGACGACGAAGTCGGGACGAGCGGAGTCTGATTGTCCTGCCAGGCTATGAAAATCCTCCATTGGTTATCGGTCCAGCGGTTGCAAACATTGCAAACATTTTCGCGGCAACGGACACGAGACCGCTAGCAGGTAGAACGATGGTCGAAATCCAAGGCATTATGAGATCCTCCACAAGATCCACAGTTAGTCCGTTAATAAGATTTTCTGGTCGATTGAGCGTCAGACATCGTGAAAAATCCGAAGTGTCGGAAAAAGAAGCTCGATGGTATGTAATGTGTGCTTCGCGGAAAGCAAAAATATTGCGTGTTGTTTGTAACGGCGCACTGGAAAAAAAGGGGAGATCACTAGAGGGCGTCCTAACGGGTGGGGCCGTGCAGTGTATGGAGCTGCGTCATGGGCTTTGGTATTTTCAGTGGTATTGTGTGCGCATGCGCATTGGAAATGCATTTGTAGGTAACGAAGGCGATTATTTTCTGTAATAGAACTAGCAAATTCTACACTGCGCGATCGGTTGATCGCGAACCCATTTATTCACGATCGACCGATACCCAAACCTATTCCTGCGTGATCGATAGATGGCGTAAAATCTACCTTGGGCGATCTACCGTTGCGCGAACGATAGAACAAATGAAAGCGCAGCGCCATCGCACAACAGCGCCAATCCACCACTCGCGTATATCATAATCGCTAACTTCTGTGACAGTTCTCAGTACCGGTAAAAATTTAGCCGTATATCTCTGTCGTCTCTATATTGGCATTACTTTTGAAGTCTGCGTCATGATCTGTGTCATTAGCAAGGGCGGAGGAAGCTGATTCTTAATGGGGTGGCAAAACAGATGCGGATCCAGAAATTGTGTAGACGGGGGGCACACCCAAAACGGACAAAATGCGAGCACGAAGCCCTTACGGCGTGGGGTCCGTTTAAGATTATATGGAGAATATATATTATGGGTTTCACACTACTCTGAACTTACCCAGGTAATTTATTACCCGGGTAGTTGTCATTACCCGGGTAGCCATTATTCTAGCCATGTCATGTCATGTTTTTCGGCGTAACATTTTCAGTTTTTGCCCTTCATTATTAATTGGGATCGCGAAGCGCGAAGTATGGCGTGGGTTCCGGGGCCCGCTAAGGGCTCCGGGAAGTTTTTGGGTTCTCGATGCTCCGTGGTGCAATCTGAGGCGTTTTCTGGCCACTATCACCTGCCTTTTTTTTGCAAAAGTTGTTAAGATTATATGGAGAATATATATATCATGATTTTAGCCACTATTTTTAGCCATTATTTTAGCCATGTTTGTGCACCAATTTCAACGATCAAAAATATAATACATCGTTTCATTACTGGACATGAACAAATATGGCACTAAATATTATATTTATTGAAAAAAGATTGTGCCTTTAGGCCACTCAAAAAGGATTTGGGCACATTTTGTATGTCATTCAGTCAAGTGATTAATTGTTTGCTGCTGGTCGTGGCCATTTAACCTGTAATAAGCTCCCCACAAGGGGATTAGATGTTGAGATGGAGAGAGTTGAAAACCCCGGGCTCCAGGAAATGTTACGGTTTTCTCTTAAAAGATGGTTTCGATCAGTTCTATGACATGATTCATAATCTTTTTTATTCTTATAGCATTTTTAGTATGATAGTTTTTTGAAGTATGCCAACATGTAGACACAGCAGATGTTTAATATCGGCGCCTGTATTTTATTAAGGAGGTTGTGCTCCCTCGGCCCCCCCCCCCTTTTTCCCCCTGTTTTTTGACTCAATTTACCAGGGGGAACGTGCCCCCGCGGCGCCCCACCCCCCGGATCCGCGCCTGCAAATAAATATTGACCCGAAGCGAAGCGAGCGAAGCGAGCGGAGCGAGGGGAGCGAGCGGATCCATAGAAGCGAGCGGAGCGAGCGAAGCAAACTGATCGATAGAAGCGAGGGGAGCGAGCGGAGCGAGGGGAGCGAGCGAAGCGAGCGGAGCGTCTAACGGCGTAACGCATGTAACGCATGCCTGGAATGCTATGCGTAACAAAGGTTTCTTTTTCTTTAATGTTTGTCACCCAACCAAAGACAGAATGTGGAAGAAGAAAAAACTAAAATGTCAGCTGCTTAAAACTGCTTAAAGCATGTTGGGGTGGCACTGCCACCCGAATACGCTCCACAGGTTTATTTTGGGATGGCAACTGCCACCCCTGCCAACCCTGTTCCACCGCCCTTGATTAGGCTACCAGTGTCTAAATTCAGGTTAACTTATAACAGATTTACGACTTCTTTTCGCGTTAATCGAGTACATACGTTCGTTCTCACGGAGGACGCCATCTTGAAATACCGAATCAGGTTTCGCGCAGGCAAGGATTCACCGTATTTTTTCCAAACAAGTTGGGACTCTTCAGTCGGATTATTAATATTAATAAGAAGGAAAAAGACATTTGTTATCCCCACGTGACCAAGATGTCGCCAACCAAGATAAAGAACCAGCAGAGGTGTGCCATCACGGCTACGATAAGCTGATGACGCACATGGCAGCGCACACTGTTTGGGCTTGTTTTGGCAACTGAAAACTAGTTCTATCTAATAGAACACCAGTGTTAAGTTCTAGCCCCTAACTTCGTATAAGTGCGATGTTGTTATAAGTTACATACACCACACCTACCTATGCAGTCAAGCATAATAGCACAAGAGTAGGGCCTAACAATTACATCCAATCTTACCATAAAACATGAGGCCATAGGAAAACACAATCTAAGCTTTTTCTAACGAAACGTATGAATTTGTGGCGGCTGGGCGGAGGGATACATTTTAGCGGAATTGAGGAGGGAACACAGCGGCACAACTACAGTCCAGTTTACAGGAAGAAGTTCGGGGAACCCGGGGTGCACATTTTTTTCTTGGGAGCACTTTAGGGAGAAAACACAATAGGCTCATATTTTTGGTTTACAAGTTCTATTGCCAGCGGGGGTGGGGGGCACACAGGCCTCGGCTGGGGGACGTGCCCCCCCCCCCCCCCCCCACCGTGATTACGCAACCGAGGGACCTCATAACGAACCAATGAGAAGGATCGTTGGGCTAATACTCTCATTAAAAAGATAATCAATTTCGAGCAACACTGAAACCAAATAACTACGAAAGGCGGAATTTCCCGATGTGTTGTGCAGTTTTGGGGTATGGCAACTTTGCAAACGTGTTTGCTCAAATAATAGCCATTACTTTATTTCAAACATATATTTCTTTAATGATGCATTTACGGAACATTTCGCAAAACGGAAATAATTTTTGACTGCACCCATAAACAGTCCAAATAAGCTAAACTGGAATTATAAATATGACTGCAGCGCATGTGAAGTACGCCCATGGAAGGTACCAGAATATATTAAACGCTTTGAGCTATCTGATCAGTGAAACTACACACAATATTGATACGAAACCACGCATAATGGGCTTGCGGACACAATGGGCGGACATAATGGGCCTGCGGACACAATGGGGCGGACATAATGGGCCTGCGGACACAATGGGGCGGACATAATGGGCCTGCGGACACAATGGGGCGGACATAATGGGCCTGCGGACTTAATGGGGAGGACATAATGGGCCTGCGGACACAATGGGCGGACATAATGGCATGCGGACACAATAGGGCGGACACAATGGGCCTGCGGACACAATAGGTGGACATAATGGGCCTGCGGACATAATGGGCCGGCGAACATAATGGGGCGGACATAATGGGCCTGCGGACATAAGGGGGCGGACATAATGGGCCCTGCGGACATAATGGGGCGGACATAATGGGCCTGAAAAAGCGTGCGGACATAAAGGGCCATTCGGACATAATCATTTAATGTCTGTGGCGAAGTTTGCTGAAATCACTTTATAATTGATGTATGTAGTCGGCTTCATGCTAAGAACAAGTTGAGGCAGAGAAAGATTGACCGGAAGTTGCAATGAAAAGACCTCTAAACCTTAAACAATTGCTGAAAAATCAACCGCGAGAGATATAATCCAGATATTTGTTTCAGATAGCATAGTTAACATAGCTCTCGAGCTTCCTGATAATGACGTCACGATGACGTCATCAAATATTGGATTACAAGTAATCAAAGATTTCTAGATTTAATCTTTAAAAATCAATATAAAATCAATCGAGAGAGATCTGATTTTGCTTTTTACGGGAACTGATAGAATAATCCAGGGTCTTCATGTTTTATATTACGTGCAAAGTCACGTGACCCTTCCTTCCGGTCCAAACCGGAAGTGCCTTATAATTTGAAAATTAATCTTTGAAAATCAATATAAAATCAATCGAGAGAGATCTCATTTTGGTTTTTACGGGAGCTAATAATCCAGGGTCTTCATTTTGTATATTACGTGCAAAGTTACGTGACCCTTCCTTCCGGTCCAAACCGGAAGTGCCATATGACGTCATCATGCGATTTTATAGTAATTGTTTTTCAGTTTTTGAACCTTTAACTCATATCTTGACAACAAAACATGGTAATTTCGAAATTCTTGTTGTAATAGGTTTATTAGATCATACATACTTACATATAAATGTGAAAATGTGTAACGTCATGATGACGTCATCAATAAAATACTTTTTTGAAACACATATAAGGGTAGGTCCGATTGTCACGAAAATGGGTGGGTAGGCAGATATTGTCCCAAGCATGCAATTTTCGAAGTGACGTACGGCATGATAAAGTCATCGGCTGATTTTCTATGAATTTTTAAATGTTTCAAATTTCATTGTACTCTCTATTTTTTATCCATTGTCATTCATCAGATTGACTCCAATCATGACACAAGCCAAAACCACCTCGCAAATGACGTCATCATGGGTCATGTGACGTCACTTTAAAGGTGCACACTTAAGGGTCCTATATCTTGAGAACTCATGTACATCCAATTGAATTCCATATATGTATGTAACAGGTTTGTTAGCTCATACATTCTTACATATAAATGTGAAAAATTTCTGACGCCATGATGACGTCATAAAAATGCAATCGTGACAAAACTTTGCATGTGTGTTAAATGTCAGCTGGGAATGCGAAATATAAAATGACGTCGTGATGACGTCATCACCTGATATTATATGTTATAAAAATATTCTTTTATATCAGTATTCAGCAGATATTTCCCGGAAAAGCCTGTTCGTCTGTGATCTAGTTTCTTCTTCTTCTTCTTCTTCTTCATATTTTAGTTCTATCCCAAATCCCATAGACTTTGTACACGGATTTTCTAACAGGCACTTTGGTCACTAAACAACCTTAGATCTACCCTAAACTGAAATTGTATGCCGAAGAGTGACGTCATGATGACGTCATCACGTGTCACGTGACGTCATCCTAAATGTGCATTTTTCAAGGGCCCATATCTAGAGAACCGTAGGTCTGATTGCCTTTAAACCTGGTATGCTGGGGACCACCACGTGTTATAGATGAAAATTGACGTGACGTCATGATGACGTCATCATACGATTAAAGTTTCTTAAAGCCATATCTCATCAACAGAACATGCTAAATCCAAAATTCTTTTTGGAAGAGCTTTGTTAGCTCCTATATTCTTTCACATAAATGGGAAAAATGTGTGACGTCACCATGACGTCATCAAAAATTTTCTTTTTCGAAACACATATAAGGGTAGGTCCGATCGTCATAAAAATTGCTGGGTAGGTAGATAATGCTACTAGCATATAAAATCCAAAGTGACGTCATGATGACGTCATCGGCTGATTTTCTATGAATTTTTTTGTTCTATCCCAAATCCCATAGACTTTGTACACGAATTTTGTAAGTGGCACTTGGTGACTAAACAACCTCAGACTTAACACAAAGATTGACCCTAAGCTTAAATTGTATACCGAAGAGTAAAATCGTGATGACGTCATCACGTGTCACGTGACGTCATTTTAAAGGTGCATTTTTCAATGGCACATATCTAGAGAACCGTAGGTCCAATTATGTTCAAACCTAGTATAACACCAGCTGGTGTTATCAATGCAAATTGTGGTGACTTCATAATGACGTCATCATACGATCTTATAGTAATTTTAAAGTTTTGTTAGCTCTGATATTCTTTCATTTCAATGTAAAAAAGTGTGACGTCATCATGACGTCATCAAAATGTGCTGTTTAAAACACATATAAGAATAGGTCTGATTATCATCAAAATTGGTGGGTAGGTAGATAGTGCCAGTAGAATGTAACATCATGATGACATCATCGGCTAATTTTCTATGAATGTTTTAGTTCTATCCAAAATCCCATAGACTTTGTACACGAATTGTGTACAAGCCACTTTACTCACTATACACATCAGATCTTAATCAAACTTAACACAAACATAGAACGTAAGCTAAAGTTTTAAGGTGGAAAACAAAAAACGGAAAAGCCTTGTGTTATGTTTCAAACAGACACAAACCTCTAGTTATTATTATTATTATTATTATTATTACTGGTTTTTTCTGTTGGATCTGAGATTCATTGTATGAGTATTTTTCGATTTAATAAACCATTCATTAAATATGTTGGTATTAAATGCCTTTAATGCAAATGTAGTACATAGAATAATTCTTCTGTTAGCTAGTGTTTCTAGTCCAAGAGCAGTTAATGCATGATCATATTGAATGTACAACGGGCCAAGTATGATACGGCACACTCTTTTTTGGATCGACTCTAAATTGTCAGTTTGGCGGCAAGTAAGACCTGAATGCCATAAAGGGGATGCATATTCTAATACAGGCCTTATATAAAACCCTTGTACACACTGGCAAGTTCAGCATGAGTTAAACCGGTTTTTCTTTATTTCCTGAGCATGAACAGTTTTCTGATATCAACAATTGCACATTAGGAGGGTCTCTTCTGCCAAAATACATTTGCATTGTTTGACATTTGGAGGGATTAGGGGAAAGCCCATTCACCGCAGCCCAATTACTAAGATCATTAAGGTCCTCTTGAATCATACTTATACTATTAGTATGCCTATTTTCGCAGAGTTTGAGGTCGTCGACATATTTCCAACACCTGCTCTGAGCATTATCTGCTGCATTGTTAATACAGGCTAGGAAAATCACAGGCCCAAGTTTAAAACCCTGAGGAACACCACCAGTTAGTGTTTGCCACTCTGAGAAGGTTTGTTTGTATTTAACCCTTTGTTGACGTTCTGTCAAGAAATTGGCAATCCACTGAACAATAATGGGGGGCACATCCATTTCTAACAAGTTTTTAATAGCTATTTCATGGTTTACCATATCGAATGCTTTTGTGAAATCTGTAAGTACAAGGGTACTAATGCTATTGGGAACATTAGCCCCAGAGACTAATTGGTGGTAAACATCTACAAGACAGTGCGTGGTTGAAATACCTCTTTGATTACCAAATTGCCTTTTGTTTATGTGAGACCCTATGCAATTCATGACCCATTTACAAATAAAACCTTCAGCTATCATGGCCAGTAATGGGGTAAGAGAGATAGGCCGAAGCTTGTTCAATGTTGGCGGCATTTGCTTTGGGATTGGGACAACATTTGCTCGTTTCCACTGAATCGGAACTATGCCCTGGAAAAAACAATTGTTCAGGATATCGATTAACGGGGTGCTTAAGTCATAAGCAAATTCCTTGATAATCTTGGCAGACAAGTCATCAGGTCCCCCTGATTTTTAAACAGAAATTTTCTTAAGAACATTGAAGACTTCCCAGGGTTGAGGTGATGGCACATGGGATGGCAAGTAGGCTGGCAATTTTTGTTTAACATTGAATGGTTCATGTGTTTGTGAAAAACTAGCCAAATGATTATTAATTGCATTAGCAATTGATTTGTGATCACATGGATCAATATCCTGAATTTGAATAGTCACTCCACGTTATTAATGTTAGCGAGATTACGTACCTCCTTGTGCCACCTACCCGGGTCCAACTTTTGATGTTTACGAATTCTACCCACATAAAAATATTTTTTGGCAGCATCAATTTCCCTTAGTACGCTGTTTCTGATGACACAACAATTTTGTCTCTTGCCTTCAGCAAATGCCCTCTGCCTTTGAGTGATAAGTGTTTTTAGTCGATCCGTCATCCATGGTTTGTCCGTATTGTGACGTTTGATGGTTTTAAATGGGAAGCGTTCCACGATGGCCTGATCAACCAGTTTATAGAAGGAATCAACTTCGGCTTGACAACAACTGGTATTAATGACATCATCCCAACTTTGCAATTGTATCCATCTTCCAAAAGATCTAATGCTTTCATTGGTCGAATTAATCTAGTAGTCACTTTGTTGGTAGTAGTAATACATTTAGGTGCCCATGTGACACAATTATGATCACTTCTATATATAGGGGATGACACAATTGGGCTATTGTATTGGTCGGCAAAATTGGTGATGATTAGATCAAGAACAGCATTATGTCTGGTCGGTTGCTTAATAATTTGTTCAAGATTATTACCATTACAAATGGGTCTAATATCAACTTGATTAAAGTCACCTAGTAAGACCACGCCAATACTTGGCTTACGTGTCCAAATGAGGTCCATGGCATTAACGATGTGATATTTTCTTTTTGTGTAGTTGTGCGCGCAAGCTGCACACTTTTTTCGCTCTGTATATTTCATGTATTATATCCTGCTATTCACATTAGTTTGTTGCATATTTTATATCACCCTGAAGAGCTAACACCAAGGAATCTTCTGGTGCTATCTACATGTTGTCATCTACTCTTCTAGTTGAAATATTGATGTTGGAAATCTTCAATTTTTGCTCACTGGAAGGTAATATTCATGGATGGGCTTTTCAGCCATGCAAACCACGGATCAATGACTCATCAGCCAAGCCACAAGCCTGACCATGCTTGAACAATAAGAGGAGCTGCTGTTTGTCTCCTGCCCACTGCCTTATACAATGGAGGTGTTAACTTGGAGTTTCCTGTTTGCCCTTGTTCTGGTGTGTGATGTGCAGGGATTAGCAAGTGAAGGGTCTGCCAGATATGCAACATTGCCCTGTTAATCTGTGGGGATATAAACCCCAACCCTGGTCCTGTTAGTGAAATAACTACAGCTGCAGTCATCAACAAACCTACTCATAGGTATGAGCGTGAGCATCTCCTGAGTATCGGTTTAAGATGTAAAACAATACCCGTTTCTCCAGCTACATGGTCCACCTTGAAAGACCTACGAATAAACACAAAGCGACCGTCACGTCGAGGAAACCGATCTGACCCCCCAACACAAGTGGTACAGTCGACTCTCGGTAATAAGAGCTCGGTTAACACGAGAACCCGGTTAAGACGAGCATTTTCGTTGGTCCCGACCGAATTGTGCACATTCTTATGGGAGAAAATTCCATTAATACGAGCTATGTCATATCTGTAAACGCAAGAACTCGGCTAAGACGAGCATTTTTTGCGGCACGATTGAGCGCAAATGCATGTATTGTTATCTATTTTCCACTAACATTTTGGAAAACAACCTGTCAATCAGCGAATCCATTCAATTTGATAAGTAATTGTAATGTTCGTTAATTCTGCAGTGCGGTTTTCACTCCGCGTACACATACACATCACCTGTTTGTCTCATGCCGCAATGATAATGGCGCAGTCATAATGCTCGCTAATCCTGCTCTGCAGTTTTCACTCCATGTAGACATCAGCTGTTTGTGTCTCGAACGTGCCGCTAGAGGGGGCTATTAAAAGGTGGACAATGGGCGATTGCGGTTCCCGTGCCGCTATAGAGGGGTTTGTTTATGGCGGCTTTCATGCCGCCGGAACGCGTAAACTGTAAAAGCAGTAGCCTGCACTTGCTTTCGTCCCCCTTCCAGCCAGCAGGAAAAAAAATAACCCAACCATGCCAAGGCAATCATGAAAAGCAGAATGTTTGGCGCCCTCTTTTGTTCAGTTGTATCAATCCCGTTTGTAACTCAAAATATTTAATTTACCCCCAGGATTATCAATTAATTTTAGAGCTTATTAATCCCCAATAGTCGCACCCCACATTTCAAATTTTAACGTAAAAAATAGTCATTTTTGAAGACCCCCCACGATCGAGAAACGCCCTCTGTTGTCCACAAAAAAATGCACTGGTTTCCTCCCTTTTGTGCCTTATGCTAGTTTCCGTGATGGTTACCAACTAACAAGAGCCCGGCCCCATCAAGATTTTTGTGTATGATTGAAATACTTACGTGCGTGTAGCTAATAATGCAGTGGTTTGCAGTGATCTTGGCAGCTCAAATCGCCCGGTCAGCGAACTCCAGAGGTTTTTTTCTTGTGCTCCGGTGTTGTTTTAATAAATATTACTGCTTGTTTTATTAAAAATTAGCTTGCAACATTTTCATACATGTAACCAATATAAAGCAATACAATGTTATCGACACGATGTGCGTGGCGTTTACATCGTGTTTGGGGCATCACATTTATACAAAATAAAGGGAAAAACCTGCAGCCCGGATAGGACGAGAGCCCGGATAATACGAGATATTTGCGTAAGTCCCGAGGACCTCGTATTAACGAGAGTCGACTGTACATGAAATACCAACTGTATCCTCAGACAATGACCTGCATATATCAACACCGCCAACATCAACAGACAGTAGTCTGAAACAACCCATGCTCTCCAAACTGTGTGTCCTAAATGCCCAGTCTGTGTGCAATAAAACCAACCTACTGACTACTTTATTGAACATGATTTTGATTTGATTGCACTGACTGAAACTTGGTTATCAGCTACTGATAAACATGATAAAATAATAGGTGAATTATGCATTCCTGGATATGACATGTGTCATGTACCTCGTCCAAATGGAACTGGTGGGGGTATTGCTCTCATATATAAGACTAATATCAAACACGGCCCAATAACATCACACAGTAGTGGTAATTTTGAAAGTCTATGTTGTGATGTAACTGTCAAAGGAACTTTCTCATCCGTGAAGCTGGTAATCATCTATAGGCCACCATACAGCTCAAAGAATCGTATAACCCCTACAATGTTCCTTGACGATTTCTCCGAATATGTCAGTGTACTCTCGGCATCCCCAAGCAAGTTGCTGATTGTTGGGGATTTTAATTTCCACTGGGATACAGATGATTCTGCTGCTCGCCACCTCAATGATATAATTCAAAACACTAACCTGAAACAGTTTGTATGTGCTCCTACACATGTGAGTGGCCATATATTGGACCTTGTCTTTGCACGACCCACGGACAACCTAATTGATTCAGTGGATGTTGCATGTTTTCTGACAGATCATGCTGCTTTGCATTGTGCACTGAATCTGACTAAACCTCAACCAACTAAGAAGCATATTTCCTATCGGAAATATGGATCTCTAGACCATGACAGTTTTTCCAACGATATTAGCCAGTCAGAATTGTTTACCAACCCGTCCAATGACCTCCAAACACTCATAGATCAGTACAACTCCACACTGAAGTCTATTCTGGAAAAGCATGCTCCACTGAAAACTCGCTGTATTACCATTAGACCAGCCAATCCATGGTATTTTCCGGAGATTGCCGATGCCAAGAGACACCGCAAGAAATTGGAGAGACGCTGGAGGAAAACCAGATCAGAATCTGATAGAAACCAATTTAAAGCGCAACGACTCTGTGTTGTTAATATGATCAACAGTGCCAAATCATCATACTTCAAAGAAAAACTAGCCAGCTGTGGGAACCAGAGAGAGCTCTACAAAATTGTTGAATCTCTACTCCACAACAAAGGAAAAACTAAACTACCCACACACGACAATAAACAGGAATTGGCGACAACTTTTAGTGATTATTTCATAACAAAGATTCGGAACATTCGTAATAATCTTGACCGCGATCTAGATTGTATGCAGCCGTATACCACCGAGTCATCTCACTCTGATATTACACCATTGGAAGAATTCACACCAGCTCTGGATGAGGAAATCAGGAAAATCATCAAATCATCACCATCAAAGACGTGCGATTTGGATCCAATTCCTACCTGGCTCCTAAAGAACAATCTGAATATTTTGACTCCAGTTATCTCCAAAATTGTCAACCTGTCTCTTCAATCTTCTAAATTCCCACAGCAATTTAGAAATGCCCTGGTGACTCCTCTGCTGAAGAAACCCACCCTCGATCCTGAAAACCTCAAGAACTTTCGTCCCGTATCCAACCTTTCATTCATATCCAAAGTAATAGAGAAGGTTGTTTATTCCCAAATTACTGATCATCTGACTGAACACAATCTACATGAACCATTGCAATCTGCGTATAGAAAACATCATGGAACAGAGACTGCTCTTCTAAGAGTTAAGAACGATATTCTCCGGGCAGTTGACGATAAGCGTGGTGTGTTCCTTGTTCTCCTTGATCTCTCTGCAGCATTCGACACTATAGACTATGATGTTTTATTCCACCGCCTTCAGTCCATCGGTGTTACTGGTCCAGCCCTGCAATGGATTAGATCATATATATGTCATCGAACACAGACTGTGAACATCAATGGATCTTTATCATCTCCCATCTCACTTTCTTCTGGCGTCCCTCAAGGATCAGTATTAGGTCCCTTATTCTTCACAATATACTCCGAGCCTATTGCCGCTATTGTACGGAGGCATCAACTTCAAGTTCATTGCTATGCAGACGACACACAGATATATGGATCGTTTCATTTAGGAAACCATGACGACGAACACTCCGTGAGACAGCGTATTGAACAATGTGTTTGTGATCTTAAGCAATGGATGACCAGGAATAAATTAAAATTTAACGACGACAAGACCGAACTTCTAATTATCACTTCCAAACGTAGCCAGGATAAAATCAGATGCAACCAGATGCAATTTGGGACTTCTAATATTCAACGTTCTACGACTGCACGTAATCTTGGCATCATGTTTGACAGCACGATGTCAATGGAATCGCATGTCAAGAAAGTTTGCCAAACGTCATACTACCATATTAGAAACATCAACAGCATCCGCCGAATCCTGACTGATGAGTCGGCTGCCATCCTTATCCATGCTCTCGTGACATCAAGGTTGGATAATGGCAACTCACTTCTGTTTGGAATCACCAACACTCTCATGTGCAAACTTCAACTGTTCAAAACACTGCGGCTCGTGTCTTATCCCGAACACGGAAATTTGACCACATTACTCCAGTCCTGAGAAATCTTCACTGGCTTCCAGTCAAACAGAGGGTTGCCTTCAAAATAATCCTACTTACCTGGAAAGCCCTCAATGACAGTGCACCAACATATCTGCAGGATCTCTTCACCCAGTATTCCCCTAATCGCCACCTAAGGTCATCTGACAAACATCTTCTTGTGACACCAAGAACTAGAACATCGTATGGGGAATATGCCTTCTCAGTTACGGCGCCCACTCTATGGAACTCTTTGCCTCAGGAAATTCGTAGCTGTCAATCTTTACATACCTTCAAATGCCTTCTTAAAACATTCCTGTTTAACTCAACTTATAATTAGATTGCTGGTTTTGTTTCAAGTATACATACATGTACATGTATATTTAATTATTTGTAGAGTTCTGGACAGTTTCTTTTCTTCAAGCGCCTCGGAATATGTCTACATAGATAGATGGCGCTTTACAAATGCTTGTATTATTATTATTATTATTATTATTATTATTATTACATAGAAGGTCTTCATAGGGCGAGTCAGGAGGACTGTAAGCCGCAAACACTGCAATGGATGGTACACATCTCGGGAATTTAGGATGATTTAGCATTATCCATTCACCTTCGATTTCAGGTGGGACGACAATATCAGTAATGACAGTAGGCCTAGTGCATTTTCAGTAATACATGACGATGTAATTTAGGTGGTTCTGGATAAGTGCTAAGGAATTCCTTATCGCACCGCAGGCTTGATGCCCTGCGCATAATGCACCGTACAATTATGTTCAGGTATTACACGCAGCGACATTCACGTTGTACCACTGATGGAAACATTTTAAACACTGTCTTACCTTTTAAACGTCTTCCTGACCAACTCCCTTGAACACAATTTCCTCTCCTTCTTGTAGCCCACAGACACAACAGCTGATTCTGTTACGCGGATACCCACCCACAATTAGGAACTGCAACAAGTCTTTGCTTTCAGTGAACGCCACAGAAATTGTTCAGCTATTTTGTTTGCATGTTTTATTACCAACGCGTGTTGCTAGGAGATCTACGAGGCGAGTTAACGTTTTTATAAAAATCCCAATCAGGGATACAGAGCACCGAAGTTATGACGTCAATGCAGTGTTTGGAACCAGAATACTTTTGTTATGTGTTTGCATGCATGGGCGTCAATCCAATTTCAACTTTGGGGAGACATCACTGAAGTCAAGAATTATTATGCACAGTGAAGCGCACATGGCGGGCGACTTGCCCATGGGCGTCGCGAGGCGGAGGTGGGGGGAGGGGGGGGGGGGGGGGGGGGGGGGGGTGGGACAAGGGGAATTTCTCCCGGAAATTCCAAAATAAAGGAGAAAAAAAACCCCAAAACAGACGAGGTGCGAAGTCAATGTCGTAGTTAATTGAATGTTGGCCTAAACACTCAAAACCTGCAGAAAGGGGCCTGAAATGCGGCTTAATACAACAAGCCTTGGTATCGTGGTCTTGAACAATTTAGTGATGTCTAGCACCCCCTCCCCTTTCGATTTTTTTCCACGGCCGGTGATTTCTCCCTTTGCTGCTTTCTGGTGAGTGCTTCGTTTGCTCACATCTAGAAACAAATCCTGGCGATGCTCATGGGCTTGTCTTATGGTCCCTGGTGGGGCCAGGGGCAAGCCCTGGTGGGGCCAGGGGCAAGCCCCAGAGGGGAGGGGGGGGGGGGGGGGGGGGCAGATCGTCACAGTTTTCACGAACAGACGAATTTGGCCTTTCCGCACTAAACTAAAGTTACAAGAAAATCAGGTTTTAAGCTGCTCACTTTTTAAATTGAAGATATTACCTGCGTTCATACCACATGTTGATTCAGTGTTGACACTATGTTAAAGTTCAGTTCACGGTCTTTCACAAGTAATTGGCAGCGAAGCGATAAGTCAATTAATTACAGAGTTATTAATTGATTATCAAGTGTGTCTGTTCGTGAAAACTCAGAAGCGAGAAATGGCCCGTTTTGCCCCACAGAGTGTCAATTGTCTCTTCGTGAAAACCCAAAATCCATTTTCTGGCAATTTTGCCCTTCACAGCCCCATTGTATTAACACGGAGTTCAAATTCGTCTCTTCGTGAAAACCCAAAATCCATTTTCTGGCAATTTTGCCCTTAACAGCCATACTGTATTAACACGGAGTTCAAATTCGTCTCTTCGTGAAAACCTAAAATCCATTTTCTGGCAATTTTACCCTTCACAGCCCTATTGTATTAACACGGAGTTCCGAATTGGCTCTTCGTGAAAACCCAAAATCCATTTTCTGGCAATTTTGTCCTTCACAGCCCTATTGTAACATAGAGTTCTGAATTGGCTCTTCGTGAAAACCCAAAAATCCATTTTCTGGCAATTTTGCCCTTCTCAGCCATAGCGTATATATAGCTTTAACAAAATGTAATACAGTTGCGCGTACGTAGAAAGGATAGGGACATGTACGTTGTAGAAAAAAACAGTGCAGTCTGCGGCCGGCGTTCGTGACTCAACTAGGGGTGATATTTGTCCGGATATTTCCTGATTTCAGGATTTTTGGTCGGGATTTCAGAATTTGTAAATAATCTCTTAAAACTGGAATTCCTGAGGTAATGTCCTCAAGGTATTTTTAAGGGGGTGCCTTTACTTAGGCAAATACAAACTATATGTTGATCTGGGGGTCCTCGTGGATTTTTCGTAGACTTTTCGTGGATTTTGTGGATTTTTCATTTTTGGCCAAATTCACCCCTGATAGCAAATCTCACCCCTGATAGCAGCACGCATAAACAACAACTTGAATGCTCGCGTAAGCGGGATTATGATTGGTGATTGGGGCCTTATATTATTACTAGTACTTAGACCAGAATCTCCCTTTTGACAACACTTTTAATAAAGGGACACATTGCCTTCAAATGTCATAACATTTTGCTGTTTGGAAATGTTCCTTATCTTTTATAAGAGTTGTTCATGCAAAAAAAAACACGTATAATGTGTTGTAATTAGTGAGTAGTGATTACAAAACAAAAAATTTGCCTCTGACCCCTGACATCTGACCCGCGAAACATAGACTTATTTCCAGTAGTAAATACCACCGTCTAAATAATGCGCAAAATACGCTGTAAGATTCTTTAGGCTGGCGCCGCAGCCAGAGGCCTTGTAAAACTATCAGATGATCGGCAGGTACTATTCTCTACCTCGCGACACATAATTATCGCCAGTGCTGCGCGCCGTGCCACAGTACATCAAAATGGATCAATAGAACACCAGCTGCGACTGGAAATACGACTGGTGAACACGGTCCGCCATTTTGTGGAGTCAAACATTTTTTTCTACAAAATGGCGGACCGTTATTTGTCACGAAATTAAACAAAAACCACGCAATTTGAAGGGCGAGTTATGTACTTAAAAAAAAAGTTTCCCAACCATATCCATTTCAGTTTTATAGCCCAAATCGCAAAATCCAAATCAATGTGTCCCTTTAAGCGAACGCACATTCTGGTTGAATTTAACACGTGTGCGTTGTGCGACCACCTTTTGCGTTCACACGCGCGCGTTAGGTCACGCGGGTCATTCGGGATAAAATGTCATTGTGCACATGCGCAGTTAAAATACCGAACTGGCTTATTGCCCAAAGGGAACGAAAACATTCCGGATCAAAATGTTCTATCACACCTGCCTTTGACCCACTATGTTATTTTAACCATTTCTTGCACCGTGCAATATTATAATGGAAATCAGCAAATTAAAAGGAAGACAAAATTACTCTAATTAAATTGACTTCAATTCAATAAAACTTTATTGTCCCCATCGGGAGAAATTTTGTTGACCTTTCAAATAAAAATACATAGGCCTACAATTCACCTTATAAATATATCAACATATTAAACAAACACTTAAATATACCTACATGCAGCACGTCAACATATAAAGTAAGAAAATGAGCAAGAAAATAAGCAGCAAAAATACAGGAAAATGAGATAGTAAAATAGCCTTTGGGGATCAGAGACCACAACAGCTCATAGTTCCATCTGATAGCTGCGGGAAGAAGTGCTCTGTCGTATCGACTGGTTATTATCCTCCGTGTGGTTGAGGAATGTTTCGGGAATTTCGGGTGTGATCCCTGGCTATACGGCTTTAAGGGTTTATGACTTCTGACTAGCGCCCACCCGAACAATTAAAAGATACTGACAATTTGGAAGACCGCCAACATAGGGCAAGATAGCTCAGTTGGTAGAGCGCCGGTACGGTAACCCGGAGGTCGCAGGTTCGAATCCCGCTTCTGCCAGTTTCTTTGTTCACTTTAAAAATGTATTCAATTTATATTAAATGTATAAGTGTTAACTTTAATTTAAACTGCAACAAGTGTAAAATTAACAAGGACAGCTAAACAAAGTTCTTTTCAGTTTTATAAGGAATAAAAAGAGTAAACAAAATCAAGACGACCATGTCAAAAAAAACAGTCGATGACCCTTATTTTCCTTTGTTACATGTCTGTGCAGGCTACCTACAATGAGTCTATACTATATTTTAAAGAAAATTTATTCGAAATAAACAAGCAATACGCGTATATTAATGAATAACAGTGAAAGAACAGAAAAATAGTGGAGAAATTATCCTCATCTGCTCCTTTATGCCTTCTGCAGAAGATGTCGTAATGAAGTGTATCGAAATTGAACAAACTTATCATTAAATTGTGTGGCTGAAAAGACAAATTTGTTTTCTGAATAAAACTGTCCGGCGTAGACGAGACGAAATTGAATACTCCTCGCCGAAAATGGGTGTTCGTGGATTGAATTCGATTGAACAACAATTGAAATTGTATATGACAAAAGACGAAATTAAACCTTGGAAGTGCACTATAGCGATGCTGATGGACAAATTTGAATATTAAAAAGGCGGTGAATTCGAATGAAAATGTTTTAAAATAGCCGGGAAAACCTATAATAGAACAGAACGTCAGAGCATTGTTATTATTTAGTCAACTAGTCACATTCAATCATTGTCAAGAACGGCTGTTGGCGAGCTGCTACATATTAGTCTACTGGATAGTGGGACGGGCTATGGATCAAAGGATCCCTAGTTCTATACCCATTTGTCTTTACTGTCATATCTTTGGGATATTTTTAATTTAAGAGGAAAAAGAGACCGAGAACCTAAGTGCTAGCTGTGCAGTGATCAATGCAACCACTGAGTTATTCATGAAAATTGCTTCACCCGCCTGCGGAAAAAATGTCTAGCACTCATTTTGTTTCTTATACTTATTATTTTTTTATCTATTTATTATTCGGCATTCAGCCGGGATAGCCCACGAAAGTCTTTCGACTTATTTCCAGTGGGGTCCTATATGATAGAAGATGAAGAAGGAAGTTACAGTTTTAGACGAGGGAGGAAAACCCCAGAGAATAATTCTGGAGAAAACCCACGGAATCAGGTAGGGACTGAAAACCTAATCCACATAGTTGGGTCCAGAACCTCAGTTCCGTGACCATTCTCTGGCTAAGATGTTTTGACGATTGATTTGACCTCTATGGACCTTCTATATAAAAAAAATTAGCCCCCGGGTTCCTCCCAAAAAAAACAGGCATTTTTCGCAAGAGGGCCAAATCCAAGATGGCCGCCGGCGCCATCTTGAAAAATTATATTTTGAACCAGAGCACCTAGAATCATGTATGAAGAAACTTTTCAGGAAATTCGACAACGAGAGTTCCGATTCTGACATCATTTTGACTCAGAAACCCAAGATGGCCGCCATCCGGTAGAGCAAAAACGTAACTTTTGAGCGGGAGCACCTAGGATCATGAATGAACACATTATTTTGGCTAAATCGATGCGCTGATGCAATTTTTGAAGGTCCTGGACCCATCTAGTATAAAGGGAGTGAGAACCCTGTAGCCGGACATGATAAATAATGGTTCTAGGAGTGAGCTCCTAATGGGATGAGGGCCACATAGGCCGGATTTTATGAGGGTACAAACTTGTTTAGCACAATGAAGGTCTAATTTGTTTTAACGAAGCATACTTGCCTTTCAGGTTGTGTCCCCGCTGACCACGGTAATCATCATTATCATCATCACTACATAATCGCAGTGTTGGCACAAATTGTTCTCTATTTTTGTATAAATTCATATCACACACATCTGATACACATTTCTGGTATTGTTTCCGGGTATGGGCGAGCGTACGAGACTGTGATGCTGTGGGGTCGGCGTTTTGTGATGTGAATTGAGAACATACAATGTAGCTTATGACAATGTCCACCGTTCCGTGTGTCCTCCAGTGTGGCAGGCTTTGCGATGAAGCCACCGATTCCATTACCTCAATTGAGAGGTGGGAAAATCTCAAGAAAAAGGCACTGTTATGGAGGGATCTTGAAAAGTTTGGAGACGTCCACGCAACTGTTGATTGGGATAAAGATCCCGTCGGACAATGTGTCCATGATACATCTAGGTTGACCGTATGGAATACCAAGAAACTGGAACAGACCAACAAAAGACAGAAAGAACGAGAGATTGATGAATGCCAATCTCAGTCTTCGTCTGTGTCTGATGTCTGTTCCCCAGATGCAGCTCCAGCTGCCAAGCGGCTGCGATCGAGTCTAGGGCCGATACATGATAAAACAAAATGTGTCTGGTGCTGAAAGACGGAGTCGGCCAAGCACCCAGAATCAAAGCTGGTCCTAATTTCGTACGATCATGCATGGGCAGCTTTCAAGAGCCACACGGTGGCCCTGGAAGATCAGAGCATGCGAGACAGAATCAACTGTCTGATCGAGTATGCAGCTGATCAGCCCTACGCACTTGAGATCAGATATCACCTCAAATGCTGGTTAAACTATGTGCGTAGCTACCAGAAAATAAGTAAAGATGACAAACTACCACGCATGCGAGGTTCTTCGACCACATCAGAACTGTTATCTTTAAGGAATATGAGCTAAGGTCACTGCAGAGCCTCCTCCGAGACTAAAGCTGTATCCTTTCTTGGTATGGCTTCCCAACATCCGGGGTCAAGTCATCCCATATCAAAGACATCCTGACCCGGGAGTTTCAGGGCAAGATCGGCTTCCACTCCAGCCCTAAGAGAAACCAGAACGACCTAGTCTATGACACGTCTGGGGTGGTTCATATGTCGAGGCAGCCAGTGCTGTAGTCGAGTCCACCCAATCCGAGTCCGAGTCCGAGTCCTTGGGTTCGAGTCCGAGTCCGAGTCCCTGGGGTTCGAGTCCGAGTCCGAGTCCGAGTCCTTGTGTCCGAGTCCTTGTGTCCGAGTCGAGTCCGAGTCCGAGTCCGAGTCCGAGTCCGAGTCCGAGTCCGAGTCCGAGTCCGAGTCCGAGTCCTTTTGTGAATCTCAAGTACATGTACAGTGTTCTCGTTGACACCGAGACAGTACACAAATACTACACAGCATGGTCAAAAAGGGTATTTACGGTAATAATAGGCTTAGAGAGGCTTTTAACACTTATGCGCCTATCAATTGCTTCCCCACCCCCTCCCTCCCTCCCCCCGGGCTGCCCCACCCAAGAAAACATTTTAGTGACAATCCCCGACATATATGGGTGGGGCACCCCCACATCATGGTTTTAACTTCTGATGATGGGGAAACAATGGCAAAATGAGTGACCAAAATCCCAACCCTGGGGCTTAAAAAACGTGACCAAACCCCCACATAAGACCTGGGGCAGCCCGGGGGAGGGGTAGGGGAAGCAATTGATAGGCGCATTATTGAATGACATTTAAATATAACCTATAAATAATGTCCATACATGACATACATATGTATGTGATTTGAGGCACATAAACAACTGCAAATATTGTCTAGTACTTTACTCAAGCGAAAAATCCCTGAAACAAATTGGATTTGCAGAGTAGTTTGAGAAACTTCAAAGGAACCTTGCCGTGACACAACCTTTTGAAATTACTTTCGGCCATTATTATTTGAGATTATAAAGACAAACTAATGGGCTTAGTGATGATACTGAACTATTCCAGTACCTTATTCCAATTTGAAAATATGACGTAAAAGAAATAACACCTACTGCAACCGTGCAGATGTAAAAAAAAAACGCTCTGAACAAAAATCACGCATTGCATGTGCCTCTAACGTCACCATAAAAACGTCGATTTTTTCAACTTTATCTGTCTTTTTTTCTAAACCAAAATTGCCCCTGGAGATTTAATTATACTGAAAAATACCAAAATGTATTCAACCAGATTTGTTTTACTTCAACCAATGATTAGTTTAATTACTCAAAAACTGGTCTTGGGGAACATTCCTCTTTAGCAGGGCTGTAGTCGAGTCCCGATGTGAGTCTGATGACAAGTAGTAGGTCAAACTTTAGCTTTAGCATAATGGTGCAATGATATTTAATTTAAATTGTAATACACGAACTTTTTTAGCAGACAAAACAAAATATGAGAATGTTTCTATAGTGCAGAAATTTAAATAAGTACTTCACACTTGTGAAATGTAGAAGATTAATGATGTCATGAATATCAGTTGGGAAGTATTGCTAGTACAAGCCTACTAGCGCGAAATAGATTTTTGTGAATGAATCACTTTCGGCCAATCAAAACGTGTACCGCGCACTACATTACAACCGGTATTCCGTCTTCCGTATTCGCAAGTAATGGACGTCGAGCACCAGCCACAAGACGGTGCGGCTCGACTGGCAACTACACGGACACCGCGCCTTCGCGCATGCATAGCGCATGCAGCGCATTCGATCGCACACGCACGTACGTAGAGCGAGCAAACGGCGAATTCATGCCATGTTTAATCCGGTACAGTCTCCGCGCGTCGCTGTTAGACCGACGTCTCGCATCAGGCAAACCGTCCATACATCACGTACTGAGCTCGTATACGTGTACTCAGCCTCGTCCCCATTGTCTACTTTCATCCTCGTTCTGGAAGCGTATTGCTCGAACACTATGGGGACGAGGTTGACGCGTACTGTACTACCGAATTTAGTACATGTGTGTGCAGGCTACTGACGGGATTTGCGAACTAAACACTCCGACTTCGTTACAAAATTGCGGTAACATTTTAGGTAAAAATCGGCTTTTTTGGGCCGGACTCGGGCCGAGTCCTGGAGCTGGTCGAGTCGTTATTGTCCGAGTCCGAGTCCAAGTCCGAGTCCTGACTGTCCGAGTCCGAGTCCGAGTCCGAGTCCGAGTCCGAGTCCGAGTCCGAGAAAATCGGGACTCGAGTCCGGAAAAAACTGCCCCCCCCCCCCCCCCCCAGGCGGATTTTGTTTTCTTTGTAATCACACATTTTTCGATGAATGGCATATTAGTGAAATCTGCAAATAAAAATACAATGCCTAACCGTCCGAGTTAAACAAAATAACGTCAGCAACAGAAACTGGACGCACGTTGTATTTGCTGCCAACTTTCAAAACAAGAGACGAATTCCAAATTGACGAAAATAGCACCGATCTGCGCACTTCCGGGTTTGTAAAAGTGTTTTTCAGCCCTAAGTAAACAGCTGACTATGCTGAATGTGCGCTGCGCTGCCATTTATGGCGTGATTCGTTTAGCATTGACATCCTCGCTTTCAACCCGGAAAAGTGCCGACGGGCTAATGTGAAATTCCTCTATAGAGGGCTTCCCAAACTTAAGCGTTTCGTATAGACTGGTGCCTGAGCATACTGAATCTTGCGCCGTATACAAACGGGTACTAGTCGTAAGTACAGAGCACTCCGCTAGCCGCGCATGTAATTTAGTCATTCGAAATTCAGCACAAAGTGATGAGCGATTCCAGTGGACGCCAAAGTATCAGCGGCGTAGCCAAGGGGGGCGTTGGGGGAGGGCACACGCCCTGAGAAAATAGCATTTGCTTTAAGGGGAGAAAAAATGAGATTTGTCGAATTTGGTGCAAAAATAGAAAGTGCCACTTTCATGATGCAGACTCATGTGTACAAACGTTTTCATTAATGTCAACACTAAACATGGTTTATCAAAACTGCTGCTGAAATCGTGAGGTGTTACACACTAATCAATAAAGTAAAAATTCATTTTATATGAACAATGTCTATGTAATATATTGCCTGCATTATTAAAGAATGTCACTTCTATTTTTGCACCTAATTTGACAAATCTCATTATTTCTTCCCTAAAACAAACGTCGTGTGCCATAAATGACTCATCATTAGAAGCAGAACCCTATTTTGCATTTATGACTTGTTGAGGTGTTTAAAATGATTACAGTATTATTGGGTTATTCAAAAAGGTACAAGGAGGAAACTTCCTTTTTTGGCCGAATGTAGTCACCAGCTATACCTTATGGTGTATACCGATTTCTGTGAATTTTTGGGTTTCCTACATACAATTTCAGTATTAATTGCTTCATCGATAAACTAGTTCGGTGCTCCTATATCTGGTAATTATAAACACGCTAAATTTTCGAAATGCCACAATGAGCCAGATTTATACTTTTTGTAGACTGAATACCGAAACTACAGGGAGTGCCTAAATTGACGTAAACGCAACAGCGTCCTCATGTCAAGAAATATAGCATTTCCTATTTCGGCACAAAGTGCTTTACCCTCGAAGTGTACTTTTTGAAACTGTATAACTCACACCATGCACTGTACACATAATTTGCCATCACTCTGTACCATTTTTGTTTAAGTGTTGTGTGCTGCTTTTGTTGGAACAAATACTATTTACTTTTCACAAAATACATATTGTCAAAATCGTCAGTTTCAAGAATCTTACGCGAGTAAAAGTTGTTTCCCCTCGGGTCACTTCCCCTTTATTACTTGTAAGCTGTGAGTAAAGAAAGTGAATGAACAATGTCAACGAGCTACTTCGATATTTGGAGGGGTTGTTTGGTATAGAGAGTGGTTTAAATGGCATGTCACATTTTGATTAATGAAAAAGAACATTTATTCTTAATTCATGTTCCAAAAGGGAATTACATTTTCTTTTCACAGTTCAGACGCACTTGTATAATGTGCAGAATATCGTTGGATATTACATGTATTTTTATTTCAGTGGACCTTTAAGCAGAAGTTAGCGTTTTCCACTTTGTTTCTGCTGGTAACAAGAGACATTGCAATGATGTACGCATTGAGCACATTTGTGATCAAGTCATGTTTCTCAGCACGGTGGATGCCACCTCACAAGACTTAAAAACCTAACATTGTCATATAATTTGACTATTGTACTGCAAAATATGTATCATTAAAATAGCCTTTTTTAATAGGCTGTTGCACTATGTTAAATACGGTCTATTTCTCTGTTAATATTGCATGGAGATTTTTTAGAGTAAAGACGAATACATTCATCTCAACGAAGACGAATCTATTCAAGTAGGCTATAATGTCTAGGCCTACCACGGAAAAGAACATCTCAAATAATCAACTGATTTTTGTTTGTTTTTCAGGCAACGAAACCAAGGATTCCTCAAAAGTGCACATTGCACTGTTGCTTAAAAACCTAAAACTTCCTTCCTGTGAGTTTTAGAGGTGGGGAGGAAAACCCCACAATGATATTCTGAAAAAAATCCAATACATCAGGCAGGGACTGAAAACTCAATTCACATTTAAGGCCCTGGTGGGATGCGAAGCGGGTCACAGCGGTGGAAGGTAAGAAAGTACCTCTAGGGCAACCAGACTGGCCGACTCTCTCGAGTCAAGAACTGAGTGAAACTGATATTTATTCAAGAAGAGGTCCGTCTCCAATCACATTCTTCAAACGAGACGACAATATTTGTTTCAGTGACAATCACATATGCATTTCACACAGAGAAAACGCTGTTTAATTTTTTTAAACAACCTCGGGTTGTTCATGTGCCCTGCTTAAACAACCTGCTTAAACAACCAGGTTAAGCAGGTTGTTTAAACAGGGCACATGAACAACCCAGGGTTGTTTAAAAAGTTTAAACAGCGTTTTCTCTGTGCATGAGTAGGCTTTCACATAATAGCCCTTCTGGCGTTGAAATATATGAAAAAAGCGTATGTTACATTGTTAGATTAAATTTGATGTTGGTAGAAGGTGAAGAGCATCTTTCCGGGGTCTTGGAATATGACATACTTATTAAAAAATTGGTTTGCTTCCAAATGTGTACAAGGAATAATATAGGTTTTCCCGGACGATTTCGAAAAATGTGCACATTAATTTGTAAAAGATGCATTCGTTTTCGTGCGAAATAGAATGAACGTTCACAATCCCGTTTTCTATTTAACAATTGATAATTCTATTTCCATAAAGGTGCTTTCAGTCGTAAAAAATCAGCGTACGATTTTCCGAATGTGCACTGAATTTAGTGTTTTGATAATTCATTTTAGCGCGAATTCGAATGCACATCCGTAATCCTGTTTTCCTTTTAATTTATAATCAATCTGTTTCGCTAAATGTGCAGCCGAATTCGCGCAGTGTTTTAAATGCATGCCTGGTCAAGCATTGGAATTAATTTATGTGTTAAAAAAAGAAACAACCATTATCAGACATATCTCCCTTGATGTCTTGGTAGACAGGTCATTGACGGATAGACAATCGAACTATAGTTTTTCCCGGACGATTTCGGAAAATGTGCACATTAATTTGTAAAAGATGCATTCGTTTTCGTGCGAAATAGAATCAACGTTCACAATCCCGTTTTCTATTTAGCAATTGATAATTCTATTTCCATAAAGGTGCATTCAGACGTAAAAAATCAGCGTACGATTTCCGGAATGTGCACTGAATTAGTAATTGATAATTCATTTTAGCCCGAATTCGAATGCACATCCGCAATCCTGTTTTCCTTTTAATTTATCACCAATCTATTTCGCTAAATGTGCAGCCGATTTCCCGCGTAGTTGTTGTTGTTTTTTTGTTAATGCATGCCTGGTCAAGCATTGGAATTCATTTATTTGTTAACAAAAGTAACATATGGGGAACTAAACCATGTGGTCTTATAGTCTTTTGAAACATACCAAAAAATATGCTGAAGAAAATCGTTCTTTGCTCAGCATTTGCCACGGTCGCATCATATAGCCAAATTTCACAGTTGACATACCGGTATAGGCCTCCTAAAATATCCAATAATGGTAGACAATCGAACTGATAAAATGAAAGAGAACTCTAAGAAATACAGAAAGACATTAAAATACAATTAATACAAAGAACCACCAACAATACAAAAACATACATTAATGATCAATTAGGCCTACAATACATTGATTAATTAATTAATAAATAACAGTTGTATCATGAATTGTATATAGGTCTATATACTTTATTTAAATTGGATGCAGAATTTGCGAATTTAAATTGTTACAAATGAAAACGAATATTCAATTCAGGCCGTGCCACAATGACAAATCGATTTGCTGCGAAATAGATTGCACATTCTTAATAATCGGCCACGCATACGTCAAACCGAAAGCCTAGTCACGTATTTGTAATCGTTTAAATGAAACGTTATGCACATTCATTTATTTGAATGATACAAAATGAAATCGAATGCTAGTTTTTGCGAAACTGAAACCCGGATATACGTCGTTCTCAAAATCAGCGCGAAATTGAATTCAAGTTTTACAAACATTTACACACATTTTGCGAAATCGTCCGGGAAAACCTATAATAAAATGAGAGAAAACTCTTCAAGAAATACAGAAAGACATTGAAATACAATTAAGACAAAGAACCAACAATAAAAAAATTTAAAAATACACTAATCAATACATTGATTAATTAATGAATCAAACAAACAAAATTGTATTATGAATTGTATAGGCCTATATACTTTATTTAAATTGAATGCAGAATTTGCGAATTCAAATTATAACAAATGAAAAAGAATATTCAATTCAGTCCGTGTAACAATGGCAAATGTATTTGCTGCGAAATAGATAGCATATTCTTAAAAATCAGCCACGCATACGTCAAACTGAAAGCCTAATCACGTATTTGTAATCGTTTAAATGAAACGTTATGCACATTCATTTATTTGAATGATACAAAATGAAATCGAATGCTAGTTTTTGCGAAAATGAAACCCGGATATACGTCGTTCTCAAAATCAGCGCGAAGTTGAATTAAAATTTCACAAATTCAAATGCACATTTTTCGAAATTGTCCGGGAAAACCTATACTACCATCACAATCAAAAAGGCCACTCGCTGAATTAATCCTTTGTATGTATAATTATCACTTCATGTACACTGGTCTTATCATTGATACAAATATGATAATGATTCCAAACATACCGAGTTCTCACATCTGATTTAGTTTAATACATGTAGGAGTGAAATCAGACACAAAAACTTCAATATATAAAACAGGAATACATTCCCAAACCTTAATTTTATTGGTTTTAACACTGCACATAAAAATTAATTTCTCTCCATATGATGCTATAAAATCATCACAAAAAAAAGTCCAAGCAGCCTTTCAATCCACACTATAAATCTGTAAGGCTTCAAACATTATATTCACTGTCAGGCACTGGCTTTAATTAACGTACGGTACCTAACTTTAACATTTAACCAACATTGCAAAGACAAATAAATAATATCTTGTCCTCACATTTTCAAAGTGAACAAATAAACTGGCAGGAGCGGGATTCGAACCTGGTTGGTAGAGTGCCGGTACGGTATTTCGGAGGTCGCAGGTTCGAATCCCGCTCCTGCCAGTTTCTTTGTTCACTTTGAATATGTATTTAAATTTACCTCGTCAGTTTCCCTTGTGGATTGTTTGACGAATTATAAGTTAAAAAGTCGTATCCTCATTGAGTCATCCCCACAATGTCGCTTCCCGGGTTGTATCGTAAAATTGGGTGTGCTCCCTGGCTATGCGGCATTCTGGGTTTATGACTTCTAACTAGCGTCCACCCGATCCGAACAAAGATACTGACAATTTGGGAGACCGCCAACATAGGGCAAGAAGATAGCTCAGTTGGTAGAGCGCCGGTACGGTATTTCGGAGGTCGCAGGTTCAAATCCCGCTCCTGCCAGTTTCTTTGTTCACTTTGAAAATGTGTTCAAATTTACCTCGTCAGTTTCCCTTGTGGATTGTTTGACGAATTATAAGTTAAAAAGTCCTATCCTCATTGAGTGATCCCCACAATGTCGCTTCCCAAGTTGTATCGTAAAATTGGGTGTGATCCCTGGCTATACGGCATTCTGGGTTTAAGACTTCTGACTAGCGCCCACCCGAACAAAGATACTGACAATTTGGGAGACCGCCAACATAGGGCAAGAGGATAGCTCACTTGGTAGAGCGCCGGTACGGTATTTCGGAGGTCGCAGGTTAGAATCCCGCTCCTGCCAGTTTCTTTGTTCACTTTGATAATGTTTTAACTTATACATTTCTCATCTTCCAAGCATTCAAAGGACTTTTTCGATTTTTAATTCTGGGTTTATGATTCATACTTTAACCTGCTTCTTCATTACAGGTAAACTCCTAATGCCTTCTCTGGCTCAACTTGCCAGCTCAAATCAAAGGTTGACCTATTACCTTTAAATCAAACAGCTTGATTTGTTTTATCTATTTATACATTTACAAGACAATATTTAAAAATCTAGAAAGGAAAACAATTTCTTAGCAGAATGCTCAGTTGCTAAAAACCATGTAGCACTATCTGCCAACTGTTTTACTTTAAGATCCTGATCATTCATGACAATACATCAAAATCTAAATTACTACTAATATTACACGATAAAATTTCAAAAGTATAAGAAAGGATCCCCCGTTTCACCCATCTTTCAACATCAAAATAACTCGAACTAAACCTATTATGCAAAACACAGCTTGTGATATCCGTATATAAAGACTTAATGCAATCAATAACATTAGGATCAAAATTAAAATTTACCAATGCTATTGTAATAAGTCAAAGGCTTTCTCAACCACCAACCCCCCCCCCCCCCCAAAAAAAAACCGCCAATGATGTTATGAAATTGTGTATAATAAATCTCATCTGCAATAGTACGAATAGACTCTCCAGTAAAACGCCCTTTTACAAAACTTGACCGATTAATACGAAGTTGAAACCACTCACTATAGCCTAGCAAATAATAGCCTATTTATTATCTACATTCAACAGATAAATGTGCATTTAATAGATAAATGTGCATTTAATTCTTAATAGATAAATGTGGATATAATTCTTAATAGATAAATGTGCATTTAATTCTTAATAGATAAATGTGCATATAATTCTTAATAGATAAATGTGCATTTAATTTTTAATAGATAAATGTGCATATAATTCTCAATAGATAAATGTGCATTTAATTCTTAATCGATAAATGTGCATATAATTCTTAATAGATAAATGTGCATTTAATTCTTAAGAAAACGCCTGTCTTCACCCTATTTCTATATTAAAGTAATCACCGCCAGAATTTCTTGATGCTATTGCGCGGAGGCATTTGTCTCGGATCTTTTGCGATATTTTGTTTTTCCGTTAAATTTTGTATGGAGCGCTGTGGCCTGGTAGCTCAGTGTACCGGATCCGGACTCAAGGTCTCGGTGCCCTGCAGATTGTGGGTTCGAGATCGGCAGGGGTCATGGTGCTTGTAATAATAATAGTTTATTCAGGCAGTCATTATAGAAATACAAGGAAAACACATACATATACAAGGATTAGAACAAATATATATTAAAAAGGACTGCTAAAAAATTGCATAAAAAAAGAGAAATGGACATCAACAACAAGCAAACAAATAACAAAACGAAACATGACAGTGAAGAGCTGCCTAGGAGAAGACTAAAAAGTGAATTTAAACACTGTCGCCAAAGGGCGTGTCTCTCCAACCCTTCACAACATAGAGCACAAACACATACACAGACAATGCACAACACACAACAGCACATGAGAAAGAGGAGTCAAAGCAATATAAAAGGGGATTAAAGTTGGCTAAAAACAAAAGAAAGGGCGTTATAGGAGTGGGTGGGACAGAAATGGAGGAGACGTATAATAACAAAAACAGAACAAAATTAAGCGAAAAGGAATAGAAAACGGGGTGAGGGGAAGGAATTGAAGAGATAGGAAAATTGAACAAGAACACAAATAAGAAAAGGAGGGAAAAGACATAAATGGCAAGGATTCGGCCAGGATATCAGAAAAATCGAACAAATAAAAATTATAACAAGATAAAAATCCCACAAATTCAAATCAGTGAAATAAAAAATGGGCAGCAAAAAACGTTGTCATTACAATAATCAGTTCTGATTAATGCTAAGACTAGTTTACAAATTGCAAATTAAGATACCTCTTAGTTCTCTCAAGAATGCAGGGAATGGGGCACAGGTTAACATATCTACTAAATTGTCGGGGTAAGAACTCCAGTTCTTCACAAACTGACAGGGTATAGAATAATTAAATAAGTCAGTGCGGGCATACAAGTGGTGAAAGGTTAAACTAGAATTGGCATGTCTGCTGTTCACGTTGATATTACTTAAACAATTAGGTGAACAATTTGCCGAGTTGCCACTAATCAGTTGCTTACAAACAAATTTCACAAAACAATATACTCTCGTCTGGCACTCAATGTGGATAAATGTAATTCAGTGAGCCGTTCGGGATAAGATTGCTCCTGTCTACGTTGATGCAGAATGAGACAGGTAACATACCTTTTCAAGCTGATCATTGTGCTTAACTCTGTGCACACACCAAACAGGGGAACAATAATCGAGGATCGCCAAAATGATTGCTTTGTATAAAGCAAGTAAAGTTTTCTTATTACAGTCGCCCATAACTTGGCGCATGAAGCCTAGGGTCTTATAGGCCTTAGCAGTGACATAGTTCACATGCTCGTCCCAATTAAGATTGTGCTGAATATGAATACCTAATAATTTTAAAGTTTTCACCTCTTGAGTGAGAATTTCATCTAAAAAGTACAGCGATGGGAAAGTTTGCTGCCTGGTCCTAGTTAGAGCCATGACTTTACATTTTCGAATATTAAGAGCAAGGGAATTCTTTTTAGAACAATTACTGATGGTGTTGAGATCATCCTGGAGCTGAATAATGTCACTGCTAGACCTAATCTGCTTAAAAACAAAAGTGTCATCCGCATAATGGTACGGTAAGTTTTCTAAGTGTAAATGGAGATCATTAATGTAAATATTAAAGAGAAGGGGCCCTAGAACCGAGCCTTGTGGCACTTCAGAGCTTACACTAGTCCAATCGGAATAACAACCATGGAACACAACCATCTGTTTACGACCAGACATAAAGGAGTCAATCCACGTTAAAAGAGGCCCTTGAATACCATATTTTTGTGCAACTTCTGCATGAGTATGTTGTGAGAAATAGAGTCAAATGCTTTACTATAGTCTAAAGATCTAAAGAGACAACATGAACACATGATTTAGGTTGATCCAAAGTCTGAGACCACTTAGTTAAAGTGTCAGCAAGAATCGTGGTACATGATCTCCCTGGTTGAAAACCATGTTGAAGATTATAAAACAGCACATTATTTTTAACATGCATTCTGAGATTGTCAGCTACAAAACCTTCTTCAAAAGTTAGGGCAATGGGGCGATAATTATTTATATCGCTCCGATCGTCATGCTTAAATATGGGCACAATGTTAGCGGCTTTCCATGCACTAGGTAACCTGCCCTGACGTATGGAGAAATAAACTAAAATTGCCAAAACAGGAGAGATTTCATGAACACAAAGTTTGAGCATTTTGACTGTTACTCCGTCAGGGCCAGCTGAGCAAGGCACTTTGTCACAAGTTGCACTTCTCTACCCAGGAGTAAATGGGTACCTGTGTATGGGGGCAGTGATGGTTATGTGTTTGATTAGTCCATGTGCGCTTAACTTGCAGCCGGGGCTGTATACTCTTTAGGCAGTTGAGAAGGTGTCTGGAATGATTTATGGGCCTGATGAGCAGGAGTAATTGTAAACGCTGTGATATTATACAAATAATGAATGTTTATGAGTGCAATGGTAAAAGGTGACAGATCGAATGTTCCATTCCACGAGGCGAAGCCGAGTGGAATGGAACATTCCATCTGTCACTGAATGAAATTATTCTTTCCGTTGCACGAATGTGAAACATTTATTATTTGTTTTATACAACGCCTCAATAAATCCTCGACGGATTATGTGCATGGATTTCTTTGTGTATAACGTGCCGTTTTCTCTTCTCGGCATGCTCAGCTGAGTCCCGCATAAAACCGCGACAAAACAGTTGTCCATTTTCGAATCGGCTACTGCTTCAATTGTTGTCCCTGCATGGTTTCAAATTCATCTAATCGTTTGACTGCGTATTTGATTTGTTTCTTTGAGTTAGCATCACCTATACGAGTTCCGATATTTCATCGTCTGTTAGATCTAAGAAAACAAACAGTGATTCGCGAACATCGTCCGCCATTTTGTGTGAATGACAGCCGTGGTGTAGCGCCACCAATAGTGTGACTGTGTAATCATGGAAGTTCTATTCAACGCGTTTAAAACCGCTTTGGGGCCTGGGCGCTTGATAATGATCCGAGCCGAATCTGTGAGAGAGGTGCTATTATACACATATGGACTGGCAACGAGGTCACTACTGCTCGTCTATGCGCCCCCGAGGGACTGTGAGTGACAGGAAGAGGGTCCTATTTCTCGAGGCCGAAGGCCGAGGGAAATAGGACCATCTTCCGGTCATTCACAGGCCCGAGGGGGCATAGGTGTGCACTTGTGACCGAATTATGCCAGTCCATATGTGTTTTATAACACATCTCCATCTGTCCATGATCTGTCCAAAATGTAAGGGTTTTATAATTGAACTGTTTTAATTCAACAATTAACTCATCAGCAATTCAACAATAAGCAATTCAACAATTAAAGGAATGCTTTTAGTTTCCCTGGATTCAGTGTTTGAGTTGCTGTTCACTGTTCACATCATGTTAGTGTACGCTTAGTGATTATGAATAATACCACACATCCATGAAAGTTGCAGTTGAGGGCGCTGTTACCAGTCAATTTTTTAGGTATAGCGCCCACAGACATAAATAACCCATAGACGGACAGCGCCTATGGAAATCAACGTCGGGATACCGTAATTTTGACGGCGCCCGACTAAGTATGAAACTATGGGCGGAAGTTGGTGAAAATTATACACGACTCTATGGAGAAATATCGGGAGGACTGATTCAAATCGGTAATTTCGGTTGAAAACGCATTGATGTTGACTGAAAACCCATCGAAGCGTTCACTATATACTGCTGCACAGTTATGTATTTGATTATTTTTTTCGAAAATAATGTTTTTCTTACAAAAAAATGGAACTAACGTGAGGCCTAAGCACACTTCCATTTTCGACTATGCCGACGTGCACACAATTGATAGAGGCCTAATTCGAGCGCAATTTGAGTCCCTCGCGCAGGACTCAAATTGCACTCGACAAGGCTAGGCCTATTTCACAATAAATAGGAGCTACTTTTTTTTTTTAAAGTAGGGGTCTCGGGGTATAGTGTTTTCTACAGATTCTGTCCACCATTATAGGCCTATTGAAATAAACCTTTTCGAATAATAACCAGAAAAATAAATTTTAAATGGCAATAAAAATAAAGGAAATAATTGGGGAATCCCTCTCACGGTACTACCAGTTACTGATGAATGAAAATTTCTGATAATGTTGTCACATTATTAGCCAATCAGAAGAGCATTTTTGCAAGTATAACAACGAACATGGGACAGGTCGACCGCTGGGACAGGTCGACCGCTGGGACAGGTCGACCGCTGGGACAGGTCGACCGCTGGGACAGGTCGACCGCTGGGACAGGTCGACCGCTGGGACAGGTCGACCGCTGGGACAGGTCGACCGCTGGGACAGGTCGACCGCTGGGACAGGTCGACCGCTGGGACAGGTCGACCGCTGGGACAGGTCGACCGCTGGGACAGGTCGACCGCTGGGACAGGTCGACCGCTGGGACAGGTCGACCGCGTCTAGTTACTCGAAAAACTCATGATTCTGAAAATGCGTAAATAATTAACGGGTTTCAAATTTATTCCCCCAATTAACGTAATATAAACAAGGTTCCTTGGTCCCAAATATTGTAAATTCGGATTCCAACACAATCGGTAGGCTTATTAATTCATTCAAGGCTTAACCACAATTCACATTACCCGGCCCCCTGTGTATCCAAGCCCCATTCAAAACGACAGCGCTGTCCGGCCCACATCAACCCAATCACCCTGCCAAGTACCCCTTCCCCGCATATCCCAGCCCTGCACCACAAAACATAGACCGACGCCCAGCCCTTCCACAACCAAGGACCCCCCCCCCCCCCCACCGAGAAACCCCAGCAATGGATGACTGTCTTCCCATTTGACGCAGACGGTCGAGTTGTCCGAGCCCCGTAGGCCCCAAGACCACTAAAGTTGACTACCAAGTTTGCTACTTGTAAACCGGTATAATGTATTTACATGCATACACAAATGTTTCGCTTTCAAACTGAATTTAAATTTATTTGTAACAACTGAAATAAAAACAAAGCTACATTCATTGGATAATTTTTTTTATATTTCTTTTTAAAATATAAAACAGTGTAGAACTTTTCTGTACAATTAATAGCCTGTCATGAGGGATATAGTAAAAGAAAATAGGATTCAAAATAGAGATTGGTGTCTATAAAAACTATAAAAAAAATTTGATCTAGGTCTGTTGACTACTTAGAATTGCAGTTTCGTAACCATACATAAATGTGTTATTCATGCACATAGGCCAACAATCTGAAACACCTCTTACTCCCTAGGTGGTGCATGAATAATAAATTCTGTAACTCTCGCACGCATGTACATGTACACACATTTACCTTCCATACCTTGTGTGGACATTCCTTTGTTTTCATGTAGTTAAGAAAGAGAAAAAAGCCAATTTCACTCGCACTGTGAATGTTCTTTCAACCCAAATTTTTGATTGTGATTCCCTTAAATGTTCCCCTTCATTTTGCGACAGATAACCCTAACCCCAAAATGAGGGGAAACGTTATGCGGACATGGGCAAGTCCACATAACGTTTTCTTTTCCTTCCTGCTTCGTGTGGACACCTTTTGTTCACAGGTCCACACAGAGTATGCAAGGTAATTATAAGAGCATGTAATATAACATGTGTAACTACATGTAGGAAAGTTTTTACAGTTTCAATTCTTGTAATAGAATTCTCCTTAAAACCTTCGACAAGAATGAGTCTTATAGTCATGTCACTCAAAAACTGAAAAAATTCAAACAATTCTGGTACTAAATCTAAAATAAAGATACAACATTCAGAAGAAAAAAGATGGCTCAAGCCTGGTCTTTTGTGAAAGAAAAAGCTTAACACAAATAAACACGAGTGCCACAAAAGTGTCGAAAGCCCTTGAAGTTTTAGGTTTTATGGGGATTTTCTACAAACTTTCACTCTGAGTTTTTTAATCTTAGCTTGTAGGGTCTCACACTTATCTCTCCAATTGTTCACGTTCTTCTTCATTTGATGGAGTTCTGATGGCAATGTGTAGAAGCATTGAAATACAATTAAGACAAAGAACCAACAATAAGAAAAGAACAAATACACTAATCAATACATTGATTAATTAATGAATCAAACAAAATTGTATCATGAATTGTATAGGACTATATACTTTATTTAAATTGAATGCAGAATTTGCGAATTCAAATTATAACAAATGAAAAAGAATATTCAATTCAGTCCGTGTAACAATGGCAAATGGATTTGCTGCGAAATAGATCACATATTCTTAAGAATCGGCCACGCATACGTCAAACCGAAAGCCTAATCACGTATTTGTAGTCGTTTAAATGAAACGTTATGCACATTCATTTATTTGAATGATACAAAATGAAATCGAATGCTAGTTTTTGCGAAAATGAAACCTGGATATACGTCGTTCTCAAAATCAGCGCGAAATTGAATTAAAATGTTACAAATTAAAATGCACATTTTGCGAAATTGTCCGGGAAAACCTATACTACCATCACAATCAAAAAGGCCATTTGCTAAATTTATCCTTTTTATGTATAATTATCACTTCATGTACACTGGTCTTATCATTGATACAAATATGATAATGATTCCAAACATACCGAGTTCTCACATCTGATTTAGTTTAATAGGAGTGAAATCAGACACAAAAACTTAAATATATAAAACAGGAATACATTCCCAAACCTCAATTTGATTGGTTTTAACACTGCACATAAACATTAATTTCTCTCCATATGATGCTATAAAATCATCAAAACAAAAAGTCCAAGCAGCCTTTCAATCCACACTATACATCTGTAAGGCTTCAAACATTATATTCACTGTCAGGCACCGGCTTCAATTAGCGTACGGTACCCAACTTTAACATTTAACCAACATTGCAAAGAAAAATACATAATATCTTGTCCTCACATTTTCAAAGTGAACAAAGAAACTGGCAGGAGCGGGATTCGAACCTGGTTGGTAGAGTGCCAGTACGGTATTTCGGAGGTCGCAGGTTCGAATCCCGCTCCTGCCAGTTTCTTTGTTCACTTTGAAAATGTATTTAAATTTACCTCGTCAGTTTCCCTTGTGGATTGTTTGACGAATTATAAGTTAAAAAGTCGTATCCTCGTTGAGTGATCCCCACAATGTCGCTTCCCAAGTTGTATCGTAAAATTGGGTGTGATCCCTGGCTAGAAGGCATTCTGGGTTGATGACTTCTGACAAGCGCCCACCCGAACAAAGATACTGACAATTTGGGAGACCGCCAACATAGGGCAATCTAGAAAGGAAAACAATTTCTTAGCAGAATGCTCAGTTGCTAAAAACCATGTAGCACTATCTGCCAACTCAACTGTTTTACTTTAAGATCCTGATCATTCATGACAATACATCAAAATCTAAATTACTACTAATATTACACGATAAAATTTCAATAGTATAATAAGGGATCCCCCGTTTCACCCATCTTTCAACATCAAAATAACTCGAACTAAACCTATTATGCAAAACACAGCTTGTGATATCCGTATATAAAGACTTAATGCAATCAATAACATTAGGATCAAAATTGAAATGTATCAATGTTATTGTAATTAGTCAAAGGCTTTCTCAACCACCAACCCCCCCCCCAAAAAAAAAAAAACGCCAATGATGTTATGAAATTGTGTACGAATAGACTCTCCAATAAAACGCCCTTTTACAAAACTTGACCGATCAATACGAAGTTGAAACCACTCCCTATAGCCTAGCAAATAATAGCCTATTTATAATCCACATTCAACAGATAAATGTGCATTTAATAGATAAATGTGCATTTAATTCTTAATAGATAAATGTGCATATAATTCTTAATAGATAAATGTGCATTTAATTCTTAACAAAACGCCTGTCTTCACCCTATTTCTATATTAAAGTAATCAATGCCAGAATTTCTTGATGCTATTGCGCGGAGGCATTTGTCTCGGATCTTTTGCGATATTTTGTTTCCGTTCAATTGTGTATGGAGCGCTGTGGCCTGGTAGCTCAGTGTACCAGATCCGGACTCAAGGTCTCGGTGCCCTGCAGATTGTGGGTTCGAGATCGGCAGGGGTCATGGTGCTTGTAATAATAGTAGTTTATTCAGGCAGTCATTATAAAAATACAAGAAAAACACATGCATATAGGCCTACAAGGATTAGAAAAAATATATATTAAAAAGGACTGCTAAAAAATTGCATAAAAAAAGAGAAATGGACATCAACAACAAGCAAACAAATAACAAGACGAAACATGACAGTGAAGAGCTGCCTAGGAGAAGACTAAAAAGTGAATTTAAACACTGTCGCCAAAGGGCGTGTCTCTCCAACCCTTCACAACATAGAGCACAAACACATACACAGACAATGCACAACACACAACAGCACATGAGAAAGAGGAGTCAAAGCAATATAAAAGGGGATTAAAGTTGGCTAAAAACAAAAGAAAGGGCGTTATAGGAGTGGGTGGGACAGAAATGGAGGAGACGTATAATAACAAAAACAGAACAAAATTAAGCGAAAAAGAAATAGAAAACGGGGTGAGGGGAAGGAATTGAAGAGATAGGAAAATTGAACAAGAACACAAATAAGAAAAGGAGGGAAAAGACATAAATGGCAAGGATTCGGCCAGGATATCAGAAAAATCGAACAAATAAAATTATAACAAGATAAAAAACCCACAAATTCAAATCAGTGAAATAAAAAATGGGCAGCAAAAAACGTTGTCATTACAATAATCAGTTCTGATTAATGCTAAGACTAGTTTACAAATTACAAATTAAGATACCTCTTAGTTCTCTCAAGAATGCAGGGAATGGGGCACAGGTTAACATATCTACTAAATTGTCGGGGTAAGAACTCCAGTTCTTCACAAACTGACAGGGTATAGAATATTTAAATAAGTCAGTGCGGGCATACAAGTGGTGAAAGGTTAAACTAGAATTGGCATGTCTGCTGTTCACGTTGATATTACTTAAACAATTAGGTGAACAATTTGCCGAGTTGCCACTAATCAGTTGCTTACAAACAAATTTCACAAAACAATATACTCTCGTCTGGCACTCAATGTGGATAAATGTAATTCAGTGAGCCGTTCGGGATAAGATTGCTCCTGTCTACGTTGATGCAGAATGAAACTGGTGGCATACCTTTTCAAGCTGATCAATGTGCTTAACTCTGTGCACACACCAAACAGGGGAACAATAATCGAGGATCGCCAAAATGATTGCTTTGTATAAAGCAAGTAAAGTTGTCTTATTACAGTCGCCCATAACTTGGCACATGAAGCCTAGGGTCTTATAGGCCTTAGCAGTGACATAGTTCACATGCTCGTCCCAATTAAGATTGTGCTGAATATGAATACCTAATAATTTTAAAGTTTTCACCTCTTGAGTGAGAATTTCATCTAAAAAGTACAGCGATGGGAAAGTTTGCTGCCTGGTCCTAGTTAGAGCCATGACTTTACATTTTCGAATATTAAGAGCAAGGGAATTCTTTTTAGAACAATTACTGATGGTGTTGAGATCATCCTGGAGCTGAATAATGTCACTGCTAGACCTAATCTGCTTAAAAACAAAAGTGTCATCCGCATAATGGTACGGTAAGTTTTCTAAGTGTAAATGGAGATCATTAATGTAAATATTAAAGAGAAGGGGCCCTAGAACCGAGCCTTGTGGCACTTCAGAGCTTACACTAGTCCAATCGGAATAACAACCATGGAACACAACCATCTGTTTACGACCAGACATAAAGGAGTCAATCCACGTTAAAAGAGGCCCTTGAATACCATATTTTTGTGCAACTTCTGCATGAGTATGTTGTGAGAAATAGAGTCAAATGCTTTACTATAGTCTAAAGATCTAAAGAGACAACATGAACACATGATTTAGGTTGATCCAAAGTCTGAGACCACTTGGTTAAAGTGTCAGCAAGAATCGTGGTACATGATCTCCCTGGTTGAAAACCATGTTGAAGATTATAAAACAGCACATTATTTTTAACATGCATTCTGAGATTGTCAGCTACAAAACCTTCTTCAAAAGTTAGGGCAATGGGGCGATAATTATTTATATCGCTCCGATCGTCATGCTTAAATATGGGCACAATGTTAGCGGCTTTCCATGCACTAGGTAACCTGCCCTGACGTATGGAGAAATAAACTAAAATTGCCAAAACAGGAGAGATTTCATGAACACAAAGTTTGAGCATTTTGACTGTTACTCCGTCAGGGCCAGCTGAGCAAGGCACTTTGTCACAAGTTGCACTTCTCTACCCAGGAGTAAATGGGTACCTGTGTATGGGGGCAGTGATGGTTATGTGTTTGATTAGTCCATGTGCGCTTAACTTGCAGCCGGGGCTGTATACTCTTTTGGGAGTTGAGAAGGTGTCTGGAATGATTTATGGGCCTGATGAGCAGGAGTAATTGTAAACGCTGTAATATTATACAAATAATGAATGTTTATGAGTGCAATGGTAAGAGGTGACAGATCGAATGTTCCATTCCACGAGGCGAAGCCGAGTGGAATGGAACATTCCATCTGTCACTGAATGAAATTATTCTTTCCGTTGCACGAATGTGAAACATTTATTATTTGTATTATACAACGCCTCAATAAATCCTCGACGGATCATGTGCATGGATTTCTTTGTGTATAATGTGCCGTTTTCCCTTCTCGGTATGCTTAGCTGAGTCCCGCATAAAACCGCGACAAAACAGTTGTCCATTTTCGAATCGGCTACTGCTTCAATTGTTGTCCCTGCATGGTTTCAAATTCATCTAATCGTTTGACTGCGTATTTGATTTGTTTCTTTGAGTTAGCATCACCTATACGAGTTCCGATATTTCATCGTCTGTTAGACCTAAGAAAACAAACAGTGATTCGCGAACATCGTCCGCCATTTTGTGTGAATGATAGCCGTGGTGTAGCGCCACCAATAATGTGACTGTGTAAACATGGAAGTTCTATTCAACGCGTTGCGCGTCGCGCTTATTCTTCGCAAGCGCTAGCGCTACAGAACTGGGTTCAAACATTTCGTGAAGGGGTAGTTTGGAAAAGTGCAAATAATTTTCATCTAATTTCGAATTAAAACAGACGTTCATTTAATAAGGGAATAAATATGTGCTGGGCCGGTTTTAAACGTACGTTTAAAACCTCCTTGGGGCCTGGGCGCTTGATAATGACCCCAGCCAAATCTGTGGGAGAGGTGCTATTATACACATATGGACTGGCAACGAGGTCACTACTGCTCGTCTATGCGCCCCCGAGGGACTGTGAGTGACCGGAAGAGAGTCCTATTTCTCGAGGCCGAAGGCCGAGGGAAATAGGACCATCTTCCGGTCATTCACAGGCCCGAGGGGGCATAGGTGTGCACTTATGACCGAATTATGCCAGTCCATATGTGTTTTATAACACATCTCCATCTGTACAAAATGTAGGGGTTTTATAATTGAACTGTTTTAATTCAACAATTAACTCATCAGCAATTCAACAATTAAAGGAATGCTTTTAGTTTCCCTGGATTCAGTGTTTGAGTTGCTGTTCACTGTTTACATCATGTTAGTGTACGCTTAGTGGTTATGAATAATACCACACATCCATGACAGTTGCAGTTGAGGGCGCTGTTACCAGTCAAATTTTGTTTAAGTATAGCGCCTGATCAGGCACGATATTCTTAAAATTACGCACGCGCGATGTCTTGACGCGCATTTAGTTCACGCTGACGCGCATTCAGTTCAAACTGACACAAAATTGATGCACTAGCCTATTATTAGTGAATCCCACGTGACAGTGTTTCAGCCAACCAGGATAAAGAACCAGCAAGAGGTGTGTTATCAAAAACAAATATCGACTTGCTTTATCTCGTGGTGTAGTAAAACTAGCCTCCCTCTGTGATCCATGCAGCATTCTATTTCCCCTCGGCTTCGCCTCAGGAAAATAGAATGCTCCATGGATCACCTCGGGAGGCAGCCTTGACTCAATGGGCGCGTGCGCGTTCCTTCACTAACCCCTGGCCGTGAGGAATACGTACACGACGCTGACTGGCTATTCGAATTGAATATTTATGTACTGAAAGTGAAGCGCGCGTGTGATCCGAATGTTGAACGCCCTGTTGTGCGCTCGCGCCCGCGTTAACATCCTGTTCGTCACGTCACATCAGCAAAACGAGTCGAGCCACTGATCTCTTAGCCTTTAGTCAAGGCGCGCGTGGCACCCCGGATGCTGATAACACGAAAAAAAGACCAGTGCGAGTAGCGAAGCCACGAGCGCCTTTACTATCCCGTGGAGCTAATCAATAATAATTTATTCCAGTTGTCTGGCTTATATGCATTAGATGCTTTGCTTATGCATGCTCATGATAGTTGTAGCAAGTGGGGCAGTTAAAATAATTCAAATACCGCCGTTTCAATGTCGCGCGCTTCATTTCAGCGCCAAGCACGAGCACGCACAACTGCAACATGATAATTCGCCATCATCATTCCATGCGCGCGCATGGTGTTCCCACGGGTCGAGCGAACTCATTTTCTTCGTGAGCGCGTGTGACGTCACTGATGCGAGTTAAAGGGACACATTGCCTTCAAATGTCAAATTTTGCTGTTTGGAAATGTTCCTTATCTTTTATAAGAGTTGCTCATGCAAAAAAACACGTATAATGTGTTGTAATTAGTAAGCAGTGATTACAAAACAAAAAATTGGCCTCTGACCCCTGACATCTGACCCGCGAAACATTCACTTATTTCCAGTAGTAAATACCACCGTCTAAATAATGCGCAAAATACGCTGTAAGAGTATTTAGGCTGGCGCCGCAACCAGTGGCCTTGTAAACCTATCAGATGATCGCCAGGTACCATTCTCTACCTCGCGACACATATCGCCAGTGCTGCGCGCCGTGCCACAGTACATCAAAATGGATCAACAGAACGTACTTCAACCAGCTGCGACTGGAAATACGACTGGTGAACACGGTCCGCCATTTTGTGGAGTCAAAAATTTGGTTCTACAAAATGGCGGACTGTTATTTGTCACGAAATGAAACCAAAAACACGCAATTTGAAGGGATAGTTATGTGAATCTTTATATTCTACTTTTAAAAAAGCTTCCCAACAATATCCATTTCAGTTTTATAGCCCAAATCGCAAAATCCAAAGCAATGTGTCCCTTTAAGCCCGGTTCATACTTCATGCGAATGCATATGCGAAGCGAATTCGTCAAGGTAACCGGGGACGTCACAATGAAACTTCAATTGTTGACGTCATGAAATTCGCTTCGCATTCGCATTCGCATGAAGTATGAACCGGGCTTTATTCTACATTTTTATTGGTCAATAGCCACAACATGTAATGCATTATGCATGAGAATTTCTCTACCAAATCGGTAGAGAAATGTAAAGGAAAACATAAGCCTTCTCCACGAGATAGTAAAGGCGCTCGTGGCTTCGCCACTCGCTGGTCTTTTTTCGTGTTGAATGAAAGGGTGCCACGTGCGCCTTGACTAAAGGCTACTGATCTCTATATAAAAATCTGGATTGCGCTTTGGCCGTTCAAGTTGTAGACGGCCGTCCGCCACATTACCAATCCCATCTATAGCCGTATCCCCAAACGTAACGCGAACGTATAGGCCTACTACCATCCTGGACTCCATACGCGCGTGTGCGTTCCTTCACTAAACAAAAACGAACATTAAGAACAAAATCTTGGGTGCTTAAAAATTAAAACTGAATGCCCAAACAGTGAAAAAGAAACTTTAATTTGATCAGAATGATGTGTGAAAACCACGCGAATTTGAATGACCAATAACGAAAATGTTCAGAAAAAGAATCGCAATTGGCCGCAAAAACCTTTATTATTAATTTCCTGATGCCTTCGTTTTTCATCGCCAGGTTGCAAAACGCATATTCACTGTACAAACCTACGTGAATGTCCAGTTCGAGGATCGAATATCGAGCAATTTGAGTTGGGTAAATACAAGGGTGCACCACACTAAATAGGCCAAAATGGCTGATTAGCATAAATTGTAAACCCACAACTTTTTTGAATAATACATTTTTGGGGGTCATGCAATTGATAGATTGTGTAATTATGATCAGCTGTCATAACCCGGGGGTTCTGTGCTTCAACTTCTGTGAAGACTTGATACATTTTGGCTTTAAAATTGGTCCTATTTGGCTTGGCAAGTGGAGGGATGCTTTATGAAAAATGGCAGCTAGCCGGATTGGGAAAAAACACATTTTCCGGGGTGGTACGTTCTGGGGATAATTAGCAAAAATTCTAAACGGCTAGCCTGCCAGGAATTTTAAAGAATTAGACAGATTAAGATTCAAACTATAACTTTCAGTCGTGTCACAAAAACTGAGAGACTCCTGGATAATGATTTTTTTCACTGTGGAGTTAGTGGATTTTACACTAAGGTCAATGGGAGTTTATTTAGTGTGGTGCACGCACAAAGGGGTTATCTAACGCAAATAGAGCCCTCCAATTGTGGTCCATCAAATCTCAACTGGCATTGGGTAAAATCACTAAAAGTTTAAAGGTTGAATTACCCTATGTTTTGATGACGTTACGTACGCAGTGCATCATGGGGGAAAACGGGGGTCACCGCCGCGGCTCGTATACGATTTTTACAAACACTTCCCACGCTCATTTTCCGACCTTGTGGCTCCCGAGGAAAATCCCCTGCACAGTACGGTAATCAACTTTTAAAGTTAATGACGGTGAAAACTTCCACGACAGATTGGGCTAAAACTGCACATTTGACTGTCTTTGGCCACTATCAAGATGAATTTGAAAACCGATCGTACGTCGGTATTCTACACATAAAAGTATAGCGAGCGTCGAGCGATAACCCCCACTGAAAACTGCAATGTCATGCGGTAAACAATGACATGACGTCATCAATACGTAGGACTAAGTTGGCCTTGCCTTTTACGCCAGTTCAACATGCTCAAGTTAAATGCATCCTCCAGTTGAATACTTAGTGACAGTTACCTCAGCCAGCATGAGAACTGCGCTAGTTACTTCAGGATTAGAGGTGTCGATGTCCACGCTGACGAATCTGGCCATCATCGGTGTATCGCAATGGAACTCATTCACCGCTCCGGTGTACGATTGTGCTTTTGTAGCAGGTAAGCCGCACGGTGCGTTTTCCGTGCAGTTCGAGCTTAGGCCTGCACGCACTACCGCAGCGGTGAAACGATATACGCCTAAAAACATAAATAACATGGAATGAAGCACTTTCAGGGTTGACTCTCGGTTAGTTGATTTTTTTAGCTCAAAGATATCATATCGTCAGAGTTTTCACGAAGGGACGGGCATGTGTTACTTGACCAGTAATGTAAGACCGAACAGTAATGTAATAAAAATCGACCTGTAATGTGATACGACCAGTAATGTAATACATTTTACCCGTAATGTAATACATTTCACGACCAGTAAGGTAATACAAATTTACCAGTAATGCAATAACCAAAACCGACCAGTAATGTAATAACAAGGAGGTCGGTAATGTAATAACCATAGATTGTCTAGTATTTGGGAGCATTTTTAAGAGCCTTTTGGCGACTTTTTACTACTATTATGCAGACTGTCGTATACATGTAATTAGTGACTATAAAAAGGCAGTATTTACAATGCAATAATTCCAATGCTGAGAAGGTATGATGACGTAAAAGCATCTTTTGTTGAGATTTCCTCGTTAGAGTGTATGCTAGAGTTATATTACAGGGAAACAAGGGAAACACAAAGTCTTGTCCTGGATGGTAATGGTGAAACACGACTGCGTGTTCGCGTGCTTGTGTGGACAATGTGAATCCGGTTTACGGGTTTTTTCTCTGTACATGGACGTAAAATCCGGGGGATGAAGTATTTTCGCCCACTTGTGATGCTTGGGCCACGTGATGATAAACATACACTCCCCGCTCCTCCGCTTAATGTTGTAATATCAAGCCGGAGCGCATTCCGTGCAATGAGAGCCAACATTTACTGGGGGCAGGGGGGTCGTGGGCCCAACGAGATTTGGCAATCCCGGCCAAAATGCTTGGGCCACGTGATGATAAACATACCCTCCCGGCTCCTCCGCTCAATGTTGTAATATCAAGCCGGAGCAAGCGCAAGCGCATTACAGCCAGGAATCGTCATTCTGTTAACCCTATATCCGGACCGGGTTAGTTTGGTACTGTAGGGCGTTGGGGGCTATTTTTCAACTTGGTGTGAAAACAAATGTATTTCTCCTGTAATTAACGTCTTGGTTGTCCGAACGGTCAAACAAAAATTATGACAACCTAATTAGTTGGACATAATCACAAAAATAGCATTCGATGTTTAGACGGGGATCACCGTTAGGGGCTCTATAATCCGGTAATTCATAATATTTGGGTTTGAAAAGTTGATTTTGCGTGTTTTCAACTCTTTATAGATAAACTAGGCGAACTTTCAGACATTCCCGGCCAAAATGCTTGGGCCACGTGATGATAAACATACCCTCTCCGCTCCTCCGCTCAATGTTGTAATATCAAGCCGAAGCGCATTCCGCGCAATGAGAGGCAACATTAACCGGGGGAAGGGCGATCGGGGGCCCAACGAGATTTGGCAATCCCGGCCAAAATGCTTGGGCCACGTGATGATAAACATACCCTCCCCGCTCAATGTTGTAATATCAAGCCGGAGCGCATTCCGCGCAATGAGAGCCAACATTTACTGGGGGCAGGGGGGTCGGGGGCCCAACGAGATTTGGCAATCCCGGCCAAAATGCTTGGGCCACGTGATGATAAACATACCCTCCCCGCTCCTCCGCTCAATGTTGTAACATCAAGCCGGAGCAAGCGCAAGCGAATTACAGCAAGGAATTGTCATTCTGTTAACCCTATATCCGGACCGGGTTAGTTTGGCACTGTAGGGGGTTGGGGGCTATTTTTCAACTTGGTGTGAAAACAATTGTATTTCTCCTGTAATTAACGTCTTGGTTGTCCGAACGGTCAAACAAAAATTATGACAACCTAATTAGTTGGACATAATCACAAAAATAGCATTCGATGTTTAGACGGGGATCACCGTTGGGGGCTCTATAATCCGGTAATTCATAATATTTGGGTTTGAAAAGTTGATTTTGTGTGTTTTCAACTCTTTATAGAAAAACTAGGCTAACTTTCAGACAATCCCGGCCAAAATGCTTGGGCCACGTGATGATAAACATACCCTCCCCGCTCCTCCGCTCAATGTTGTAATATCAAGCCGGAGCGCATTCCGCGCAATGAGAGCCAACATTTACCCGGGGCAGGGGGATCGGGGCCCAACGAGATTTGGCCGGGATTGTAGGTCACGTGCTGGAGGAAAGATACATTTAGCTGCCTTACTTTACGTTAGTTGTTGGCGCGTCTATGAGAGACCAAATGGCGCCCAGTTATCGCACATTGAATAGGCGCGTATGTACGCGCAGCAACTACCGATCTAGTCTATTTATTCTTTATCTATGATAGCAACCTACGCTTAGTGAAATTACGCAGGTGAAGTTTCATGGAATTTTCCCAGTATTGTTTGACAATTTCTCAAATTTTGTGATGTAAATATGTCTGCTTTGCAGCATGAACTGAACGGCGTATCAGTGGCCAGGTCTAATAGGCAAGGCCCATCGCCCGGATTGGGTGGTGGTGCATGGGTGTCACACACAAACTGTAGTCAAACTGCTCAGAACACTCGCTCTGTTGGGAGCGTATATAGAATTAGAACAGAATAGAGTAGCCATGAGCAGTAGACCAGAGGGTACAGGAAGATAATGTTTAAAACAGTTGAAACCATTTGAAAGTTTAACTGATTCTAACTGGATTTTTACCTACGAGGGTTGCGGAGAAGGACTTGGCAAGGGGACTTGTGGAAAGTGTGGAAGTTGGTACATTGGGTGCACTACCAAGGACACTGGAGAGGTATTTGGAGGTGATAAGAACGATATATAGGCCTAGTGAAGGTTTAATTTATATCGAAGAATGTGGCTTTACAAGCAACAGCGAGGATCCTACGGAAGACGCTCGTGATCTGAGGCTGTGGGACACAGCTTAACTTGACGGGATTGCTAGCTGATAAGTATAATATCTCTTTCATCTGGTTGTCGTAAGTGAGGAGGAGGAGAAGGACGACTTACCACAGCAATTTGTTCGCAATGTAATTGTGATTTTCCCCAAGCATTGTTCAGCTTCCAAGTCCACTTTCCACCACGGATGCGCATCGCCTTCAACTACATCGACGAAAGAGAAGAGTAACAATTGTAAACATCACTTCGCCCCCTTTTTTCATAAACACACATTCCTTTATTGGTTGAACTGCACAAAGTTCACACCGTCAAAAGAAGCTCCCCTTTTCATTGTGCGGACTTCACCCTGCAACGGTATCGGTTGGCGGTAACACCATAAGACAATCTCTATAAATAGGCCGTGGGCCGAGTCGCAAAAAGTGCTTTAGTTTTTAATTTTCGTAACGTACCTCGGCAATATACCTGCAAATCATATTAAAACGAAGCCAAAAATAGACTGAATTGTGTGAACCTTGTTCTTTTTGTCTTGTTTTGTTTGCTTTTATGTAGTAGTAAAAAGTTCGGGCAAATAAAATTCCTTCAAAGCTCTATTTTTTGGAGTACGTGGCTGTAAAAAAAAGTCGGGTCCCTCTGCTATCGATCAATGTTAACAATGTATTGGAGCGTCTGGTAACAAGATGCTGCGCAATCCAAGATGGCGACGTCCGGAGGAGACGGACATGACATGCATTCGTGATTTCGGTGCATAAAATACATGTTGCACAATCTGCCAAAGGAAAAAGTGTTCCCCTTTACTGAAACGTCATGGAACAAGGTGACACACTGTGTGCAAAGGGAGAACAACTGGACAGCAATTTCGCCGAGATCGCTCGTGCAGTAGCGGCGACTGCGGATGTCTATCCGCGGCCGCGTTAACAAGCGCTGGGTTTCATCGGGAATGCTGTGTAATCTCACTTATTTCATTACTTTATTAAAATTGTAAGCCAGGCATCTCGACTAGTATTATTTGTTAACAAGATATAAAGACTTTCATTCAGTAGTAAGTACAATTAAGGCATACTTATTACTTGTATGGGGGAAGGGCGGTAGCTTTATCCGAACAAATCAATTTTAAACTTGTTTACGATATTGAAAAATTTGCGCATAATTCCAAAGACATGTATTTTTTCAAAGAATTTTATGAAAATCAGGTCAGAAGGAACGAGTACAGAACCAAACCCCCCCCCCCCCCAAATAATAATAATAAAATCAAATTAGTATTAATGAAACCATGCCTGACAACGTTTTGAAATTATAGCTCGTGGGGGCCATACATTTCTACGAGGAATCTGGGTTAAATATTATGGATGCACATTTTCATTTTTACCACTAGTACTACAAGCTATATTGGCTCATTATGAGAACCAAAGCAAACATTAAGTGAGACTGAGCTGTTCTAGTAATCCTTATGTTCATCTTAATTGTCTTTACTAGTTAAAGATGCTTTCTGTGTTTTTAGTGTAGTTTAATTTATTTAAAAAGAAAGCAAATACGTATTGAACTTGTGCTTCATATCAGAATATTCCTGAGGTATTTATTGTTTATAGTAGTCTTATGTACACACCTGTTCCCTGTCATTCTACCTCATTTTAGAAAGGCAACTTAAGTTTGAAGTATTCTAATGAAACTCGTCATTTGCTATAGAGCAGCATGCATGATGAACAAGTACACTAAACCTTTAAAGTAGTTCAAATTGTTCCTAAATTTACTTTTGAAAACCATTGCTACAGAAAAAAATTGTTCAGTACCCTGAACAAAAACGTTTGTTGGGGGGGATGTTTCCAGACAGACTAATCACCCCTTGTAAAATTACACCTGTATTGCAAGAGTGTTAGATTGAGTACAATTTTTCCTTTTTATCATTTCAAGAATATCTACAAAAATATAATCCATCAATTTATTGAAAATAACTTAGATAAGAAGTGTAATTTCTCAAATTTCACATGCTGTTCATGGAATGGACAAGAATATATTTGTTAATATATGAACATGTTAACTTTTGTCAGCAATTTCTTTTTTTTCATTCGTTATTAATACATGTACTTACTAAAACAAGAATTGCAAAGTACAACACCTTGGAAAGTGATTTTAGCCATTGAAATTATTAATTCAGAATTGTTTACTCCTTTCAGTCTTGAATTGAAAATTCACTTCCAACAGTTATTGGAAAAAAATTGGGCACTGACCGTTATCTTGCAACATTAATTTAAAAAAGTAGATGGCCACACACAGTCCACTGTTCTTCTCAGACCTTACAGTTCCAGTTGAAGAATGGCATAATTAAGTTATAAAACAGTCACTGATATTTAAAACTTTCAGTGAATATCACACATTGTATTGTCCATCAAGGAACAAGACTGAAGAATGAGTGGCCTTAAATTACGTAATGGTTGAAGGCATATTAAGAAAGAGATCCCTTAGTAGTACTTGCATTTGGTCACGTTAAGTAATGGAAGACACTTTCTCGAAGGAAAATTACTTTAGCTCCAATGTTTGCTCAAAATCCAAGTAGCTTCATCAGGGCCGCCTCGCCAGTGAAATTTAACAAGGCATAAGCACAACATGCAACATAGAAAGCCAAAATAATTGCATGGACTTAAAAAATAAGGTCACGGTAAAATCGGGTTGCCTTTCTTTCTTGATGAATAAATGGAGTACCCAGTCGATCCAGTCCTTGGTGAAGTCCAACAGGGCATGCACAAAAAGGCGTGCACAAAAGTTTTTTCTGCGTTGATCATGCTGGTGAAATTTCTATGGGCCCTTTTGAAAGATCCTTTGTCCTTCAGTGACTGGTGGTAGACCCTCGTGCTGAAAAAAAAGGAAAACAATTATAAATACATGTACATGTAAAATGAATATTCAAGATGGTTGGATACTTCTCTCAGATGTTGATATAGTTTGCTAATATCTCCAGGATGTCCTGAAACTCCTGATAAAGGCCAATTAACAAAATTTATTGGAAAATGTTGAACTTGTCAGGCAAATTTATTGGAAACAACTTGCTGGAACATGTTATGTTGTGCAAAATAAACCCAACCAATATGGGCTTTTTAGGGGCGGGGTGGTAAAAGGGCGCAACAGTTTGGCTCATTGTTTTTGGAATTATTTAGAATATTCAACGGAAAGAATGCAACGTCCTGCCGCTACTTTTGTTAACCATATCTTACTTCAATGATGGTTAGTCATTGCAGATATATGTTGAAAAGGAAAAAAGAACATGAATTTGGGACAGAAAATTTCTTAAAATGGTCATGAGTCACCATAGACATTGTACAACTACATAACTAACACAATGGCGTCTGAATACTACATTCTTTCCTATTCAACTAGTGTCCCTTGAAAACAAAACATTCAGAAAGTTATGACTTTACACAGTGTGTAAGACCTTTTCTCAACAGAACCCCCCCCCCCCCCCCCCCCCCACAAACCCCAAAATAAACTAAATACTAACCTCCCAACATTTAATTTTAAAAAGCAGTCTCGACCAACACTAGACCTGCAGACGAAAATGCAGTTCTGCTAGTGATCCTTGTAAGTTGTATAACGTTAGCCCTTGCAAAGGCCTACATGTATGATGCATATGAATACATGGGACCGAGTCTTCGTTGTATGTAGTTTGGAAAATCAACCAAAACATGCATGACCATTGCATCAATCTATCGATAATATACGGGGGAAATAACCTCACCTTCATTACAGCCTTGCTTGAAAGTATTGCGTCAGCGACCTGAATGAAATTGAGGGTGCATACACTCTGTACGTGCACCCAAGCAGCTGATGTACGAAGTAAACATGACACAAACGGCCTCAAACACTCGTTGTTTTGACGTATTTCTAAAAAAAAATATTTTTAAACTCAGGAAACCTGCAACAGCTATGATACATTCTGTCCCAGATTTTGTGTTTTGAAGTTTTAATTTTCCTCTGTCAGGTCGACAATTGTAAGAAATATCGCCGAAGTCCACGTTAGAACCGCTCTCTTATGCATCGCTCTCTTGTAGTCTCCTGCGGTTGCTGAATTTACGTAAACAAGGCGCGGTACTATGAAGACTATTGTATGGCTCCCAGACGTCACATACACACGGTGAACTGCGCCAGACTAGTCACTTTTCAGCCTCTTTCCGTGAGAAGAAGTCAATTTTTTTCAACAGTTTGAGAGTGTTGTGCTCATTAACAAACAAGATTCACAACTAAGAACAACCCAAATACTATCTGTGATATTTATTTCTATTGAACAAACCAAAAAGAAATCATCCTCCTTAGGTACGTTACGAAAGAAGCTCTTTTTGGGCCTTGGCCCACGGCCTAAAAATGAGATAAAGCGGTTCCAACGTGGAATTACCAAAAGAGTAAGAACGACCGACACTTGACAGCGCACAGTCTTTGCAAGCCACGTTGTTCGAGCTCCTTTCGAATCCTCCTCCATGGTGAAACAAAGTCCTCCATGGTGGAACAAAATATGTACTCAACGTTTCGACTAGTCTGCTCTAGTCGTCCTCAGGAGACGCTGGTTCTATGTGGGAACCGCTTTATCTCATTACAGATTATTACATAATGTTACCATAAACCTAGTCCGAGTAACTTGGACCCTCTATCGCCTTTTTTAACATTTGGACATGATCTGGCGATAGTAGGGTCCAAGCGAATTGCGTACAAAAACGACACGGTTACAAAACCGACAACATACACATGACATTAGGCACCAAAAACATGGTAAAAACATTCCAAATCAGAAAGAAAGTTACCCCGATTAGATCTATACATTCATGGCATTCCCTAAGGCCGCTTAAATTGTTCACAACAACCGGTAATTTGACTAAAACAAATTAATACTGTTCTGACAAGCATACCGCTGAAATCTGCCAGGCACCGTTCGCCATCGAATTTTTGGTTAAGACTCGGCCGGCTCGGGCGCGTCTGACGTCACAGTCATGCAAACAACAAATCACGCATTATCAACGACTGTTTCATGGTGCAATACATGTACGTGCGAAAGTATGGGCTTTTCATACACCCAAGTTGCAGACGACCCATTGGAAGATGGTACCATGAAACAGTCGTTGATAATGCGTGATTTGTTGTTTGCATGACTGTGACGTCAGACGCGCCCGAGCCGGCCGAGTCCGAACCGGGCTTAACCAAAAATTCGATGGCGAACGGTGCCTGGCAGATTTCAGCGGTATGCTTGTCAGAACATTAGCAATTTGTGTTGGTCAAATTAAGCGGCCTTAGGGAATGCCATGAATGTATAGATCTAATCGGGGTAACTTTCTTTCTCATTTGGAATGTTTTTACCATGTTTTTGGTGCCTAATGTCATGTGTATGTTGTCGGTTTTGTAACCGTGCCGTTTTTGTACACAATTCGCTTGGACCCTACTATCGCCAGATCATGTCCAAGGTTAAAAAAGGCGATAGAGGGTCCAAGTTACTCGGACTACCATAAACCAATATCGATACTCCGCCATGCAAAGCCTTCAACCATTATTGACTGGCTCTGTAAGTTACAGCTGCTATGTCCGCGCTTTTCAAAATGAATTAGTAATTCGTAAGCAGTAGATGGAATACGAGTCATTAAGACATTTCTGATAATTTGTTAAATTCTGAATTAGGATGGGAACGTTCCTACCGTATGAATACATGTATATAACGCGTAGCACTTACATACACGATTAAACAGAGTGAACAGTGTAGTAAGTGGGTTTTGTTTTTCAAAATACTGTCTTCTTTCATAATTCGCTATAAGGGGTAATCCATTAAGTCTATATTTTATGTGAGAGCATGGAAATAGCAGCTTTAATCCCCAAAGTTAATTTGTATTGGTATACGACCTTACGTGTGTGTGCAAATGTCGCGGTGTTTCCGTCGAGAGCACGACTAGCTGTGTAGCCACCATGAGAGCTGCTCATCGATACTGGTTTACCAATCAGAGACAGAGCTACCTCCCTCACAGGCAAAGCGGTGGAGTGCACTTAAAACAAATATACAAACTAATACATGTAGACCTTCTTCACGTGTTGTCAAGCCCCGCATAGTGTGATGCTAATGAAGTGTTGTTCCTTTTATTGCCCAATTGCCACCTCCTATTAACATCCCTCTTTTTACCACACTCCTTTGTTCTCCTTCATCCCTCTCATCTCTATCCTTCCCCTCTTCATTCTTACCCTAACCACACTCCTTTGTTCCTTGCTGTCCCTTCCCCTCCCTGTAACTCCCTTTGATGTTCACCCACTGCCACTCTCCTTTGGTCCATAATCTATCTTTTGTGTTTTTCCACCCACCCCCTCTTCCTTGTGTGTTCCCGACATGTTTGTTTCTTGTACTCTGTCATTTGCATTTGGGAAAGAACTTGCTTAAGTTAAAAACGTTAGGCCAGCAAATTGTTAATTGATTGGCATGTTTCATTCCATTCAGTTAGTAAGCAGTTTGCAGCAGTTTAATTCATTTTCATTAAGTGCTTATTTAAGTAAACATGTCAAGCAGCGTGTTCGCACGTGATTTAACCTGCCCCACACGATAAGCCGTTTCGCGGAGGCCGCTATCTTTTCTTGATACCGCCATCTTTAGGGTAAAAGCGTAAAAGACAATGCACGACCTCTACTTTCTAACTAGTTAAAAAGTCGCATCCTCATTGAGTGATCCACACAATGTTGCTTCCCAGGTTGTATCGTAAAATTGGGTGTGATCCCTGGCTATACGGCATTTTGGGTTTATGACTTCTGACTATAGCGCCCAGCCAAACAAAGATACTGACAATTTGGGAGACCGCCAACATAGGGCAAGAAGATAGCTCAGTTGGTAGAGCGCCGGTACGGTATTTTGGAGGTCGCAGGTTCGAATCCCGCTCCTGCCAGTTTCTTTATTCACTGTGAAAATGTATTCAAATTTACCTCGCCAGTTTCCCTTGTGGATTGTTTGACGAATTATAAGTTAAAAAGTCGTATCCTCATTGAGTCATCCCCACAATGTCGCTTCCCAGGTTGTATCGTAAAATTAGGTGTGATCCCTGGCTATACGGCATTCTGGGTTTATGACTTCTGACTAGCGCTCACCCGAACAAAGATATTGACAATTTGGGAGACCGCCAACATAGGGCAAGATAGCTCAGTTGGTAGAGCGCCGGTACGGTATTCCGGAGGTCGCAGGTTCGAATCCCGCTCCTGCTAGTTTTCTTTGTTTTCAAATGTATTCAAATTTACCTAGTTTGTTCCCCTTGTGGATTGTTTGACGAATTAAATTGTATTGTGGAATTGTTTGAATAATTACACATTATGGTCAAGAAAGTGTGTTTTTGGACTAAACACTACAATTTAACATGACTTTTGTGAACACAAATTTCCTCAGTTCTGATTGGAAAAGTTATATACATGTAGCACTTTACTGATTATAGGGTAAAACTTTGCATAAGCTTTCGCAGCAACAACTACTTCATCAAATGCAATGAAGAAGAACATCATTAGGGGCCTGGCAAAATTTATATACATGTACAGTCTGACCATACCTTCCTCCATGGTCAGATCATGGAGGAAGAAATTCTTCCTCCATGGTCTGACATAGTCTAAACAAATGGTGGCGATGAGTCACTGCTGTAGTGTGACAAGAAACCACAATCCCTATATTTTAATCCTTTATCAATTCAGTCCAGTCTGTGGATTATCTTTTGTTCAGCTGCTTCACTGTCTATCCTAGTCATGAATCCTCTTTGCTGTAGTTATGCAACTGTTAACTGCCTTAGTGAGTGGCCGGGGAGAATAAAGTGTTCAGCAATAGGTTTCTTTGTGTTTTTGTTCATCATGTCAAACTTGTGGCTATTCATACGTTGACTTCATTTGAAGGAAGACATGGGACAGAAGGACCCACCCCCCCCCCTCTTTTGTGTTGGTCATTGTGTTCCCGGAATCCCATGAATCCTTTCAGACAGGGGGGGGGGGGGGGGGGGGGGGGGGGTGATGGGTAACAATAGTCTGGAGTGTGTGCAGGGTATAGGGAGAAAAGGGGTTCCCTTGGCTCTTGGTCCCATATCTTGCTATGTATACAATGTAGTTGTTTTAATGACTGTCCAGTTTGTCCGATATAAACGGCTGTCGGGCAGAGTTGGCATTTTATGGCATAAACAACATTGCTGGATGTGCAGCTGAATGATCCTTTGATGTTGTATGTTGCATTGTTCGGTCCAAGAAGGCGGGTGCTGCGAATTATGTGGGGAGCCAAGTTGGCACCTCGTGCTGTTGCAGGGGGCGGTTCCATTATTGGTTGGGAGGTCGAGTGCACTGCTAACAAGATGGGCTCCAAGATTGGGTTTTTTCCTTTCTGAAGTATGGGGTTGAGTCACTGATCTCTATACACTGGATTGGCTGCGAAGCTCCGCGATTGAAGCCACTGCGCGGCCATCTTGCTATATTCAACACAATGGCCATTTTCCAAGCCCCTGGCTTCAGCTCCGTCTCCGAATTTAGCCCATTGCCAAACTGCATTCATGCATGTAGTTTATGAATGGGCTGAAGTTGGAGACGGAGTTGAAGCCTGGAGCTTGGAAAACGGTCATTGTGTTGAATATAGCAAGATGGCCGCGCGGTGGCTTCAATTCACGGATAGGCAATCACTGCTGCGCTGCCAATCCAGTGTATAGAGATCAGTGGGTTGATATAGTTCATTGATTATGCGTTGCAGGGATTTCAGAAGAGGGCTGTAAGTAATCACAAGGGGGTCCTGTCATAACATTGCGGTAGTACAGCAAAGAGAATTCAAGACCATGCATGTCGGACAGGGAAGCATGCAGCTGAACAAAAGATAATCCACAGACTGGACTGCATTGGTAGAGAATTAATAGGGATCGTGGTTTCTTATTTGAAGCAAGATATGGGGCGGAGGAAACTCCCCTCTTTTGTGTTGGTCATTGTGTTCCCGGAATCTCGGAAATTCCTTTCAGATATCCGGGGGATGTGTTAGGCAATAGTCTGGAGTGTGTATAGGGTATAGGGACACGAGGGGGTACCCTTTGGTCCCATGGGTATATGGTTTCTTGTCACACAATAGCAGTGACTCATCGCCACCTTTTGATTAGACTACTATACTGCAGTTGTTTGGAGAAGTTCTTTTTAGATTGTTTTCAAAGTGAACAGAGAAAACTGGCAGGAGCGGGATTCAAACTTGCGACCCCCGGAATACCGTACCGGCGCTCTACCAACAGCCTCCTTGCCCTATTTTGGCGGTCTCCCAAATTGTCAGTATCTTTGTTCGGGGAGGCGCTAGTCAGAAGTCATGTTTCAAATTTACCTAGTCGGTTTCCCTTGTGGTTTGTTTGACTTTTGAGATTTAAATATAGATTATAAGAAAGATATTCAAGGCTGCGCCAATGCACCTCACCTTGGCATTTGAATAGAGCCCGAAGGTCACCTGCGTCTTCACCGATGACCAATTCTTTGATGTAGGCAGTCGTTGGCGTTTGCTGGCCCGTCTCCCAGACATTTACTCCGCCCAGATGAAAGGACGAGCAGGCACAGGGTTGCCGTGTGTAGGTTGCCAGGCGGGCAGTGGAGTGACTGGTGTCTGTAGACCCTCGGTCATTCCCGAGGTAGCATACATGTCCCAAAGATGCAGAGATGCAGCCTTCCAAATGAGAAAGAAGTCTTCTTTTTTTTCGGAAGTATGATTTTTCCCAACGGACTTATTTGTGTTTAAACCTAGCTTGAGTTGTCTAATGGAATATACGCCAAAAAGAAATCAGAAACTTGCTAAGCTGGTCAAATGAAAACAGTGTACCGTGAAATTAACAAAAACAACTCACTCTAACCCTATCACCATTGGATAACACGTGAAATGAAGATCTAGAAAAAATATTCCGAATCTGTCGGTTGCATTATAAACAACGTAGTTCTCGAACCACGCGTCTCGCCTGCTTTCGTGATTACCCGAGAAGAATGTAGGGGCACTGATAACGGTTCAAGGAGCAAGGATTATTGTGAAAAGAGAATGAAATGGCAAGTTATCAAAAGGAAGAACCGACGAGCATGCTCAAAACAATGGTAGGTGACAAAAGCAATGTGGAAGGAAAATGTGGTCCAAAGTTATGAAAGTTTGAGTGGGGTGTGAAGGCTAGAGAGGATGAAAGCATGGAGATTACTGACACGACCATCATATACAAGTTGCAATAGTGCATGCATGACCCAAGTTTGATTCCAATTGGACCTCCAGTTTACAGACTACGTACAGACTACGGACGGACTACGTACAGAAATAGTGATTGCATTGTCTCTTCCTGAACTTCGTTCACGCGAGACAACAATACACGAATTTATTTGGCGCCCCTTTCCCAATTGGTCAATATTTCATGCTCTATGCGGACGTTGTACATATAAGAAAGTTAAATAAAATGAAAAATGAAATGCACCGCAAACCAATGGGATTAGCAACAATTGACCTTCTTCACCTACGTGACCAGCAGCCGATTTCACGAAATTGTGCGTAACTTACACCATGGCGTAGGACTTGCACTATAAAAATGTTGCGCAATCCTTGCGATCCATTTCACGAAACACTGCGTAGCTGCGCAATGTTATATTTATTTTATACATCGCGGACGAGGCTGAATGCCGCTTTTACGACGACTGTTTGAGTACAACAAGAAAAATACATGGAACAGTCGTCAAATTGAACTGTGGGACGCAATTTTGAAACTTTTCATTTTTGAAACTTCGCTCCGAAAAACAAATTGATGGCAACCTTCGGAAATATCTCACAAACCTAGAGCGGATGATCATTTCATTACTCTCTGAAATAATCTAGTGAATTTAATAAATGATTTGGGCAACTAACGGCTCTACAATGATCACCCTCAGCTAGCTAAGTCATCATTTCGGTGTTTGTGCGGAAAACGTAAGCCACCTAAAACGAGTGCGTAAGTTACGCCATAATTTGTGGCGCAACTCAGCGACAGCGACTTACGCACTACGTAACTTTCGTGATTTAAAAAATGTGAACCCGGGCATACCGGGTATTTCATGGGGGCGCCAGGCCGGGTTATGCAGCCAAGTAAAACGGAAACAAGAGGCTTGTGGAGCCAAGCATACCGTACACAGTACCCCAACAATGGATTGAAAATGCAGAAATTGGCGTGTATAGACGTCAACTGGCCAGGTAGCAGTTTTTAATCTGCACATTTTGTGTCAACCGTACGCAAGGGGTTAATTAATTAATTAAGCGGTACCGGTTCATCATGATAATAATCGACAAAATTCATTCTTAATCTACGTGATGTTCAACTGGCGGCAACGATTTCTCGTCAATGTTGGGGTGGGGGTGGGGGAGGACGGATGAATATTTGCGGCAAATGACAGCGGCAAATGACAGCGGCAAATGACAGCGGCAAATGACAGCGGCAAATGACAGCGGCAAATGACAGCGGCAAATGACAGCGGCAAATGACAGCGGCAAATGACAGCGGCAAATGACAGCGGCAAATGACAGCGGCAAAGCAATCCGGAAACACTGATCTCTATAAACTGAATAGCTCATTCGCCATTGCGCAGTGTACGAAAAACTGAAGCCAGCAGCGGCAACATTAATACGAGGGTAAAAGCAGATCCTTGGGACAGGGTTGCGATAACATGTTGGACGGCGGCTTATGCAAACAACGAACAACTAATCATGGACCTATACATAACCTAGATTCGCAATACGTCCATGGAGTTGAAGCCAGTTGAACCTTTGATCTTACCATGCCAAAAACAATTCGTTGGACAACCTTGTCCTCACATCCTTACTTGCATCCTCGTTGTCAATAATATACAAATAATGAATGTTTATGAGTGCGATGGTAAGAATAATTTCATGAGGTGACAGATTGAATGTTCCATTCCACGAGGCGAAGCCGAGTGGAATGGGACATTCCATCTGTCACCGAATGAAATTATTCTTACCATTGCACGAATGTGAAACATTCATTATTTGTTTTATACAACGGCTAAATAAATCCGACAGATTGCATGCATGGATTTCTTGATGTACAACGTGCTGTTTACCTTCTCAGTCCCACATAAAACCGCGACAAAACGTGGTCCAGTTCCGAATCAGTTAAAGCTTTAATTGTTGTTCCTGCGTGTCTTGCAAATTCGTCTAATCGTTTGACTGCATATTTCATTTGTCTCTTTGTGTTAGCAGCGTCAGCATCGACGAGTTCCAATATTTCGTCTGTTAGAGAAACAAACTGCGGTTCGGAAACACCGTCCGCCATTTTGTGTGGAACGACTAGACTGGTTCCCGGTCCCCGTATGTATATAATACACATTTGAAGTCCGAAGGACAACGAAGGGACCGGGAACCAGTCCAATGACAGCCGTGTTGCAGTGGCGGGGAAGTTATATCAAACGCGTTACCGTTTGATAGAACCATGTGATAGAACCTCTTTTGGCGGTGCGGGTTCGCGTCGTGCGATGGGACGAATAATTCAATGCACGTGATCGACGATCCACCAATCGGATGGCTGGGATTTATTCAGGTGTTGTATAATACCCGTTAATCACTGTGTATACTATGTGTACGGTAATAATGTATGGCTTCAACTGGCTTCATTCAATAGTCATACAGCTGTACAGTGTGGTAAACAAAAACTACACACATTTTAATGGAAAATATCTCGGAGTTGGTAAAATTGTTTTAACATATTCGTCGAAGACAATGTCTTTGTCGTATTATGGTGCAAATTGTGTTAAAAATATAGCTCAAATAAAGAAATGTCGTCGATATTTTAAAATACAAATGGTCAAAAACAAGTTTGTCCACACGCAAGTCAATGGAATTTGATAAACAGAATACATTTAGCACCGCGTGGACAAACTCAAACTGCAATAAATGTAATTAGGCCTACATTGATCATAGTCATCCCCCCCCCCCCCCCCCCGTCAATGAAAAAAATAAGTGTTTACAGTGAATAGCATTTGACACAATATAATAGTTGGAGTGTTTGTTATGTTGTGCTTTTGTTTCTTCCCGGGGTTAGTGAATACTTATTACTTCCATCCTGGGTAGACCTATGAGTATCGATCTTTGTAGCATGCATGACTCCTATAGACTTTCATGTGAACAATCTGTCTTTTTGCCATTTTTCTTTAAACCGATGCCATTTTCTATTTGATTTTTTTTTTTAACGCATTTTTCACCATATACCACAAAGATGGTGTAGTTAATAAATAAGTTAAAACAATTTGGACATATTTCCCCAAATCCGAGAAATTTTCCTCTTAAAAGTGTGTAAGTTTTTTTAACCACACTGTTTAAAGACTCATTGCGATTCCAGGATATTTATAGAGGAATCCCACAACGACGAGTTTAGCGCCGATCTGCGCACTTCCGCGTTTGAAAACGAGGATCTCAATGTCACAGTAAACAACTTTATGCCGATCGTGCGCCTACGCTTCCTTTTATGGCCTGATTAATTCATGCATGAATGAATGTGCTGAAAAGCGTTGTTTTGTTTGCCACTGACATTCTCGCTTTTAACCGGGAGTGCGGAGAAGGGGCTAATGTGAAATTCCTCTATATACGTCCGTACAACCAATGCGGTTTACCTAGGATAATAGTCTTCGGACGATTCAGAACACAGTACAGTACCATGCAGTTGCAAATGAAAGGCCATTTTCAAACTTCGTGGTCAGCTGATCGCTCATATCACGGGGGATTTCTCTGCATATTTCAGTTCGGAAGTATCCAGAAATCTTTCGACGTCTCAAAAATATAACGATCGTTTAACATCCAGAGAAAAGTCCAATGACTGAAAAGTCCCTGCGTTACAAACGTAAAATTGTTTTTCAGTGGAAACCACACAACCTTTTCCCATGATACGCTGCGAAAAAAACAATGGCTTTTCATGGGCAAACTATTGGTGGGGCACCGTTCTGAGAATCGGTGATATATTGAACAGTGACAACAATTACGAGCGGGACGGGATTGTCATGACGAGTCTCAAAGGTCCAAAGAATATGAAATGGAATAAAATGATATAAACATATTTAAATATTATGCAAAAATAACTGTTTACAAAGTTTTGAACGATAGTGTTGGGTTGTTACGATCAGAAAATGACATTTTGTGGGCGGGGCAGCGTTACATGATTTTTCCTCTGGTAGTTCTTAATAAAGTACCCATACACTAAAATGGCAGCACATTTTCTTTTCCTTATATAATTCCTTAGCCTATGCATTTATAGCATTATTCCCATTTTGAAAACAAGAACTTTTTAATAACTGACACCAATATACCTCTATTGTGAGTCCCCCAGCTGAAATTCTTACCTGTTACGAGAAGTTTAAACAAAAGTTGTGACACCGCCATTGATCTGTCATAAAATAGAAAAAAAACTAATCACAATTAATGATCAAATACCAGCCGCCTCTTAAATATTGCAATATTTTTTTATTTTTTTATTTAGTGGCTTTTTTATTTAATTCGAAGTCATTGTTCCTGTGAAATCAATACAAAAAATGGAAGCTACAAACAAGAGACGTTATGTGTATACAACATAAGCAGTACCGTATGTTTGTGATATTAACAAGAGGTTTACAACGTTACCGTTTTGACGAAGTGACCAATGACCAATCGCTTTTGAACCTGGTCACTTCGTCCGCTTTGTAATACAAAAAAATGATATTGATCAAATTGATTCCATTAATGTATAAGTTAAATGACATAACCAGACACATTTTATCCAGCACTGTATGAGTGTTTAATTGCTTTTATACTTGGATTGTATAAAATATGGGGCATCACTTGTTCCTTGTACCTTGTAGACTATACGCTGTACAAAAAAAGGTGCCCTTAATTTTACGGTAAATTCCCTGTACAACGTGTTGCCAGGGAAAAACCGTAAAATTTACGGGAATTTCCCGTAAAATGTCTCTAGGGTTGAAGCAAAAACGGGAAGTACACAGGGTGAGTTTGTATATGCCGGCAATCGTGGACCTAGGACAAAGGAATTCGGGCGTAGACAAAGGGGTCCACGTTTGACCGAACGTTCACGATTAAAAATCGTGTACAAAATAGAACAAAATAGGAACAATGGGAGGTCCACGATTGCACCCGTTTACATGACTAGATGGGTTGGTGGGTGGTTGAGTTTGTATATGCCGGCAATCGTGGACCTAGGAAAAAGGAATTCGGGCGTAGACAAAGGGGTCCACGTTTGACCGAACGTTCACGATTAAAAATCGTGTACAAAATAGAACAAAATAGGAACAATGGGAGGTCCACGATTGCACCCGTTTACATGACTAGATGGGTTGGTGGGTGGTTGAGTTTGTATATGCCGGCAATCGTGGACCTAGGACAACAGAATTCGGGCGTGGACTAAGGGGTCCACGTTTGACCGAACGTCCACGATTAAAATTGTGGACAAAATAAAACAAAAGAGGAACAATGGGAGGTCCACGATTGCACCCATTGGGTGGGAATGGTGTTTTGTTAACACTGATGCGCATGCGTCTTTGACCGATTGAAGTTTGTGAATGGAAAATCTGCTGTGACAAGTTTCAAAACAAGGTAAAAATTACTGTTCTATTGACTTTGGGACAACGCCATGTAGATTGTCACCATAAGTAATAGTCATGATTGTTTTGGCATACTTTCACGACATGTATTTTTTGGTGTAAAAGGTGCAAATGTCGTCGCGATGTCTAACACGATTTTCTAGGACTGCATTGATTGGAACGTTAAAACAATAGCGAAGACTTATATTTCATCCATTTTTTAAAAAGCATTGAACGCTACCGGAAAAAACAACAACAGTACTACAATTGAAGGTTCCTCTGCATTTTCTGACGTAACCTGTTTAGGATTAGGGCTAGGGTTAGGAGTTATAGGGTTCAAATATATGCCATTTATATAAATGGTTATTTCACACACAAATATTTGAACAAAGTGGTCAAAAGACCAAAAGCATTCAAATTTACAATAATCAAATAAATACACTGATTAAAATGATCAAATGTATATACACTTTAAAGTTTAACAGACAAAAACTGATTACAATACCTTAGCTAAGGAAGGTATAGCTGATTATGATTTACCCGATCAAAAGCTTTAGTAAAATCAATCGTGCAGAGTTGGGCATAATGACCAGGTTTATCAATTCCCCCAATAATGAAATTTAACAAATCTACTAAATAGTGTGTAGTGCTACAACCCTTCATATTTGTTTAATATCTAGATTTGATTTAATATCCTGTAAAATCCATTTTGCAATAAAAGATTCGAATATACGAGCAAAAATTGGAGTGAGTGCAGGGACAACTGTAGTCTTGGTTCCAAGACCTTCGTGTTCCGTTTTTTCCTTCCGAACGAGGGCGCTGTTTCTCAGTAAATCGATTCTGATTGTATTCGATAATGTTTTATATATTACGCGCTCTGACAAGAATCGATTCTACTGTTCTTTGCTCGGTTCTTCACTTCCACGAAGGTCTTGGATATTTCTGTCCGCGGGTCTTAACTTTTTCATTACTTTTTCGACATTCTCCCCCGACTTTCCGGGGGAGCCAATCAGCGATTGAGTTTGACCTTGACAAATGAATTATTCATAACTTGGCGAGCATGCACGATTAAATAGGACACGGTGCGGTCATCACCCTCTGGGTGCGGTTTTTTGTGTATGTGTGTTGTGTTGTCTGGAAATTTGAATTCACCGCGCCCGGGCCCGACGCGTCGACCGTTGTATTGTTTTGGATGAAGGATTGCGCGATCCGCGTGACCCAGTCTGTCATGTCTAGTCTGTGGGAGATATTTTTTAAGTTGACGTGTAGGCGGCACGACGTACGTGTCGTTAAAATCCGCGAAGTATCTGTAGTGCAGCTGATTTCTGTAGTGCAGCTGAAGTTTATTTAGACATTAAATAAAGTGTTTTATGTAGGCCTATACGAAATATTTGTGCGGATGATGAGTGAACATGTGAGGTATATTGTAATACTTCCGAATGCAAATTTAGAACTATAACCTTTGATGACAGCCAGTGTGTTTACGTGGTTACTATTCCACATGTAATAGAAAAAATACATGCAGTAGTCGGTGTACATATATTGGTTAAAAGAACTACATCACAATTGATTTCATTACAGTCATAATTGATCATTTTCAAAAAAAAAATGTTTAACAACAATTTGTATACAAAGGAAAACATATCAGAAAGGATTAACAAAAGGTGATACATACGGCGTACATAATAGCCCAACTTTTATAGTTAAATATAATCCCAAAAAAATTGTCGACAAGAAGAAGTGTTGATAAGTGAAGGCAAAAGCATAGATTTCGGGGTTGTGGGGATGGGGAATATATCTCCACCCACACACACTTTATGACAAGATCACCCCTAGACAATAAAACCAGGCAGAAGAAAAAATTAAAATAGACCAGGAGGTAATTATAAATTTCATATGGAAATTACAGTAGAATTGTCGGAAAGAGGGTTAAATTTGGGTTTGTGTATGGACCATAATTAATACATGTATAATAAACAGCGTAGTGTCCAATCCCCCCCCCCCCCCTTCGAAATTTTAAGTTGGTTGGTTTTGGAAATGTCATGATAAACCCCCCCCCCCCCTTTTCCCGGTCTCCACACATGTCATAGTCAAATCATGGAGGCGCGCTTGAGTGAAGGTAACAATTTATGAGAAGGTATTACCCGATGACATGTACATTATATATTGTGCATGTGTACACTGTATGAGCTAGAACACTGGTGTATAAACATGTGAGGTGATAAACTTAAAAAAGACTTCAGAATGGAGGACGACCCAGCCAGTTTGTATAAATAAATGTATTATACATTTTTTTAAATGCCACATGTACATGTAATGTCGATTTATTTTTACACTGAGTAGTATAATGACCGGTACATCTGCCAATTTAATTTTTCATGATGGAAATTGAAAATACATGAAAAACGAGATGTAACAAATGGTGTGTTTCATATTTCTGATGAACTCTGTGGCAGTTCTAACCTTCAATGGTAAAGTATATGTTAACATAAATGTAACTTTACAATAATGGTTTAAAATCTTTACAGAAATACATTTTATCCAGACAGTGAAAAATTATGTTTACCTCAAGAATTAAAGTTAACCATCTACTTTGATTTTAAATCCACTGCATTTAAGTGGTTTGCTGGGCTTGCTATTTCAGACTTCTCTTCTTCATGTTCACTTTTTCAAATATTAGTATATATGGATTACTATACACATGTAGGAATGTAATGTATTTAGTGGAGGAATTTTTTATTGGGAGAAATATAAATAAATCAGACAATGATGAATTTAAGCTCCACCTTGAAGACAAAGTGAGTAAAAACGTTTTTCAGTCAAAAGTTGACCAAAGACCGTCCTGTAAATTGTGCATGCAACTAACTGGACTGAAATATCCAATACAATACTGGGCCTGGCCATGGCTGGCTGCAAAAAAAGGCACCACATGTTTGTACATGGAATTAAACAAGACTGGCAAAAATCAATCTTTGATAAACAATTATTTAAAAATTTGACTATTCTGCATTTATTCATTCACATTGGCTAATTAACATCCCAGATTAAAGTGCACACCTGCAGGTAAATTATCATTATCTCATTCTGGGACGTAGCAAGAAAGATCAGAAACTCCCAAGTTATTCAAACTTGAAGTTCAAGTACGTATACGTACACTATACAATACAATCCACAGTGTTCAAATGTGGATGTACATTGTACATAAATACATGTACATGTACATTGTATGTAGGCCTACAAGTGGCTTTTGTACACAGTAGTACGTCCACGTTTTTTTCAAACGGTATTATATTACACGTCGCGTCGACCGCAAGCGCATTTTGCATAATTGGGGCAATCGGTCAAACTTAACCATGGAGGTCAGACCAGTCACGTGATATGAATGATGCATGTTTAGCCACGATTTCCATAGTCGGGTCCCGCCCCCAAAAGTAAGAAATATCCAAGACGTTACTGTAACTCCGTGATTGATCGCGCGCTCGCCGGCTGGTGACAGCCTGTAAATTGCGCCCTCTGTTGATGACAAGTATCAGACAGTAACGTCTTGGAACCAAGACTAGGACAACTGTGGCAGTTTTCCACAGGTCCAGAAAAATTCCATCTTTGATACAATTATTAAAGAAATGTGTCAAAGGATTAGCAATTTCAACGGAAAATTCCTTAATTAATTTAACGGGTAGATCCGAAGGGTGACAAGCCTTCGATGAGTTAAGACGATTCAATTCATTTAACAATTGACAACGATATATTATTGGCGGAGGTTCCGATGGTAAATAACATGGTAGCTGCTTATTATCTAAAGCAGGCAATTAATTGCAGATACTGGCAAAATAATAAATAATTTGTTCAAGAATCATTTTAGAATCAGAAAGTACTTCAGTGTTTGCTTTCGAATTAAAATTGCCAACATTTTTTAAATGCTGATGCAACTTCCCGAGATTATTAGATCTGAGTGATACGATGAAATCATTATAATATCCAGATTTCTGCTCGTTGACCAAACAGTGAACTCTATTACGTAATGATCTCCAATTAAGGGATACAGTCTCAAACCTCAGGAAAAAAAACATAATTTCGGGGCCATTTACGGGGCGGCCGGCCGTGCTGCCGCGGCAATACAATCGGATTTTTCAACGGCGGAGCGCGATAAAAATAACCCCGAAATCATCATTTTCTGAGGTGTGAGACTGCACACATGATATTTATGCGAGTCCTGAATAATGTCCAGACAATTTTAAAGTGTTTATTTAGTCATCCGATTGTCAAAAAGCTGTTTTTGTAACGCTGATGAGCATGCGTCTGATCTGCATATTAGACTACGCACCATAGACCTTTTCACCCGAGAATGATAACTTATGTAAATGAGGGCCGTAAGGCGGAAGTGAATTGCGGCCAGCGATGAACAACAGTAAACATAAGTACGAATGGTTGTCGCATCATATTCCCAGCCAAAATGTATCGTGTTGGAGATTCAAAACGTCTTCAAAAGGCCGAGTTACTGGAAATCGCAGTAAAATCACACGATCACTCGATAGAGAAGCTGTTTTTTGCTATCTTCCTGTGTACGGCTAAAAGTACTATACCCGTAGCAACCAAAGTACTATACCCGTAGCAACCAAAGTACTATACCACAGCATCGGTATTGTGTGCAAAATGCATATACTTGTATGTGAGCGTTGGGCGTCGAACGTATTCTTTCCAAGCGCTAGCGCTACACAACTGGGTTCAAACATTTCGTGAAGGGGTAGTTTGGAAAAGTGAAAATAATTCTCATCTAATTTCAAATGTACATTTAATTGTTTTTAAATGACATTTTTCAGTTAGTGCTTAAATCAAGCAGAATCTGCAGAATATTGACTGCTTTATCTCGACTGCTTTATCTCGGCTGATTTTCTATGAATTTTTAAATGTTTCAAATTTCATTGTACTCCCCAAATTTCCCATTGTCATTCATCAGATTGACTCCAATCTTGACACAAGCCAAATGTTTGCTTTCACAATTATCGTCGTGATGACGTCATCATGGGTCATGTGACGTCACTTTAAAGGTACACACTTAAGGGTCCTATATCTTAAGAAGTCATGTACATCCAATTGAATTCCATATTCTTTTTGTAACAGGTTCGTTAGCTCATACATTCTTACATATAAATGTGAAAAATGTCTGACGCCATGATGACGTCATAAAAATGCGTGTTTTTTTTTACGTGCAAAAGACAAAATCCAATCGTGACAAAACTTTGCACTTATGTATGTTAAATGTCAGCTGGGAATGCGAAATATAATGACGTCGTGATGACGTCATCACCTGATTTTATATGTTATACAAATATTCTTTTATATCAGTATTCAGCAGATATTTCCCGGAAAAGCCTGTTCGTCTGTGATATACAGACAACACATCTAGTTCTTTTTTGCTTCTTCTTCTTCTTCTTCTTCTTCTTCTATCAAAATTGCCATAGACAATGCACGTGTTTTATTCCACCCCTCACTTTTCCCCCTAAACAGAATTCTATCTTAATGAAAGTTTGCATAGATTGAGACCCTGTACCCGAACTCGTGCATATTGCTGTGACGTCATGATAAAAGTCATCACGTTTCACGTGACGTCATTTTAAAGGTGCGTTTTTAAAGGGCCCATGTCTAGAGAACTTTAGGTCCGATTGCCCGCACGGTGCCCGCGCGTTGCCCGCGCGGTGCCCGTGCGGTGCCCGCGCGGTGCCCGCGCGGTGCCCGCGCGGTGACTGTGCGAGCACCGCGCGGTGCCTGTGCGGTGCTGTCTACGACGCGTCTACAGGATTACGGCCAGCAAAAATTTCTACGACATATCGGGAACTTTTAACCCCGCGCTAATTGTTCCCGATGCGCCCTACGGCAAGGAAAGAACGCCAAGGCGCCCGCATGATAGCCCCGGCACCCTTGCGGACGCCTTGAGATTTTGCCAATTTTCCACGAAATTTGTGCCCGTACGGGCGCCTTATTCCGAATCGATGGATATGTGACTGAGCTAATATGTTAGTGGTTGGTAGGTGGGTGCGTGCACAGTTTACTCGGGTGTATATGTTTCCATGCCACGCGCGTGTATCACGGCTTTGCTATGAGTCGGGGCCGGTGTTTTCGTAACACTGATGCGCATGCGCAATCTGCATATTAGATTACGTCCCATTGCATTGCAAAATTCGCGGTTGTACGGTTTGTGGACCGAGTGAAGTTTTAACGCGTATTCCCGCAGTGGGCTGTACTACTTGGTACTTGTTAAAATATTGAAATGACTAAAAACAAATAATTTTGAACTAGTTTGTCATGTTGGGTGGATAGGTGGTGGTAAGTCAATCTCTTTTAACTCTGTAGAAATCATCTTTTATTTCGTTTCACTATTTTCATAATGAATTAAGCTCTATGTCACGGTACAGAAAAGTGGTTTTCTCTGGTATGATATACACACAGTCGTACTTTCCCTATACTACCGAGGATAGGACAATGCTTTGTGTTTCTTATTGTTCTTTTAATATAACCCAACCCCATAAACTAAGCTCTATTTTTACGTCCGAGGACCGATTTTAACAAAAGACCGACTTCCGAGAACAACAAAGGTTCCTTTGTATTTTCTTTCTTCTCTTGTCCTTGAACGTATGTACAGAACCTGTTATGTGCACAGGTATCCGTACATGCGAATGCACAGTGTACTCATTAATACATGTACTATGTCGTCAACATAGTGTGTACTCCTAAAGGGCCCAATGCCAATATATGCCAGAACAAGAAAGCAACTAAATATAAAGGAAGTGAGAACCAAACTTTATTGTTTTGTGCAAACTGAATTTACATTATGTATCTTTGAACTGTTAACATTTTAAAACTGACGGTCTGGAAAATCTGGAAATGTTGGTGATTTTTCTCATTGGACCTTATTTGTCCCATCTGTAAATATGCTGATAGCTCTTCCAACAAATTGAGGTTTGCTTACGGGGACTAAGATGTGATGCAGCCTCAAATTTAGTGTAAAAAGACATTTCTGATATTATGTGTGGATATAAGGGGTGGGGTGGGGGGGGGGGGGGGGGGGTTAAGAATTAATCTGTTTTTAAATGTTTCAAGCCAAATTGTGGTTTTGACAATTTTGGTGATTTGACATGATATGTATGTATTATGTGTAAATGTAAAGTATGTCTTAAAAAAAAATCATCTAACCATGAAGGAAACAAAAAAACAAACATAATTTACAATAGCTGAAGATATGTAAGTTTCAGTCACGTGGGTAGTGGCCTTTTGGGTCATCTGGCCATCAGAAGGGGGGGGGGTAATTTTAGCATATTTCTGTGGACCTACCTTCAGACCCTGACCACGCCCCCAAAAGGGTGCGATTGGTCCGTCCTTGCTAAGAAGCAAACACATGCATCTAGTGTGTATGCATATAAAATATGAAACCCATTTGAGCTGATCATCCATGAGGGCACGGGGGGGGGGGGGGGCTGAAAATATACACAAGCTATTTGACCATCTCCAATAAGTGTGTTGAGGGGCCCATATCTTGAAATGGAAACATGGTATAGTATTTCTGACAGCAGATTTTTGCAGATTGGATGTCATTCAACCTGGCAAATATCCCGAAGCAAATATGAGTGAGAAAAAGGGGGCGGGGTACTAATTTTTAGGGGGTCATATCTCAGAAACGACTTTGACTCAGTTGGGCCCTAAAATTGTGTATGTGTTAGTTCACAGCACATGTGGAGGTAGTTTTAGAAAAACAGTTTCACCAAAACCTGAGTCGGACCCCTGGCAACGTTTAGATGATTTGGCACGGAATGATCCTGAAGGAATATCGGACATTCATTTTAATTTGTTTTTTAAAGACAAATTATTGTAATCAACTTAAAACTAATACAGAGATACCATGGGAAATAGAGGCTGATGTTCTTAATAAGATTTCCATTTCTTTTCTTTTTTTGTTCTGTTTTTTTTTTTTTGGGGGGGGGGGCTGTTGACCTGGAATCTTTAATTATGAGTGGGATTGGGGCACTTCATTACCAGTTGGCATTGCCGAGTAGCTAGTACTGTTGCGCGCGATTGGTGGATTTGCGCGATCCCGCGGTAGCGCTGCGCCAAGCATCGGTCGATCGCGCAAGGGCAAGATGTTGCAAGATTGCGCAAGATTCTCCCCCAAATCTGGAGGGATTTTCTATTCTATTAAGAAAATACTCACCTTCGTTACCTACAATTGCATTTCCAATGCGCATGCGCACACAATACCACTGAAAATAACAAAGCCCATGACGCAGCTCCATACACTGCACGGCCCCACCCGTTAGGACGCCCTCTAGTGATCTTCCCTTTTTTCCAGAAATAGGTTACATGTAATCAAAGAAGTAAGGGAGGGATGGTAACGAAGGTGAGTATTTTCTTAATAGAATAGAAAATCCCTCCAGATTTGGGGGAGATTCTATTACAGAAAATAATCACCTTCGTTACCTACAAATGCAGAGTAGCACCGGAAAGATTTACCAGGGAGGGGAAGGGGCCTGCAGTGTGGAGCTTAGTAGCAAGTCTTAACTAAGCCTATCTAGAGAACAAGAACCAATGATGGCAGTTAAGACATACCCGTGAGTCGACCTGACTATACTTAGCTGGCCGTGGACTGACGGGCTGCTGATCGTGCCGATGCTTGTAAGACTATTCTGCCCATGGATCCTTCCGTTTGCAGAACGTCCTGTAAACAGCACGAAGTAAAGGTAGACGAATTCTTCCAGCAGGCTGCCTCCATGATCTCTTTCATGGGGACTCCCTGGAAGTGAGCCCATTAAGTTGTTATGCCACGTATCTGATGTGCTTTCACTGTAGTATGAGCAGACATCCTCATCAGCATGGTATGCTTCGGAAGCGCAAGCATTCCCACGTGGCTGAACTGGAACAGCCCGGGAAGCGCCAGCATTCCCGCGTGGTATAACTGGAAGAGCCCGGGAAGCGAAGCATTCCCACGTGGCTGAACTGGAAGAGCCCGGGAAGCGCAAGCATTCCCTCGTGGCTGAATTGGAAGAGCCCGGGAAGCGCAAGCATTCCCTCGTGGCTAAACTGGAAGAGCCCGAGAAGCGTAAGCATTCCCTTGTGGCTTATCTGGAAGATCCTGGGAAGCGTAGGCAATCACTCGTGGCTTATTTGGGAGAGCCCATGAAGCGTAGGCATTCACTCGTGGCGTATCTGGAAGAGCCCGAGAAGCGTAGGCATCCACTCGTTGGTCATCTGGAAGAGCCCGGGAAGCGTATAAGCATTCCCCCGTGGCTACACTGGAAGAATATGCAAAGCTCCCTCAACGGATACAACCAGGGTAGACCGAGGTTCATGGGTAGACCTGGGTGGTATACTCTGTGCCCGCTGAGTCTGATTGTGGCACTGCCTCTGGCAATTGTAGTTAGAGAGGCTGGATGGTGCAGACGAATGAATGTAACAAAGAGTTGTTTTGTCTCTCTACGGAGGGCCAGAGTTCGTGCTACATGTATGTAAAATTTTAGTGAAAAGTTTGAGATAGATTCTGGGTTAAGAACGGGATACGAGGGATCAAGCGTACACCTCCTGGTTTCCAACGTAAACGGATCACTTCAATGGAAGGAGCATGAAGGTAACCTCTGCGGCGAGTTGTAGCCGCTACTAGTAAAGAAAACTATTTTTATGATGAGGTTATGTAGCGATGAAGAACTGTCTGGTCCGAAAGGAGCCTCGGTCAACTTGTGGAGCACTGCTGATACATGTAGGTCCGAGGAGGAGATCAGTTTCAACGGAGGTCTCCCTGTGAACATGCCCTTGTGCTATTTAAAAGGTCAAAATCAGTCAAAATTTTCTTCCACCTCCCCTGCCTATACTTTGTACACAGACAGGGTCAGATGACATGTGGTTTGTACATGTGGCAGAAGGGTCACAAACAATCACCTGGACTGATTTTGACCCCGACAACAACATGGCTCAGAATGCATGTTTGCATAGGAGGGTTAATCAATTGAGTTATTGAGGGGTTGTTGGGTATGTCGGATCCATCTGAAAAGACAATATAATGGATGATGGCCATTGCTGAGCTGTATACACGAATTGTAGAGATAAGCAAGTCTGAATTAAAAGGATGGAGAAGAAATCTCCAATGTCCGTGAAAGATGCATTGTGGGTATCAATAGTCTGGTTGGTACCCTATTTGATGTAGTGTCGTAATCAATTGTCGAATGTTTGTCGCGTAGATGGTGCCTGCTTTTTGGCTGCCATGGCTGCAGCGTCATCAGAAAGGTCTGTCTTTCGTAGGGAGCGTTTGGTAGCATCCAAGCTGATACATGCAGATGCAGACTGGATCTAGGTGCAGTATCCGCGATTTTGGTTGGGAGCGGAGATCTAGTCGTTTTGGGAGAATGATTGGAGACTTGATAAGGAGATCGAGAATCCTGGTGAACCATGCCTGCCGTGTCAACAGGGGGCTATCAGAACATTTCTGCACCTTTCTCTTTCAACCTTTACCCGAACCCTGCTCAGAAGGGAGATTGGCGGGAAAGCATAGCACAGAATGTTCCTCCACGTCATGTTGAGTGAATCTGTCGCCCATGCCTGTGGGTGGTAATGACGGGTGCAGAATGTTGGGAATTGGCAGTTCAGGTGAAATGCAAAGAGGTCGATATGTGGTGTGTCGAGGATGCTGAATATTTGTTGTACTGTGGGTTGATGGAGAGTCCATTCTGTAGGAATGGTCTGTCTCCATGAAAGAACATCCACAATTATATTTGCTCCCTGCCAGGTGACTTGCCAGAAGAGATATTCCGGAATGTACCAGTTGAGGAGTTCCCATTCCCAGGTCAGCATCCAGGGAGGGGGAGTGAGGGCCTCCCTGTCGATTGCAGTAAGCCACTGTTCAGGTGTCCATTTTTATCAGGACCAAGCAACCTGCTACCAACGTGAGACTTGCTTGAGAGCTCTGAACACAGCCAAACATTCCAGGTGGCTTGTGTGAAAGAGACTTTCCGATTGAGACCACATTCCTGATAGAGATTTTCCGTCGAGGTGAGGTCCCCAACCGGTCTTGGAGGTGCCCGTGGTTAAGGTCACTGAAGGAGACGGATGTGGAAATACTGTGCCTGTGAGAAGGTTCTTGCGTGTGAGCCACCATTTCAGATGTATTTGAATGAATGGAGATACTAGAACTGGTATGGTGATAGGATCTGACTGTGGTCGATAATGGAGAAGACGGAGGTGGAGAGGCCACATGTACATCCTGCACCATAGAACTGTCCACCAAACTGGCTGTGAAACCCAGAAGGAAAACCATGTTTGAGCTGGAATAGATGTCACCGAAGGAACAGGTGAAGACATTCCTCCAGAGCCGTGCATCAATCTAGCGATGGAGAGGCTCTGCTCGTGATAGTATAGACCTTTATCATGCTGTCACCATCTGTGTCTTGTTCCCTGTGTGCATTAGCAATTATGAATAAAGGTGCCAGAATATTTTTCCTTCCAGCCTCGGTTTGGGTATAGTGATTTTAGGAGGAAAAACAAAATGGCTGTACCATGATAAAGGTCTATGCAGGCATACTCAGAGAAATGTAGGCGTCTGTGTAGGGATCACGGAAGATGTCTCGGTGTTGATGATGAATCCGAGCCATAGAGGGAGCGCGATTGCTGTTGATAGAGCTTCCTAGGTAAACTGACAGGCCAACTAACAACCAGTCATCTAGGTAAATATAGAGATGGAATATCTGGTGATATTTGTGGATTGGAATGTGAAGATATATATCCTTCATATATAGAGAAGTGGCCAACCATCCTTGCTGGAGTGTTTGGAGAACGACAGCTAGAGTCTCCATGCGAAATGTTTTGGCCGAATAAACACGTTGAGTGGCCGAAGATTTAAAAATGGACGCCAGTCTCCTGTCTTCGTTGATGCAAATAAGAAGTTTGAAGAAAAGCCCGTGTTTTAATGAAGGGTGAACTGGAACTATTGCCTCTAACTCTTGTAAGGATAAAATCTTCACGAGGGACCTCCGACGGGAAGAATCCATGGGGTGAGGTAAATTCCAACTGGTACCCCAAAGAAAACTCAGGATGTTTTAGGCTCACGAAGTACTCTAGACTGTGGTCATTGCAAAAAGCCCCGATTTGGCTGGAACCACTGTACCTAGGACGAGAGCCCCGTTGTTGAGATGAGGAACCTGGACGACGTAAATCGATCCTTTCCTCGGTTTGGAGCCATTTGGCCTCTTTCAGCAAGGATTCATCAAATTTGATGGACCTGTGAATTGATGTGGCCGACCCAACTGCAAATTCCCGGAGACAGGAACGTAGGCAGTCATCCATGAATCTGAACATCGTTTAAAGAAGATCCGGGTCAACTGACGTAGGGTCTTCAGAAATCCGAGCAAGAGTATCTGAAAGTAGTGAGAACTGGAGACTGTAGCCCCATGACGGAGGTGGCGGTCTGCATTCACTAACATGTTATTCAGTTCCATGGAGTGTTTGTCAGGTAAAAAACAAATTTCTTATTGTAGGAAGGACCTGCAGCACAGAGTTTGTCCTTCACCTCGCTAGCAATTGTAAGTACAGTGGAGTACGTAGCGCTAGCAGCCTCATTTGTCTTGAAAAGGTTCAGTTCTCATGAAGGAATGGCAGATATCTTCCTCAAGACATTAAATGCATCATGCATGATGTCTGCACATGAACGGACCACTGGAAATTGTACTTTCTGTGGAGAAGCACAGTGTGTAGAATCCCTGCGGAAGGAGGGGCGGAAATTGGAATTGGAGTAATCGGCCCACTTCATGAATCACAATGTTGCCCTGTTTGAGCGATGGAAGCATCCACGAAATCTGGAAATTCTTGGTCCGAAAGACTATCTGGAGAAAATGAACTGGAACGTGGAGAGCTGTGGTGGAGAGCTGGAGCTATAAACTCGCTGGGAGAAACGATGATGAGATCCAAGAGAAAAAATCCATCATATTCGTCTCTGTATCGGCATGGAGGAGAATAAGGACGAAACGATACATGCTTGTCCAAGTCCCTTGCCCAGTGAACAAAACGTGAACTGTCTCCATAGCAGTGATCGGGAATCCACACTGAAGCGGGGATGATATCATGCCGGGATAATGTGGACAATTCCTGTAGTCGTAACTGTATGTCCAAGGGGGGCGAAACAAGAATTGTGTAGCTCACCGTGGCTTCCAGGCACGAAATATTGTCAATCCGGGCATGCTAACATGTACAGAGGTAGCTGAAATACCTCCTCCAAGATCCTGAATGAAAACCAATCCACCGGCTGGAGCGGAACTGTTAACGTTGGAAAACTGCACACGATGCGTAGAATTTCCGGCGCTAGAAATAGGAGCATAAGCAGTAGAAACGGTCCCGGTCTCCTTTGTGGTAGTGTTGGGCGGACGTACAACATGTACATGCACATCTAAATGTGTTTCCTTCCTCCATGATCCAAACATGAAGCCGATGAAGACGACGAAGTCGGGACGAGCGGAGTCTGATTGTCCTGCCAGGCTATGAAAATCCTCCATTGGTTATCGGTCCAGCGGTTGCAAAAATTGCAAACATTTTCGCGGCAACGGACACGAGACCGCTAGCAGGTAGAACGATAGTCGAAATCCAAGGCATTATGAGATCCTCCACAAGATCCACAGTTAGTCCGTTGATAAGATTTTCTGGTCGATTGAGCGTCAGACATCGTGAAAAATCCGAAGTGTCGGAAAAAGAAGCTCGATGGTATGTAATGTGTGCTTCGCGGAAAGCAAAAATATTGCGTGTTGTTTGTAACGGCGCACTGGAAAAAAAGGGGAGATCACTAGAGGGCGTCCTAACGGGTGGGGCCGTGCAGTGTATGGAGCTGCGTCATGGGCTTTGGTATTTTCAGTGGTATTGTGTGCGCATGCGCATTGGAAATGCATTTGTAGGTAACGAAGGTGATTATTTTCTGTAATAGAACTAGCAAATTCTACACTGCGCGATCGGTTGATCGCGAACCCATTTATTCACGATCGACCGATACCCAAACCTATTCCTGCGTGATCGATAGATGGCGTAAAATCTACCTTGCGCGATCTACCGTTGCGCGAACGATAGAACAAATGAAAGCGCAGCGCCATCGCACAACAGCGCCAATCCACCACTCGCGTATATCATAATCGCTAACTTCTGTGACAGTTCTCAGTACCGGTACAAATTTAGCCGTATATCTCTGTCGTCTCTATATTGGAATTACTTTTGAAGTCTGCGTCATGATCTGTGTCATTAGCAAGGGCGGAGGAAGCTGATTCTTAATGGGGTGGCAAAACAGATGCGGATCCAGAAATTGTGTAGACGGGGGGCACACCCAAAACGGACAAAATGCGAGCACGAAGCCCTTACGGCGTGGGGTCCGTTTAAGATTATATGGAGAATATATATTATGGGTTTCACACTACTCTGAACTTACCCAGGTAATTTATTACCCGGGTAGTTGTCATTACCCGGGTAGCCATTATTCTAGCCATGTCATGTCATGTTTTTCGGCGTAACATTTTCAGTTTTTGCCCTTCATTATTAATTGGGATCGCGAAGCGCGAAGTATGGCGTGGGTTCCGGGGCCCGCTAAGGGCTCCGGGAAGTTTTTGGGTTCTCGATGCTCCGTGGTGCAATCTGAGGCGTTTTCTGGCCACTATCACCTGCCTTTTTTTTGCAAAAGTTGTTAAGATTATATGGAGAATATATATATCATGATTTTAGCCACTATTTTTAGCCATTATTTTAGCCATGTTTGTGCACCAATTTCAACGATCAAAAATATAATACATCGTTTCATTACTGGACATGAACAAATATGGCACTAAATATTATATTTATTGAAAAAAGATTGTGCCTTTAGGCCACTCAAAAAGGATTTGGGCACATTTTGTATGTCATTCAGTCAAGTGATTAATTGTTTGCTGCCGGTCGTGGCCATTTAACCTGTAATAAGCTCCCCACAAGGGGATTATATGTTGAGATGGAGAGAGTTGAAAACCCCGGGCTCCAGGAAATGTTACGGTTTTCTCTTAAAAGATGGTTTCGATCAGTTCTATGACATGATTCATAATCTTTTTTATTCTTATAGCATTTTTAGTATGATAGTTTTTTGAAGTATGCCAACATGTAGACACAGCAGATGTTTAATATCGGCGCCTGTATTTTATTAAGGAGGTTGTGCTCCCTCGGCCCCCCCCCCCTTTTTTCCCCTGTTTTTTGACTCAATTTACCAGGGGGAACGTGCCCCCGCGGCGCCCCACCCCCCGGATCCGCGCCTGCAAATAAATATTGACCCGAAGCGAAGCGAGCGAAGCGAGCGGAGCGAGGGGAGCGAGCGGATCCATAGAAGCGAGCGGAGCGAGCGAAGCAAACTGATCGATAGAAGCGAGGGGAGCGAGCGGAGCGAGCGGAGCGAGCGGAGCGAGCGAAACGAGCGGAGCGTCTAACGGCGTAACGCATGTAACGCATGCCTGGAATGCTATGCGTAACAAAGGTTTCTTTTTCTTTAATGTTTGTCACCCAACCAAAGACAGAATGTGGAAGAAGAAAAAACTAAAATGTCAGCTGCTTAAAACTGCTTAAAGCATGTTGGGGTGGCACTGCCACCCGAATACGCTCCACAGGTTTATTTTGGGATGGCAACTGCCACCCCTGCCAACCCTGTTCCACCGCCCTTGATTAGGCTACCAGTGTCTAAATTCAGGTTAACTTATAACAGATTTACGACTTCTTTTCGCGTTAATCGAGTACATACGTTCGTTCTCACGGAGGACGCCATCTTGAAATACCGAATCAGGTTTCGCGCAGGCAAGGATTCACCGTATTTTTTCCAAACAAGTTGGGACTCTTCAGTCGGATTATTAATATTAATAAGAAGGAAAAAGACATTTGTTATCCCCACGTGACCAAGATGTCGCCAACCAAGATAAAGAACCAGCAGAGGTGTGCCATCACGGCTACGATAAGCTGATGACGCACATGGCAGCGCACACTGTTTGGACTTGTTTTGGCAACTGAAAACTAGTTCTATCTAATATAACACCAGTGTTAAGTTCTAGCCCCTAACTTCGTATAAGTGCGATGTTGTTATAAGTTACATACACCACACCTACCTATGCAGTCAAGCATAATAGCACAAGAGTAGGGCCTAACAATTACATCCAATCTTACCATAAAACATGAGGCCATAGGAAAACACAATCTAAGCTTTTTCTAACGAAACGTATGAATTTGTGGCGGCTGGGCGGAGGGATACATTTTAGCGGAATTGAGGAGGGAACACAGCGGCACAACTACAGTCCAGTTTACAGGAAGAAGTTCGGGGAACCCGGGGTGCACATTTTTTTCTTCGGAGCACTTTAGGGAGAAAACACAATAGGCTCATATTTTTGGTTTACAAGTTCTATTGCCAGCGGGGGTGGGGGGCACACAGGCCTCGGCTGGGGGAACGTGCCCCCCCCCCCCCCCCCCACCGTAATTACGCAACCGAGGGACCTCATAACGAACCAATGAGAAGGATCGTTGGGCTAATACTCTCATTAAAAAGATAATCAATTTCGAGCAACACTGAAACCAAATAACTACGAAAGGCGGAATTTCCCGATGTGTTGTGCAGTTTTCGGGTATGGCAACTTTGCAAACGTGTTTGCTCAAATAATAGCCATTACTTTATTTCAAACATATATTTCTTTAATGATGCATTTACGGAACATTTCGCAAAACGGAAATAATTTTTGACTGCACCCATAAACAGTCCAAATAAGCTAAACTGGAATAATAAATATGACTGCAGCGCATGTGAAGTACGCCCATGGAAGGTACCAGAATATATTAAACGCTTTGAGCTATCTGATCAGTGAAACTACACACAATATTGATACGAAACCACGCATAATGGGCTTGCGGACACAATGGGCGGACATAATGGGCCTGCGGACACAATGGGGCGGACATAATGGGCCTGCGGACACAATGGGGCGGACATAATGGGCCTGCGGACACAATGGGGCGGACATAATGGGCCTGCGGACTCAATGGGGAGGACATAATGGGCCTGCGGACACAATGGGCGGACATAATGGCATGCGGACACAATAGGGCGGACACAATGGGCCTGCGGACACAATAGGGCGGACATAATGGGCCTGCGGACATAATGGGCCGGCGAACATAATGGGGCGGACATAATGGGCCTGCGGACATAAGGGGGCGGACATAATGGGCCCTGCGGACATAATGGGGCGGACATAATGGGCCTGAAAAAGCGTGCGGACATAATGGGCCATGCGGACATAATCAGTTAATGTCTGTGGCGAAGTTTGCTGAAATCACTTTATAATTGATGTATGTAGTCGGCTTCATGCTAAGAACAAGTTGAGGCAGAGAAAGATTGACCGGAAGTTGCAATGAAAAGACCTCTAAACCTTAAACAATTGCTGAAAAATCAACCGCGAGAGATATAATCCAGATATTTGTTTCAGATAGCATAGTTAACATAGCTCTCGAGCTTCCTGATAATGACGTCACGATGACGTCATCAAATATTGGATTACAAGTAATCAAAGATTTCTAGATTTAATCTTTGAAAATCAATATAAAATCAATCGAGAGAGATCTGATTTTGCTTTTTACGGGAACTGATAGAATAATCCAGGGTCTTCATGTTTTATATTACGTGCAAAGTCACGTGACCCTTCCTTCCGGTCCAAACCGGAAGTGCCTTATAATTTGAAAATTAATCTTTGAAAATCAATATAAAATCAATCGAGAGAGATCTCATTTTGGTTTTTACGGGAGCTAATAATCCAGGGTCTTCATTTTGTATATTACGTGCAAAGTTACGTGACCCTTCCTTCCGGTCCAAACCGGAAGTGCCATATGACGTCATCATGCGATTTTATAGTAATTGTTTTTCAGTTTTTGAACCTTTAACTCATATCTTGACAACAAAACATGGTAATTTCGAAATTCTTGTTGTAATAGGTTTATTAGATCATACATACTTACATATAAATGTGAAAATGTGTAACGTCATGATGACGTCATCAATAAAGTACTTTTTTGAAACACATATAAGGGTAGGTCCGATTGTCACGAAAATGGGTGGGTAGGCAGATATTGTCCCAAGCATGCAATTTTCGAAGTGACGTACGGCATGATAAAGTCATCGGCTGATTTTCTATGAATTTTGAAATGTTTCAAATTTCATTGTACTCTCTATTTTTTATCCATTGTCATTCATCAGATTGACTCCAATCATGACACAAGCCAAAACCACCTCGCAAATGACGTCATCATGGGTCATGTGACGTCACTTTAAAGGTGCACACTTAAGGGTCCTATATCTTGAGAACTCATGTACATCCAATTGAATTCCATATATGTATGTAACAGGTTTGTTAGCTCATACATTCTTACATATAAATGTGAACAATTTCTGACGCCATGATGACGTCATAAAAATGCAATCGTGACAAAACTTTGCATGTGTGTTAAATGTCAGCTGGGAATGCGAAATATAAAATGACGTCGTGATGACGTCATCACCTGATATTATATGTTATAAAAATATTCTTTTATATCAGTATTCAGCAGATATTTCCCGGAAAAGCCTGTTCGTCTGTGATCTAGTTTCTTCTTCTTCTTCTTCTTCTTCATATTTTAGTTCTATCCCAAATCCCATAGACTTTGTACACGGATTTTCTAACAGGCACTTTGGTCACTAAACAACCTTAGATCTACCCTAAACTGAAATTGTATGCCGAAGAGTGACGTCATGATGACGTCATCACGTGTCACGTGACGTCATCCTAAATGTGCATTTTTCAAGGGCCCATATCTAGAGAACCGTAGGTCTGATTGCCTTTAAACCTGGTATGCTGGGGGACCACCACGTGTTATAGATGAAAATTGACGTGACGTCATGATGACGTCATCATACGATTTTATAGTAATTTTAAAGTTTTTTAACCTTAAAGTTTCTTAAAGCCATATCTCATCAACAGAACATGCTAAATCCAAAATTCTTTTTGGAAGAGCTTTGTTAGCTCCTATATTCTTTCACATAAATGGGAAAAATGTGTGACGTCACCATGACGTCATCAAAAATTTTCTTTTTCGAAACACATATAAGGGTAGGTCCGATCGTCATAAAAATTGCTGGGTAGGTAGATAATGCTACTAGCATATGAAATCCAAAGTGACGTCATGATGACGTCATCGGCTGATTTTCTATGAATTTTTTTGTTCTATCCCAAATCCCATAGACTTTGTACACGAATTTTGTAAGTGGCACTTGGTGACTAAACAACCTCAGACTTAACACAAAGATTGACCCTAAGCTTAAATTGTATACCGAAGAGTAACATCGTGATGACGTCATCACGTGTCACGTGACGTCATTTTAAAGGTGCATTTTTCAATGGCCCATATCTAGAGAACCGTAGGTCCAATTATGTTCAAACCTAGTATAACACCAGCTGGTGTTATCAATGCAAATTGTGGTGACTTCATAATGACGTCATCATACGATCTTATAGTAATTTTAAAGTTTTGTTAGCTCTGATATTCTTTCATTTCAATGTAAAAAAGTGTGACGTCATCATGACGTCATCAAAATGTGCTGTTTAAAACACATATAAGAATAGGTCTGATTATCATCAAAATTGGTGGGTAGGTAGATAGTGCCAGTAGAATGTAACATCATGATGACATCATCGGCTAATTTTCTATGAATGTTTTAGTTCTATCCAAAATCCCATAGACTTTGTACACGAATTGTGTACAAGCCACTTTACTCACTATACACATCAGATCTTAATCAAACTTAACACAAACATAGAACGTAAGCTAAAGTTTTAAGGTGGAAAACAAAAAAACGGAAAAGCCTTGTGTTATGTTTCAAACAGACACAAACCTCTAGTTATTATTATTATTATTATTATTATTACTGGTTTTTTCTGTTGGATCTGAGATTCATTGTATGAGTATTTTTCGATTTAATAAACCATTCATTAAATATGTTGGTATTAAATGCCTTTAATGCAAATGTAGTACATAGAATAATTCTTCTGTTAGCTAGTGTTTCTAGTCCAAGAGCAGTTAATGCATGATCATATTGAATGTACAACGGGCCAAGTATGATACGGCACACTCTTTTTTGGATCGACTCTAAATTGTCAGTTTGGCGGCAAGTAAGACCTGAATGCCATAAAGGGGATGCATATTCTAATACAGGCCTTATATAAAACCCTTGTACACACTGGCAAGTTCAGCATGAGTTAAACCGGTTTTTCTTTATTTCCTGAGCATGAACAGTTTTCTGATATCAACAATTGCACATTAGGAGGGTCTCTTCTGCCAAAATACATTTGCATTGTTTGACATTTGAAGGGATTAGGGGAAAGCCCATTCACCGCAGCCCAATCACTAAGATCATTAAGGTCCTCTTGAATCATACTTATACTATTAGTATGCCTATTTTCGCAGAGTGTGAGGTCGTCGACATATTTCCAACACCTGCTCTGAGCATTATCTGCTGCATTGTTAATACAGGCTAGGAAAATCACAGGCCCAAGTTTAAAACCCTGAGGAACACCACCAGTTAGTGTTTGCCACTCTGAGAAGGTTTGTTTGTATTTAACCCTTTGTTGACGTTCTGTCAAGAAATTGGCAATCCACTGAACAATAATGGGGGGCACATCCATTTCTAACAAGTTTTTAATAGCTATTTCATGGTTTACCATATCGAATGCTTTTGTGAAATCTGTAAGTACAAGGGTACTAATGCTATTGGGAACATTAACCCCAGAGACTAATTGGTGGTAAACATCTACAAGACAGTGCGTGGTTGAAATACCTCTTTGATTACCAAATTGCCTTTTGTTTATGTGAGACCCTATGCAATTCATGACCCATTTACAAATAAAACCTTCAGCTATCATGGCCAGTAATGGGGTAAGAGAGATAGGCCGAAGCTTGTTCAATGTTGGCGGCATTTGCTTTGGGATTGGGACAACATTTGCTCGTTTCCACTGAATCGGAACTATGCCCTGGAAAAAACAATTGTTCAGGATATCGATTAACGGGGTGCTTAAGTCATAAGCAAATTCCTTGATAATCTTGGCAGACAAGTCATCAGGTCCCCCTGATTTTTAAACAGAAATTTTTTAAGAACATTGAAGACTTCCCAGGGTTGAGGTGATGGCACATGGGATGGCAAGTAGGCTGGCAATTTTTTTTTAACATTGAATGGTTCATGTGTTTGTGAAAAACTAGCCAAATGATTATTAATTGCATTAGCAATTGATTTGTGATCACATGGATCAATATCCTGAATTTGAATAGTCACTCCACGTTATTAATGTTAGCGAGATTACGTACCTCCTTGTGCCACCTACCCGGGTCCAACTTTTGATGTTTACGAATTCTACCCACATAAAAATATTTTTTGGCAGCATCAATTTCCCTTAGTACGCTGTTTCTGATGACACAACAATTTTGTCTCTTGCCTTCAGCAAATGCCCTCTGCCTTTGAGTGATAAGTGTTTTTAGTCGATCCGTCATCCATGGTTTGTCCGTATTGTGACGTTTGATGGTTTTAAATGGGAAGCGTTCCACGATGGCCTGATCAACCAGTTTATAGAAGGAATCAACTTCGGCTTGACAACAACTGGTATTAATGACATCATCCCAACTTTGCAATTGTATCCATCTTCCAAAAGATCTAATGCTTTCATTGGTCGAATTAATCTAGTAGTCACTTTGTTGGTAGTAGTAATACATTTAGGTGCCCATGTGACACAATTATGATCACTTCTATATATAGGGGATGACACAATTGGGCTATTGTATTGGTCGGCAAAATTGGTGATGATTAGATCAAGAACAGCATTATGTCTGGTCGGTTGCTTAATAATTTGTTCAAGATTATTACCATTACAAATGGGTCTAATATCAACTTGATTAAAGTCACCTAGTAAGACCACGCCAATACTTGGCTTACGTGTCCAAATGAGGTCCATGGCATTAACGATGTGATTACATAGAAGGTCTTCATAGGGCGAGTCAGGAGGACTGTAAGCCGCAAACACTGCAATGGATGGTACACATCTCGGGAATTTAGGATGATTTAGCATTATCCATTCACCTTCGATTTCAGGTGGGACGACAATATCAGTAATGACAGTAGGCCTAGTGCATTTTCAGTAATACATGACGATGTAATTTAGGTGGTTCTGGATAAGTGCTAAGGAATTCCTTATCGCACCGCAGGCTTAATGCCCTGCGCATAATGCACCGTACAATTATGTTCAGGTATTACACGCAGCGACATTCACGTTGTACCACTGATGGAAACATTTTAAACACTGTCTTACCTTTTAAACGTCTTCCTGACCAACTCCCTTGAACACAATTTCCTCTCCTTCTTGTAGCCCACAGACACAACAGCTGATTCTGTTACGCGGATACCCACCCACAATTAGGAACTGCAACAAGTCTTGGCTTTCAGTGAACGCCACAGAAATTGTTCAGCTATTTTGTTTGCATGTTTTATTACCAACGCGTGTTGCTAGGAGATCTACGAGGCGAGTTAACGTTTTTATAAAAATCCCAATCAGGGATACAGAGCACCGAAGTTATGACGTCAATGCAGTGTTTGGAACCAGAATACTTTTGTTATGTGTTTGCATGCATGGGCGTCAATCCAATTTCAACTTTGGGGAGACATCACTGAAGTCAAGAATTATTATGCACAGTGAAGCGCACATGGCGGGCGACTTGCCCATGGGCGTCGCGAGGCGGAGGTGGGGGGAGGGGGGGGGGGGGGGGGGGGTGGGACAAGGGGAATTTCTCCCGGAAATTCCAAAATAAAGGAGAAAAAAAAACCCAAAACAGACGAGGTGCGAAGTCAATGTCGTAGTTAATTGAATGTTGGCCTAAACACTCAAAACCTGCAGAAAGGGGCCTGAAATGCGGCTTAATACAACAAGCCTTGGTATCGTGGTCTTGAACAATTTAGTGATGTCTAGCACCCCCTCCCCTTTCGATTTTTTCCACGGCCGGTGATTTCTCCCTTTGCTGCTTTCTGGTGAGTGCTTCGTTTGCTCACATCTAGAAACAAATCCTGGCGATGCTCATGGGCTTGTCTTATGGTCCCTGGTGGGGCCAGGGGCAAGCCCTGGTGGGGCCAGGGGCAAGCCCCAGAGGGGAGGGGGTGGGGGGGGGGGGCAGATCGTCACAGTTTTCACGAACAGACGAATTTGGCCTTTCCGCACTAAACTAAAGTTACAAGAAAATCAGGTTTTAAGCTGCTCACTTTTTAAATTGAAGATATTACCTGCGTTCATACCACATGTTGATTCAGTGTTGACACTATGTTAAAGTTCAGTTCACAGTCTTTCACAAGTAATTGGCAGCGAAGCGATAAGTCAATTAATTACAGAGTTATTAATTGATTATCAAGTGTGTCTGTTCGTGAAAACTCAGAAGCGAGAAATGGCCCGTTTTGCCCCACAGAGTGTCAATTGTCTCTTCGTGAAAACCCAAAATCCATTTTCTGGCAATTTTGCCCTTCACAGCCCCATTGTATTAACACGGAGTTCAAATTCGTCTCTTCGTGAAAACCCAAAATCCATTTTCTGGCAATTTTGCCCTTAACAGCCATACTGTATTAACACGGAGTTCAAATTCGTCTCTTCGTGAAAACCTAAAATCCATTTTCTGGCAATTTTACCATTCACAGCCCTATTGTATTAACACGGAGTTCCGAATTGGCTCTTCGTGAAAACCCAAAATCCATTTTCTGGCAATTTTGTCCTTCACAGCCCTATTGTAACATAGAGTTCTGAATTGGCTCTTCGTGAAAACCCAAAAATCCATTTTCTGGCAATTTTGCCCTTCTCAGCCATAGCGTATATATAGCTTTAACAAAATGTAATACAGTTGCGCGTACGTAGAAAGGATAGGGACATGTACGTTGTAGAAAAAAACAGTGCAGTCTGCGGCCGGCGTTCGTGACTCAACTAGGGGTGATATTTGTCCGGATATTTCCTGATTTCAGGATTTTTGGTCGGGATTTCAGAATTTGTAAATAATCTCTTAAAACTGGAATTCCTGAGGTAATGTCCTCAAGGTATTTTTAAGGGGGTGCCTTTACTTAGGCAAATACAAACTATATGTTGATCTGGGGGTCCTCGTGGATTTTTCGTAGACTTTTCGTGGATTTCGTGGATTTTTCATTTTTGGCCAAACTCACCCCTGATAGCAAATCTCCCCCCTGATAGCAGCACGCATAAACAACAACTTGAATGCTCGCGTAAGCGGGATTATGATTGGTGATTGGGGCCTTATATTATTACTAGTACTTAGACCAGAATCTCCCTTTTGACAACACTTTTATTAAAGGGACACATTGCCTTGAAATGTCATAAAATTTTGCTGTTTGGAAATGTTCCTTATCTTTTATAAGAGTTGTTCATGCAAAAAAAAACACGTATAATGTGTTGTAATTAGTGAGTAGTGATTACAAAACAAAAAATTTGCCTCTGACCCCTGACATCTGACCCGCGAAACATAGACTTATTTCCAGTAGTAAATACCACCGCAAAATACGCTGTAAGATTCTTTAGGCTGGCGCCGCAGCCAGAGGCCTTGTAAAACTATCAGATGATCGGCAGGTACTATTCTCTACCTCGCGACACATAATTATCGCCAGTGCTGCGCGCCGTGCCACAGTACATCAAAATGGATCAATAGAACACCAGCTGCGACTGGAAATACGACTGGTGAACACGGTCCGCCATTTTGTGGAGTCAAACATTTTTTTCTACAAAATGGCGGACCGTTATTTGTCACGAAATTAAACAAAAACCACGCAATTTGAAGGGCGAGTTATGTACTTAAAAAAAAAGTTTCCCAACCATATCCATTTCAGTTTTATAGCCCAAATCGCAAAATCCAAATCAATGTGTCCCTTTAAGCGAACGCACATTCTGGTTGAATTTAACACGTGTGCGTTGTGCGACCACCTTTTGCGTTCACACGCGCGCGTTAGGTCACGCGGGTCATTCGGGATAAAATGTCATTGTGCACATGCGCAGTTAAAATACCGAACTGGCTTATTGCCCAAAGGGAACGAAAACATTCCGGATCAAAATGTTCTATCACACCTGCCTTTGACCCACTATGTTATTTTAACCATTTCTTGCACCGTGCAATATTATAATGGAAATCAGCAAATTAAAAGGAAGACAAAATTACTCTAATTAAATTGACTTCAATTCAATAAAACTTTATTGTCCCCATCGGGAGAAATTTTGTTGACCTTTCAAATAAAAATACATAGGCCTACAATTCACCTTATAAATATATCAACATATTAAACAAACACTTAAATATACCTACATGCAACACGTCAACATATAAAGTAAGAAAATGAGCAAGAAAATAAGCAGCAAAAATACAGGAAAATGAGATAGTAAAATAGCCTTTGGGGATCAGAGACCACAACAGCTCATAGTTCCATCTGATAGCTGCTGGAAGAAGTGCTCTGTCGTATCGACTGGTTATTATCCTCCGTGTGGTTGAGGAATGTTTCGGGAATTTCGGGTGTGATCCCTGGCTATACGGCTTTAAGGGTTTATGACTTCTGACTAGCGCCCACCCGAACAATTAAAAGATACTGACAATTTGGAAGACCACCAACATAGGGCAAGATAGCTCAGTTGGTAGAGCGCCGGTACGGTAACCCGGAGGTCGCAGGTTCGAATCCCGCTTCTGCCAGTTTCTTTGTTCACTTTAAAAATGTATTCAATTTATATTAAATTTATAGTGTTAACTTTAATTTAAACTGCAACAAGTGTAAAATTAACAAGGACAGCTAAACAAAGTTCTTTTCAGTTTTATAAGGAATAAAAAGAGTAAAAAAAATCAAGACGACCATGTCAAAAAAAACAGTCGATGACCCTTATTTTCCTTTGTTACATGTCTGTGCAGGCTACCTACAATGAGTCTATACTATATTTTAAAGAAAATTTATTCGAAATAAACAAGCAATACGCGTATATTAATGAATAACAGTGAAAGAACAGAAAAATAGTGGAGAAATTATCCTCATCTGCTCCTTTATGCCTTCTGCAGAAGATGTCGTAATGAAGTGTATCGAAATTGAACAAACTTATCATTAAATTGTGTGGCTGAAAAGACAAATTTGTTTTCTGAATAAAACTGTCCGGCGTAGACGAGACGAAATTGAATACTCCTCGCCGAAAATGGGTGTTCGTGGATTGAATTCGATTGAACAACAATTGAAATTGTATATGACAAAAGACGAAATTAAACCTTGGAAGTGCACTATAGCGATGCTGATGGACAAATTTGAATATTAAAAAGGCGGTGAATTCGAATGAAAATGTTTTAAAATAGCCGGGAAAACCTATAATAGAACAGAACGTCACAGCATTGTTATTATTTAGTCAACTAGTCACATTCAATCATTGTCAAGAACGGCTGTTGGCGAGCTGCTACATATTAGTCTACTGGATAGTGGGACGGGCTATGGATCAAAGGATCCCTAGTTCTATACCCATTTGTCTTTACTGTCATATCTTTGGGATATTTTTAATTTAAGAGGAAAAAGAGACCGAGAACCTAAGTGCTAGCTGTGCAGTGATCAATGCAACCACTGAGTTATTCATGAAAATTGCTTCACCCGCCTGCGGAAAAAATGTCTAGCACTCATTTTGTTTCTTATACTTATTATTTTTTTAGCTATTTATTATTCGGCATTCAGCCGGGATAGCCCACGAAAGTCTTTCGACTTATTTCCAGTGGGGTCCTATATGATAGAAGATGAAGAAAGGAAGTTACAGTTTTAGACGAGGGAGGAAAACCCCAGAGAATAATTCTGGAGAAAACCCACGGAATCAGGTAGGGACTGAAAACCTAATCCACATAGTTGGGTCCAGAACCTCAGTTCCGTGACCATTCTCTGGCTAAGATGTTTTGACGATTGATTTGACCTCTATGGACCTTCTATATAAAAAAAATTAGCCCCCGGGTTCCTCCCAAAAAAAACAGGCATTTTTCGCAAGAGGGCCAAATCCAAGATGGCCGCCGGCGCCATCTTGAAAAATTATATTTTGAACCAGAGCACCTAGAATCATGTATGAAGAAACTTTTCAGGAAATTCGACAACGAGAATTCCGATTCTGACATCATTTTGACTCAGAAACCCAAGATGGCCGCCATCCGGTAGAGCAAAAACGTAACTTTTGAGCGGGAGCACCTAGGATCATGAATGAACACATTATTTTGGCTAAATCGATGCGCTGATGCAATTTTTGAAGGTCCTGGACCCATCTAGTATAAAGGGAGTGAGAACCCTGTAGCCGGACATGATAAATAATGGTTCTAGGAGTGAGCTCCTAATGGGATGAGGGCCACATAGGCCGGATTTTATGAGGGTACAAACTTGTTTAGCACAATGAAGGTCTAATTTGTTTTAACGAAGCATACTTGCCTTTCAGGTTGTGTCCCCGCTGACCACGGTAATCATCATTATCATCATCACTACATAATCGCAGTGTTGGCACAAATTGTTCTCTATTTTTGTATAAATTCATATCACACACATCTGATACACATTTCTGGTATTGTTTCCGGGTATGGGCGAGCGTACGAGACTGTGATGCTGTGGGGTCGGCGTTTTGTGATGTGAATTGAGAACATACAATGTAGCTTATGACAATGTCCACCGTTCCGTGTGTCCTCCAGTGTGGCAGGCTTTGCGATGAAGCCACCGATTCCATTACCTCAATTGAGAGGTGGGAAAATCTCAAGAAAAAGGCACTGTTATGGAGGGATCTTGAAAAGTTTGGAGACGTCCACGCAACTGTTGATTGGGATAAAGATCCCGTCGGACAATGTGTCCATGATACATCTAGGTTGACCGTATGGAATACCAAGAAACTGGAACAGACCAACAAAAGACAGAAAGAACGAGAGATTGATGAATGCCAATCTCAGTCTTCGTCTGTGTCTGATGTCTGTTCCCCAGATGCAGCTCCAGCTGCCAAGCGGCTGCGATCGAGTCTAGGGCCGATACATGATAAAACAAAATGTGTCTGGTGCTGAAAGACGGAGTCGGCCAAGCACCCAGAATCAAAGCTGGTCCTAATTTCGTACGATCATGCATGGGCAGCTTTCAAGAGCCACACGGTGGCCCTGGAAGATCAGAGCATGCGAGACAGAATCAACTGTCTGATCGAGTATGCAGCTGATCAGCCCTACGCACTTGAGATCAGATATCACCTCAAATGCTGGTTAAACTATGTGCGTAGCTACCAGAAAATAAGTAAAGATGACAAACTACCACGCATGCGAGGTTCTTCGACCACATCAGAACTGTTATCTTTAAGGAATATGAGCTAAGGTCACTGCAGAGCCTCCTCCGAGACTAAAGCTGTATCCTTTCTTGGTATGGCTTCCCAACATCCGGGGTCAAGTCATCCCATATCAAAGACATCCTGACCCGGGAGTTTCAGGGCAAGATCGGCTTCCACTCCAGCCCTAAGAGAAACCAGAACGACCTAGTCTATGACACGTCTGGGGTGGTTCATATGTCGAGGCAGCCAGTGCTGTAGTCGAGTCCACCCAATCCGAGTCCGAGTCCGAGTCCTTGGGTTCGAGTCCGAGTCCGAGTCCCTGGGGTTCGAGTCCGAGTCCGAGTCCGAGTCCTTTTGTGAATCTCAAGTACATGTACAGTGTTCTCGTTGACACCGAGACAGTACACAAATACTACACAGCATGGTCAAAAAGGGTATTTACGGTAATAATAGGCTTAGAGAGGCTTTTAACACTTATGCGCCTATCAATTGCTTCCCCACCCCCTCCCTCCCCCCGGGCTGCCCCACCCAAGAAAACATTTTAGTGACAATCCCCGACATATATGGGTGGGGCACCCCCACATCATGGTTTTAACTTCTGATGATGGGGAAACAATGGCAAAATGAGTGACCAAAATCCCAACCCTGGGGCTTAAAAAACGTGACCAAACCCCCACATAAGACCTGGGGCAGCCCGGGGGGAGGGGTAGGGGAAGCAATTGATAGGCGCATTATTGAATGACATTTAAATATAAACTATAAATAATGTCCATACATGACATACATATGTATGTGATTTGAGGCACATAAACAACTGCAAATATTGTCTAGTACTTTACTCAAGCGAAAAATCCCTGAAACAAATTGGATTTGCAGAGTAGTTTGAGAAACTTCAAAGGAACCTTGCCGTGACACAACCTTTTGAAATTACTTTCGGCCATTATTATTTGAGATTATAAAGACAAACTAATGGGCTTTGTGATGATACTGAACTATTCCAGTACCTTATTCCAATTTGAAAATATGACGTAAAAGAAATAACACCTACTGCAACCGTGCAGATGTAAAAAAAAAACGCTCTGAACAAAAATCACGCATTGCATGTGCCTCTAACGTCACCATAAAAACGTCGATTTTTTCAACTTTATCTGTCTTTTTTTCTAAACCAAAATTGCCCCTGGAGATTTAATTATACTGAAAAATACCAAAATGTATTCAACCAGATTTGTTTTACTTCAACCAATGATTAGTTTAATTACTCAAAAACTGGTCTTGGGGAACATTCCTCTTTAGCAGGGCTGTAGTCGAGTCCCGATGTGAGTCTGATGACAAGTAGTAGGTCAAACTTTAGCTTTAGCATAATGGTGCAATGATATTTAATTTAAATTGTAATACACGAACTTTTTTAGCAGACAAAACAAAATATGAGAATGTTTCTATAGTGCAGAAATTTAAATAAGTACTTCACACTTGTGAAATGTAGAAGATTAATGATGTCATGAATATCAGTTGGGAAGTATTGCTAGTACAAGCCTACTAGCGCGAAATAGATTTTTGTGAATGAATCACTTTCGGCCAATCAAAACGTGTACCGCGCACTACATTACAACCGGTATTCCGTCTTCCGTATTCGCAAGTAATGGACGTCGAGCACCAGCCACAAGACGGTGCGGCTCGACTGGCAACTACACGGACACCGCGCCTTCGCGCATGCATAGCGCATGCAGCGCATTCGATCGCACACGCACGTACGTAGAGCGAGCAAACGGCGAATTCATGCCATGTTTAATCCGGTACAGTCTCCGCGCGTCGCTGTTAGACCGACGTCTCGCATCAGGCAAACCGTCCATACATCACGTACTGAGCTCGTATACGTGTACTCAGCCTCGTCCCCATTGTCTACTTTCATCCTCGTTCTGGAAGCGTATTGCTCGAACACTATGGGGACGAGGTTGACGCGTACTGTACTACCGAATTTAGTACATGTGTGTGCAGGCTACTGACGGGATTTGCGAACTAAACACTCCGACTTCGTTACAAAATTGCGGTAACATTTTAGGTAAAAATCGGCTTTTTTGGGCCGGACTCGGGCCGAGTCCTGGAGCTGGTCGAGTCGTTATTGTCCGAGTCCGAGTCCAAGTCCGAGTCCTGACTGTCCGAGTCCGAGTCCGAGTCCGAGTCCGAGTCCGAGTCCGAGTCCGAGAAAATCGGGACTCGAGTCCGGAAAAAACTGCCCCCCCCCCCCAGGCGGATTTTGTTTTCTTTGTAATCACACATTTTTCGATGAATGGCATATTAGTGAAATCTGCAAATAAAAATACAATGCCTAACCGTCCGAGTTAAACAAAATAACGTCAGCAACAGAAACTGGACGCACGTTGTATTTGCTGCCAACTTTCAAAACAAGAGACGAATTCCAAATTGACGAAAATAGCACCGATCTGCGCACTTCCGGGTTTGTAAAAGTGTTTTTCAGCCCTAAGTAAACAGCTGACTATGCTGAATGTGCGCTGCGCTGCCATTTATGGCGTGATTCGTTTAGCATTGACATCCTCGCTTTCAACCCGGAAAAGTGCCGACGGGCTAATGTGAAATTCCTCTATAGAGGGCTTCCCAAACTTAAGCGTTTCGTATAGACTGGTGCCTGAGCATACTGAATCTTGCGCCGTATACAAACGGGTACTAGTCGTAAGTACAGAGCACTCCGCTAGCCGCGCATGTAATTTAGTCATTCGAAATTCAGCACAAAGTGATGAGCGATTCCAGTGGACGCCAAAGTATCAGCGGCGTAGCCAAGGGGGGCGTTGGGGGAGGGCACACGCCCTGAGAAAATAGCATTTGCTTTAAGGGGAGAAAAAATTAGATTTGTCGAATTTGGTGCAAAAATAGAAAGTGCCACTTTCATGATGCAGACTCATGTGTACAAACGTTTTCATTAATGTCAACACTAAACATGGTTTATCAAAACTGCTGCTGAAATCGTGAGGTGTTACACACTAATCAATAAAGTAAAAATTCATTTTATATGAACAATGTCTATGTAATATATTGCCTGCATTATTAAAGAATGTCACTTCTATTTTTGCACCTAATTTGACAAATCTCATTATTTCTTCCCTAAAACAAACGTCGTGTGCCATAAATGACTCATCATTAGAAGCAGAACCCTATTTTGCATTTATGACTTGTTGAGGTGTTTAAAATGATTACAGTATTATTGGGTTATTCAAAAAGGTACAAGGCGGAAACTTCCTTTTTTGGCCGAATGTAGTCACCAGCTATACCTTATGGTGTATACCGATTTCTGTGAATTTTTGGGTTTCCTACATACAATTTCAGTATTAATTGCTTCATCGATAAACTAGTTCGGTGCTCCTATATCTGGTAATTATAAACACGCTAAATTTTCGAAATGCCACAATGAGCCAGATTTATACTTTTTGTAGACTGAATACCGAAACTACAGGGAGTGCCTAAATTGACGTAAACGCAACAGCGTCCTCATGTCAAGAAATATAGCATTTCCTATTTCGGCACAAAGTGCTTTACCCTCGAAGTGTACTTTTTGAAACTGTATAACTCACACCATGCACTGTACACATAATTTGCCATCACTCTGTACCATTTTTGTTTAAGTGTTGTGTGCTGCTTTTGTTGGAACAAATACTATTTACTTTTCACAAAATACATATTGTCAAAATCGTCAGTTTCAAGAATCTTACGCGAGTAAAAGTTGTTTCCCCTCGGGTCACTTCCCCTTTATTACTTGTAAGCTGTGAGTAAAGAAAGTGAATGAACAATGTCAACGAGCTACTTCGATATTTGGAGGGGTTGTTTGGTATAGAGAGTGGTTTAAATGGCATGTCACATTTTGATTAATGAAAAAGAACATTTATTCTTAATTCATGTTCCAAAAGGGAATTACATTTTCTTTTCACAGTTCAGACGCACTTGTATAATGTGCAGAATATCGTTGGATATTACATGTATTTTTATTTCAGTGGACCTTTAAGCAGAAGTTAGCGTTTTCCACTTTGTTTCTGCTGGTAACAAGAGACATTGCAATGATGTACGCATTGAGCACATTTGTGATCAAGTCATGTTTCTCAGCACGGTGGATGCCACCTCACAAGACTTAAAAACCTAACATTGTCATATAATTTGACTATTGTACTGCAAAATATGTATCATTAAAATAGCCTGTATTAATGGGCTGTTGCACTATGTTAAATACGGTCTATTTCTCTGTTAATTATTGCATGTAGATTTTTTTAGAGTAAAGACGAATAAATTCTTCTCAACGAAGACGAATTTATTCAAGTAGGCTATAATGTCTAGGCCTACCACGGAAAAGAACATTTAAAATAGTCAACTGATTTTTGTTTGTTTTTCAGGCAACGAAACCAAGGATTCCTCAAAAGTGCACATTGCACTGTTGCTTAAAAGCCTAAAACTTCCTGTAAGTTTTAGAGGTGGGGAGGAAAACCCCACAATGATATTCTGAAAAAAATCCAATACATCAGGCAGGGACTGAAAACTCAATTCACATTTAAGGCCCTGGTGGGATGCGAAGCGGGTCACAGCGGTGGAAGGTAAGAAAGTACCTCTAGGCCAACCAGACTGGCCGACTCTCTCGAGTCAAGAACTGAGTGAAACTGATATTTATTCAAGAAGAGGTCCGTCTCCAATCAAATTCTTCAAACGAGACGACAATATTTTTTTCAGTGACAATCACATATTCATTTCACACAGAGAAAACGCTGTTTAATTTTTTAAACAACCTCGGGTTGTTCATGTGCCCTGCTTAAACAACCTGCTTAAACAACCAGGTTGTTTAAGCAGGGCACATGAACAACCCAGGGTTGCTTAACAAGTTTAACCAGCGTTTTCTCTGTGCATGAGTAGGCTTTCACATAATAGCCCTTCTGGCGTTGAAATATATGAAAAAAGCGTATGTTACATTGTTAGGTTAAATTTGATGTTGGTAGAAGGTGAAGAGCATCTTTCCGTGATCTTGGAATATGACATACTTAGTGAAAAATTAGTTTGCTTCCAAATTTGTACAAGGAATAATATAGGTTTTCCCGGACGATTTCGGAAAATGTGCACATTAATTTGTAAAAGATGCATTCGTTTTCGTGCGAAATAGAATGAACGTTCACAATCCCGTTTTCTATTTAACAATTGATAATTATATTTCCATAAAGGTGCTTTCAGTCGTAAAAAATCAGCGTACGATTTTCCGAATGTGCTCTGAATTTAGTGTTTTGATAATTCATTTTAGCGCGAATTCGAATGCACATCCGTAATCCTGTTTTCCTTTTAATTTATCATCAATCTGTTTCGCTAAATGTGCAGCCGAATTCGCGCATGCCTGGTCAAGCATTGGAATTCATTTATGTGTTAAAAAATGAAACAACCATTATCAGACATATCTCCCTTGATGTCTTGGTAGACAGGTCATTGACGGATAGACAATCGAACTAATAAAATGAGAGAAAACTCTTCAAGAAATACAGAAAGACATTGAAATACAATTAAGACAAAGAACCAACAATAAGAAAAGAACAAATACACTAATCAATACATTGATTAATTAATGAATCAAACAAAATTGTATCATGAATTGTATAGGACTATATACTTTATTTAAATTGAATGCAGAATTTGCGAATTCAAATTATAACAAATGAAAAAGAATATTAAATTCAGTCCGTGTAACAATGGCAAATGGATTTGCTGCGAAATAGATCACATATTCTTAAGAATCGGCCACGCATACGTCAAACCGAAAGCCTAATCACGTATTTGTAATCGTTTAAATGAAACGTTATGCACATTCATTTATTTGAATGATACAAAATGAAATCGAATGCTAGTTTTTGCGAAAATGAAACCTGGATATACGTCGTTCTCAAAATCAGCGCGAAATTGAATTAAAATTTTACAAATTCAAATGCAGATTTTGCGAAATTGTCCGGGAAAACCTATACTACCATCACAATCAAAAAGGCCACTCGCTAAATGAATCCTTTTTATGTATAATTATCACTTGATACAAATATGATAATGATTCCAAACATACCGAGTTCTCACATCTGATTTAGTTTAATAGGAGTGAAATCAGACACAAAAACTTAAATATATAAAACAGGAATACATTCCCAAACCTCAATTTGATTGGTTTTAACACTGCACATAAACATTAATTTCTCTCCATATGATGCTATAAAATCATCAAAACAAAAAGTCCAAGCAGCCTTTCAATCCACACTATACATCTGTAAGGCTTCAAACATTATATTCACTGTCAGGCACCGGCTTCAATTAGCGTACGGTACCTAACTTTAACATTTGAGTCATCCCCACAATGTCGCTTCCCAGGTTGTATCGTAAAATTGGGTGTGATCCCTGGCTATACGGCATTCTGGGTTTATGACTTCCAACTAGCGCCCACCCGATCCGAACAAAGATACTGACAATTTGGGAGACCGCCAACATAGGGCAAGAAGATAGCTCAGTTGGTAGAGCGCCGGTACGGTATTTCGGAGGTCGCAGGTTCAAATCCCGCTCCTGCCAGTTTCTTTGTTCACTTTGAAAATGTGTTCAAATTTACCTCGTCAGTTTCCCTTGTGGATTGTTTGACGAATTATAAGTTAAAAAGTCGTATCCTCATTGAGTGATCCCCACAATGTCGCTTCCCAAGTTGTATCGTAAAATTGGGTGTGATCGCTGGCTATACGGCATTCTGGGTTTATGACTTCCAACTAGCGCCCACCCGATCCGAACAAAGATACTGACAATTTGGGAGACCGCCAACATAGGGCAAGAAGATAGCTCAGTTGGTAGAGCGCCGGTACGGTATTTCGGAGGTCGCAGGTTCAAATCCCGCTCCTGCCAGTTTCTTTGTTCACTTTGAAAATGTGTTCAAATTTACCTCGTCAGTTTCCCTTGTGGATTGTTTGACGAATTATAAGTTAAAAAGTCGTATCCTCATTGAGTGATCCCCACAATGTCGCTTCCCAAGTTGTATCGTAAAATTGGGTGTGATCCCTGGCTATACGGCATTCTGGGTTTATGACTTCCAACTAGCGCCCACCCGATCCGAACAAAGATACTGACAATTTGGGAGACCGCCAACATAGGGCAAGAAGATAGCTCAGTTGGTAGAGCGCCGGTACGGTATTTCGGAGGTCGCAGGTTCAAATCCCGCTCCTGCCAGTTTCTTTGTTCACTTTGAAAATGTGTTCAAATTTACCTCGTCAGTTTCCCTTGTGGATTGTTTGACGAATTATAAGTTAAAAAGTCGTATCCTCATTGAGTGATCCCCACAATGTCGCTTCCCAAGTTGTATCGTAAAATTGGTTGTGATCGCTGGCTATACGGCATTCTGGGTTTATGACTTCTGACTAGCGCCCACCCGAACAAAGATACTGACAATTTGAGAGACCGCCAACATAGGGCAAGATGATAGCTCACTTGGTAGAGCGCCGGTACGGTATTTCGGAGGTCGCAGGTTAGAATCCCGCTCCTGCCAGTTTCTTTGTTCACTTTGATCCGAGTCCGAGTCCGAGTCCGAGTCCGAGTCCGAGTCCGAGTCCGAGAAAATCGGGACTCGAGTCCGGAAAAAACTGCCCCCCCCCCCAGGCGGAATTTGTTTTCTTTGTAATCACACATTTTTCGATGAATGGCATATTGGTGAAATCTGCAAATAAAAATACAATGCTTAACCGTCCGAGTTAAACAAAATAACGTCAGCAACAGAAACTGGACGCACGTTGTATTTGCTGCCAACTTTCAAAACAAGAGACGAATTCCAAATTGACGAAAATAGCACCGATCTGCGCACTTCCGGGTTTGTAAAAGTGTTTTTCAGCCCTAAGTAAACAGCTGACTATGCTGAATGTGCGCTGCGCTGCCATTTATGGCGTGATTCGTTTAGCATTGACATCCTCGCTTTCAACCCGGAAAAGTGCCGACGGGGCTAATGTGAAATTCCTCTATAGAGGGCTTCCCAAACTTAAGCGTTTCGTATAGACTGGTGCCTGAGCATACTGAATCTTGCGCCGTATACAAACGGGTACTAGTCGTAAGTACAGAGCACTCCGCTAGCCGCGCATGTAATTTAGTATTAGAAATTCAGCACAAAGTGATGAGCGATTCCAGTGGACGCCAAAGTATCAGCGGCGTAGCCAAGGGGGGCGTTGGGGGAGGGCACACGCCCTGAGAAAATAACATTTGCTTTAAGGGGAGAAAAAATGAGATTTGTCGAATTTGGTGCAAAAATAGAAAGTGCCACTTTCATGATGCAGACTCATGTGTACAAACGTTTTCATTAATGTCAACACTAAACATGGTTTATCAAAACTGCTGCTGAAATCGTGAGGTGTTACACACTAATCAATAAAGTAAAAATTCATTTTATATGAACAATGTCTATGTAATATATTGCCTGCATTATTAAAGAATTTCACTTCTATTTTTGCACCTAATTTGACAAATCTCATTATTTCTTCCCTAAAACAAACGTCGTGTGCCATAAATGACTCATCATTAGAAGCAGAACCCTATTTTGCATTTATGACTTGTTGAGGTGTTTAAAATGATTACAGTATTATTGGGTTATTCAAAAAGGTACAAGGCGGAAACTTCCTTTTTTGGCCGAATGTAGTCACCAGCTATACCTTATGTGGTGTATACCGATTTCTGTGAATTTTTGGGTTTCCTACATACAATTTCAGTATTAATTGCTTCATCGATAAACTAGTTCGGTGCTCCTATATCTGGTAATTATAAACACGCTAAATTTTCGAAATGCCACAATGAGCCAGATTTATACTTTTTGTAGACTGAATACCGAAACTACATGGAGTGCCTAAATTGACGTAAACGCAACAGCGTCCTCGTGTCAAGAAATATAGCATTTCCTATTTCGGCACAAAGTGCTTTACCCTCGAAGTGTACTTTTTGAAACTGTATAACTCACACCATGCACTGTACACATAATTTGCCACCACTCTGTACCATTTTTGTTTAAGTGTTGTGTGCTTCTTTTGTTGGAACAAATACTATTTACTTTTCACAAAATACATATTGTCAAAATCGTCAGTTTCAAGAATCTTACGCGCGTAAAAGTTGTTTCCCCTCGGGTCACTTCCCCTTTATTACTTGTAAGCTGTGAGTAAAGAAAGTGAATGAACAATGTCAACGAGCTACTTCGATATTTGGAGGGGTTGTTTGGTATAGAAAGTGGTTTAAATGGCATGTCACATTTTGATTATTGAAAAAGAACATTTATTCTTGATTCATGTTCCAAAAGGGAATTACATTTTCTTTTCACAGTTCAGACGCACTTGTATATTGTGCAGAATATCGTTGGATATTACATGTCTTTTTATTTCAGTGGACCTTTAAGCAGAAGTTATAATTTTCCACTTTGTTTCTGCTGGTAACAAGAGACATTGCAATTAGGTACGCATTGAGCACATTTGTGATCAAGTCATGTTTCTCAGCATGGTGGATGCCACCTCACAAAACTTAAAAACCTAACATTGTCATATAATTTGACTATTGTACTGCAAAATATGTATCATTAAAATAGCCTTTTTTAATAGGCTGTTGCACTATGTTAAATACGGTCTATTTCTCTGTTAATATTGCATGGAGATTTTTTAGAGTAAAGACGAATAAATTCATCTCAACGAAGACGAATCTATTCAAGTAGGCTATAATGTCTAGGCCTACCACGGAAAAGAACATCTCAAATAATCAACTGATTTTTGTTTGTTTTTCAGGCAACGAAACCAAGGATTCCTCAAAAGTGCACATTGCACTGTTGCTTAAAAACCTAAAACTTCCTTCCTGTGAGTTTTAGAGGTGGGGAGGAAAACCCCACAATGATATTCTGAAAAAAATCCAATACATCAGGCAGGGACTGAAAACTCAATTCACATTTAAGGCCCTGGTGGGATGCGAAGCGGGTCACAGCGGTGGAAGGTAAGAAAGTACCTCTAGGCCAACCAGACTGGCCGACTCTCTCGAGTCAAGAACTGAGTGAAACTGATATTTATTCAAGAAAAGGTCCGTCTCCAATCAAATTCTTCAAACGAGACGACAATATTTTGTTCAGTGACAATCACATATGCATTTCACACAGAGAAAACGCTGTTTAATTTTTTTTAAACAACCTCGGGTTGTTCATGTGCCCTGCTTAAACAACCTGCTTAAACAACCAGGTTGTTTAAGCAGGGCACATGAACAACCCAGGGTTGTTTAAAAAGTTTAAACAGCGTTTTCTCTGTGCATGAGTAGGCTTTCACATAATAGCCTTTCTGGCGTTGAAATATATGAAAAAAGCGTATGTTACATTGTTAGATTAAATTTTATGTTGGTAGAAGGTGAAGAGCATCTTTCCGTGATCTTGGAATATGACATACTTAGTGAAAAATTGGTTTTCTTCCAAATGTGTACAAGGAATAATATAGGTTTTCCCGGACGATTTCGGAAAATGTGCACATTAATTTGTAAAAGATGCATTCGTTTTCGTGCGAAATAGAATGAACGTTCACAATCCCGTTTTCTATTTAACAATTGATAATTCTATTTCCATAAAGGTGCTTTCAGTCGTAAAAAAATCAGCGTACGATTTTCCGAATGTGCTCTGAATTTAGTGTTTTGATAATTCATTTTAGCGCGAATTCGAATGCACATCCGTAATCCTGTTTTCCTTTTAATTTATCATCAATCTGTTTCGCTTAATGTGCAGCCGAATTCGCGCAGTGTTTTAAATGCATGCCTGGTCAAGCATTTGAATTAATTGATGTGTTAAAAAATGAAACAACCATTATCAGACATATCTCCCTTGATGTCTTGGTAGACAGGTCATTGACGGATAGACAATCGAACTAATAAAATGAGAGAAAACTCTTCAAGAAATACAGAAAGACATTGAAATACAATTAAGACAAAGAACCAACAATAAGAAAAGAACAAATACACTAATCAATACATTGATTAATTAATGAATCAAACAAAATTGTATCATGAATTGTATAGGACTATATACTTTATTTAAATTGAATGCAGAATTTGCGAATTCAAATTATAACAAATGAAAAAGAATATTCAATTCAGTCCGTGTAACAATGGCAAATGGATTTGCTGCGAAATAGATCACATATTCTTAAGAATCGGCCACGCATACGTCAAACCGAAAGCCTAATCACGTATTTGTAGTCGTTTAAATGAAACGTTATGCACATTCATTTATTTGAATGATACAAAATGAAATCGAATGCTAGTTTTTGCGAAAATGAAACCTGGATATACGTCGTTCTCAAAATCAGCGCGAAATTGAATTAAAATTTTACAAATTCAAATGCACATTTTGCGAAATTGTCCGGGAAAACCTATACTACCATCACAATCAAAAAGGCCATTTGCTAAATTTATCCTTTTTATGTATAATTATCACTTCATGTACACTGGTCTTATCATTGATACAAATATGATAATGATTCCAAACATACCGAGTTCTCACATCTGATTTAGTTTAATAGGAGTGAAATCAGACACAAAAACTTAAATATATAAAACAGGAATACATTCCCAAACCTCAATTTGATTGGTTTTAACACTGCACATAAACATTAATTTCTCTCCATATGATGCTATAAAATCATCAAAACAAAAAGTCCAAGCAGCCTTTCAATCCACACTATACATCTGTAAGGCTTCAAACATTATATTCACTGTCAGGCACCGGCTTCAATTAGCGTACGGTACCCAACTTTAACATTTAACCAACATTGCAAAGAAAAATACATAATATCTTGTCCTCACATTTTCAAAGTGAACAAAGAAACTGGCAGGAGCGGGATTCGAACCTGGTTGGTAGAGTGCCAGTACGGTATTTCGGAGGTCGCAGGTTCGAATCCCGCTCCTGCCAGTTTCTTTGTTCACTTTGAAAATGTATTTAAATTTACCTCGTCAGTTTCCCTTGTGGATTGTTTGACGAATTATAAGTTAAAAAGTCGTATCCTCATTGAGTGATCCCCACAATGTCGCTTCCCAAGTTGTATCGTAAAATTGGGTGTGATCCCTGGCTATAAGGCATTCTGGGTTGATGACTTCTGACAAGCGCCCACCCGAACAAAGATACTGACAATTTGGGAGACCGCCAACATAGGGCAATCTAGAAAGGAAAACAATTTCTTAGCAGAATGCTCAGTTGCTAAAAACCATGTAGCACTATCTGCCAACTCAACTGTTTTACTTTAAGATCCTGATCATTCATGACAATACATCAAAATCTAAATTACTACTAATATTACACGATAAAATTTCAATAGTATAATAAGGGATCCCCCGTTTCACCCATCTTTCAACATCAAAATAACTCGAACTAAACCTATTATGCAAAACACAGCTTGTGATATCCGTATATAAAGACTTAATGCAATCAATAACATTAGGATCAAAATTGAAATGTATCAATGTTATTGTAATTAGTCAAAGGCTTTCTCAACCACCAACCCCCCCCCCCCCAAAAAAAAAAAAACGCCAATGATGTTATGAAATTGTGTACGAATAGACTCTCCAATAAAACGCCCTTTTACAAAACTTGACCGGTCAATACGAAGTTGAAACCACTCCCTATAGCCTAGCAAATAATAGCCTATTTATAATCCACATTCAACAGATAAATGTGCATTTAATAGATAAATGTGCATTTAATTCTTAATAGATAAATGTGCATATAATTCTTAATAGATAAATGTGCATTTAATTCTTAATAGATAAATGTGCATATAATTCTTAATAGATAAATGTGCATTTAATTCTTAACAAAACGCCTGTCTTCACCCTATTTCTATATTAAAGTAATCAACGCCAGAATTTCTTGATGCTATTGCGCGGAGGCATTTGTCTCGGATCTTTTGCGATATTTTGTTTCCGTTCAATTGTGTATGGAGCGCTGTGGCCTGGTAGCTCAGTGTACCAGATCCGGACTCAAGGTCTCGGTGCCCTGCAGATTGTGGGTTCGAGATCGGCAGGGGTCATGGTGCTTGTAATAATAGTAGTTTATTCAGGCAGTCATTATAAAAATACAAGAAAAACACATACATATAGGCCTACAAGGATTAGAAAAAATATATATTAAAAAGGACTGCTAAAAAATTGCATAAAAAAAGAAAAATGGACATCAACAACAAGCAAACAAATAACAAGACGAAACATGACAGTGAAGAGCTGCCTAGGAGAAGACTAAAAAGTGAATTTAAACACTGTCGCCAAAGGGCGTGTCTCTCCAACCCTTCACAGCATAGAGCACAAACACATACACAGACAATGCACAACAACACATGAGAAAGAGGAGTCAAAGCAATATAAAAGGGGATTAAAGTTGGCTAAAAACAAAAAAAGGGCGTTATAGGAGTGGGTGGGACAGAAATGGAGGAGACGTATAATAACAAAAACAGAACAAAATCAAGCGAAAAGGAATAGAAAACGGGGTGAGGGGAAGGAATTGACAAGGTAGGAAAATTTAACAAGAACACAAATAAGAAAAGGAGGGAAAAGACATAAATGGCAAGGATTCGGCCAGGATATCAGAAAAATCGAACAAATAAAAATTATAAAAAGATAAAAACCACACAAATTCAAATCAGTGAAATAAAAAATGGGCAGCCAAAAAACGTTGTCATTACAATAATCAGTTCTGATTAATGCTAAGACTAGTTTACAAATTAAGATACCCTCTTAGTTCTCTCAAGAATGCAGGGAATGTGGCACAGGTTAACATATCTACTAAATTGTCGAGGTAAGAACTCCAGTTCCTCACAAACTGACAGGGTATAGAATATTTAAATAAGTCAGTGCGGGCATACAAGTGGTGAAAGGTTAAACTAGAATTGGCATGTCTGCTATTCACGTTGATATTACTTAAACAATTAGGTGAACAATTTGCCGAGTTGCCACTAATCAGTTGCTTACAAACAAATTTCACAAAACAATACTCTCGTCTGGCACTCAATGTGGATAAATGCAATTCATTGAGCCGTTCGGGATAAGATTGCTCCTGTCTACGTTGATGCAGAATGAGACGGGTGGCATACCTTTTCAAGCTGATCAATGTGCTTAACTCTGTGCACACACCAAACAGGGGAACAATGTTTTATAACACATCTCCATCTGTCCAAAATGTAAGGGTTTTATAATTGAACTGTTTTAATTCAACAATTTAACAATAAGCAATTCAACAATTAAAGGAATGCTTTTAGTTTCCCTGGATTCAGTGTTTGAGTTGCTGTTCACTGTTCACTGTTCAGATCATGTTAGTGTACGCTTAGTGATTATGAATAATACCACACATCCATGAAAGTTGCAGTTGAGGGCGCTGTTACCAGTAATTTTTTAAGTATACAGGAATTCGCCGACGCCATTTTTACAGTGGTGCCGCGCTCGCGTGCAGGTTAAGCGCGTTCTTTAATTTCAGTCGCGCGCGCATTTTGGCAAGCTGTAAACACCCTGTTGGTCGAAGCTGCATCGAGCGCGTGCGTAAAATACGCACGCGAGCGTGATGCCACCGCAGTAAATGCTTCTAATTTTGGTCGCCGGATTCGTCTATAGCGCCTGATCAGGCACGATATTCTTGAAATTACGCACGCGCGATGTCTTGACGCGCATTTAGTTCACGCGCTGACGCGTATTTAGTTCACACTGACACAAAATTTATGCACTAGCCTATATTAGTGAATCCCACGTGACAGTGTTTCAGCCAACCAGGATAAAGAACCAGCAAGAGGTGTGTTATCAAAAACAAATATCGACTTGCTTTATCTCGTGGTGTAGTAAAAATAGCCTCCCTCTGTGATCCATGCAGCATTCTATTTCCCATCGGCTTCGCCTCAGGAAAATAGAATGCTCCATGGATCACCTCGGGAGGCAGCCTCGACTCCATGGGCGCGTGCGCGTTCTGTAACGGGATACACCCCTTATCACCAACTGTATGTTATGTGCACATGAGTGTAGTGATGACGTAAGGCTTGAATGGGGCATGATGGGATATAATCCAAGATGGCCGATTATTGTACATACTGTGATTCATAATCTGTACCGAATCAACCCAGAATAAAGCAGTTATGATCGTTTAATCCTGAGTCAAGTCGCCCAATGTATCGATGATCCGAACCTAAATTGTTGTAACTGGTAATCAGGATAGTTACACTGGCGTAGTCGGCAGGATTATGCCGATATTTGGGTGATTGAACTGATTCGATGAGCATCGAAAATCTAACGTGATCTCGCTCCAATGATGGACGGGCATGAGTAAACAAACGCGAAACATTTGAACAAAACTTGTTATCCTTGAACCCTCGTAGTGTTCTACTTGGACATTGATAAAATATCGCTGTGTGGGAAATTATTGCTCACGTTACACCTGACTAGTGAACCCTTTGATTGGGAGTGAACTTTTGAGTTTGTGTCAACCTCCTAACTTAACTTAAATATAATGTTGGACCCGGACAACATGAACATGGATAGAGCAATATACTTACACCGATTCACATCAGAGTATATTAATCAGCTGTGTACGTTGAATCATATCGACACCACAGAACTGAAGACTAAGCAGGACAAGATCGAGAGTCTTTGTACCCTTCCTCGAATGAAGGAACCCGGAGATGATCACCCCCCATCAGGTGCGGCTATGCCAGCGCAATCTGATCTGGGGCAAATTCTTGAAAAATTGGAGGCGCTTCGCAGAAATGAGACGGAAGCACTTTGCCAGTCCCTCGTCAAAGCAATGACTGAGGCAACCAAGACATCGGTTGCATCAATTCGTGTGGGACCCGAGTTACCGGACTTCCACAAACTATCATCCGATGATGATATTACCTGCTATCTGGCAACTTTTGAGAGAATGGCCAAGGCAGCAAAAAAACCCAAGGACGACTGGCCGCGTCTGATTGAGCCTTACTTAACCGGCAAGGCGCAAAAGGCATTCTACGCCCTGAAAGAGGAGGAGAAGAAAGACTATCAAAAGATCGTCGATGTCATCCTCCGTCACTACCAGTTGACACCCGAGGCCTATCGAGCCAAATTTAAAACTGCAACCAAGGAACCACAAGAAACCTACGAAGAATTTGCAACAAGGCTCGAGTTGTACTTTCGGCGGTGGCTGAAACCCGGTGATGAGACAACCGCCACAGCAGACGTCAAGAGGATGTTTGAACTCCTCCTGATTGACCAATTCCTGAGCTCGATCAAAAACGACAATTTCCGCTTGAAGCTGCGGGAAAAGAAACTCTCGTCAGTCCAAGCCGTCGCTAGATGTGCTGACGAACACGCATTGAATCGTCGTATGGAAAGTACGTATGCTGGCTTTCCCCCAAAACAATCATCGATGCCTCAACCCAATGGTGCAGATCGACGACCACTCCCGAAACCCGAGAACTCTAATTACAGTTCCCCCCAGAAGAGCGGCGCCCCCACAACGCCCCCAAGGAGAGCAGGAGGATTTGAGCTAATTTGCTTCAGATGCCGCCAACTCGGTCATCGAGCAGTTGATTGCCCACTCCCGTTCCCAACCACGCGAATAGAGACAAAACAACCAAAACTTGGAGCAGAGGCCAAGCCGGCCAAGCCTGACCACCCTCGGAAGCCTCCGGACAGTACAAGGGTGAGTTTTATTCACCCCCCATCATCATGTAGTAAACCTGATGACGCCAATGGTGGCCCCTACATCACGGTCAAGATAAACGATTGCGAAGAGCGAGCTTTAATAGACACTGGTTCGTCGATTTCGCTTGTCAGTCAAGGCTTGTGTCACTCCCTGAGCTTGAACACCACTTCAGAGCCCACCATTGGTCCACTGGTCTCTGTTAATGGAACTGAGTTCCACACAACGGGCACGCACACTGGGTCTGTGGAAGTGGCAGGCACAGACATCCAAGTTATCCTCCATCAAGTAGACAAATTGCCGGCCCCACTACTCTTAGGGAGAGATTTCGCAGTGCAGTCTAAGCTTGGCATGGACTTTAGCAGTAGGTCATACTGGGTACAACCTGAAGGTGGCGCACCTTGTGTGAAGTGGCCGCTCCTCGGCCTACCATGTGATCAAGATTCCCCACCCCCCTCTACAGAAGATGTCACTCCTGAAGCAGAAGACCACTACTTCGTTCATCCTGTCTTCAACACAGATGACAACTTTCGCCTGGAGAAGCTACTCGGCGAATTCCCTGATGTCCTCGCGACAAGGCCTGGTCGAACCAATGTTGAAGTACACCACATCAACACAGGCGATGCCCTGCCTGTTCGCAACCCAGTCTATCGTCTGTCTCCTGACCGCCGTCAGTCACTACGGAAACAGCTCGCAGAAATGCTGGCGGATGGCCGGATTGAACCGTCGTGTTCACCATGGTCATCTCCTGTGGTGATGGTACCAAAAAAGACAAGGGGCGACTACCGTTTGTGCATTGACTTCAGGAAGCTGAATAACGTCACCAAGCTAGACGCCTACCCAATGCCGACAGTGGACAGTATCCTGGAATCCCTTCACGGAGCTACAGTTTTCAGTTCATTGGACTTGAAAAGTGGCTACCATCAAATGCCCCTGAATGACGACGACAAGGAGAAGACCGCCTTCGCGTGTGACGAAGGACTTTTCCAATTCACCGTTCTACCCTTCGGTGTCGCCAATGGACCAGCCAGTTTCCAGCGGCTTATGGAGATTGTGCTGCGTGGCTTGATCGGCAGAGTGTGCTATGTGTATTTGGATGATATAGTATGCTACTCTGCATCACCCAGCCAACACCTGGCCGATCTTCGTCAAATATTGCAGAGACTGCAACAGTTCGGCCTGACAGTCAACAGGCAGAAATGTGTGTTTGGGACATCTTCCATGAAGTACCTAGGTCATGTTGTCGCCAACGATGGCCTACACACAGATCCAGACAAGGTGGAGGCCATAGTTCGCTACCCAGCTCCAGACAACCTGAAGCGGCTTGAGAGATTTCTGGGCATGGTAACATGGTACTCCAAGTTCATCCCAAATCTCTCCGAGGTGGCTGCACCACTTAATCGACTGAGACGTAAGGAAATTGGATGGGACTGGACGGAAGAGTGTGAGGCATCGTTCATGCAACTGAAGTCTATCCTCGCTTCCGAACCAGTGCTAGCCTACCCAGATCTATCGAAACCCCTGGTCGTCCATACTGATGCCAGCGATTCCGGCCTGGGAGCAGTCCTACTGCAGGAGAATGATGGAGACTTGCATGCCATTGCATACGCCAGCCGATCCTTGGATGCTCCTGAACGCAATTACAGCACTACCGAAAAGGAATGCTTGGCTGTAATATGGGCGTTAGAAAAGTGGCAAGTCTACCTCGAAGGAAACCATTTCCAAGTCGTCACTGATCATCAGGCCCTCACATGGCTCTTCAAGAAGGCCCGACTTACCGGCAAGTTCGCACGCTGGGTGCTGAGGTTGCAGGCATTCTCCTTCGATGTAACCTACCGTCCTGGTGCTCTTCATCTGGTCCCTGATGCCCTATCTCGATCTCATGAGAACCCAGTGGTTGGAGTCGTCCGCAGGAGAGGACCGCGAGCCACAGATGACACACCAATGGCCGACACATCACAATTTGACCCAACCATGATGGTTGACCCCTCGTACAATGATAGTGACAACCAGAAAGAGACGTGTGCTGCATCACGGTGTGAGTGCCCACAGACAGAACCAATCGACTGGATCCAATGCGACGGCTGTGGTAACTGGTTCCACATGCTGTGCGTCCATGTCAGAAAGAAAGATGCAGAAGCGATGCCCACATATGCTTGTCCTCAGTGCAAGAAACAGCGCTGGGAGAACAGACGGGAGATGGAATGGCAGACTGCGTCACAAACACCTCCAGCCGAGGCCAACCAGTGTGAGCCTGTGCCTGACCTAGCGCGACTGCGGGTGGAACAGGAAAAGGACCCCAACTTGGCCGATCTGTCGTCTGACTCCTCCGTGTACCGTCAGTGGAAAGGTGTGCTCCATCACTATCGCCAGGGGATGTGGAAGGTGGTGGTGCCCAAATCCCTACAACGCGCCGTACTGCAGGCATGTCACTGCAAACCAATTGCGGGTCACTTGGGACGCAGTAAGACATTGCAACGCATCAACAGTTTGCGGTTGTGGTGGAGTGGAGTTGCCAAAGATGTCCGAAGTTTTGTTAGAGCATGCCAGCCCTGTCGGGAAACAAAGCCTGTTTTTCGGAGGCCTGCTGGCTTCATGTTGTCTACTAGTTCGGAGAGTCCTTGGGAGGTGCTTGGTGTTGACCTGATGGGCCCTCTGCCCCGAAGCTACGCCGGGCACGAATATGTCCTTGTCGCAGTCGACCACTATTCCAAGTGGGTTGAAGCAATCCCAATTCGCAGAGCTACAGGAAAGGAGGTTGCCAGTGTCCTGGTGAGACAGCTGTTTTGCCGGTACGGTGCGCCAAAAAAGTTGCTGTCTGATAACGGTGCACAGTTCACTTGCCGAGCGATGGAAGCTGTATGCATGGAGTGGGGAGTCGAGCAAACTTTTATTTCACCCTACCATCCCCAAAGCAACTGGGTGGAACGAGTCAATCGTAATCTGAAGGGCATGATCCGAGCATTTGTGGGCAATGACCATCGCTCGTGGGATGTACACTTGGCAGAATTTGTCTTTGCAATGAATTCGGCACACCATGAGACCATCGGCGTTGAGCCCTCCCTGCTCATGTTCGGTAGGAAGATGACACCTCCACTTGGCAATAAGTGGAACACCCAGGCAGACACCCCTGCAGACAGTGCAGCGATCAACAGACATGTGGAGGCATGTAGACAGCGGGCCTACGCCAAACGTAAAAAACACTATGACAAGCGCCGACGACCACCAGACATCACCGAGGGTCGACAGGTGATGATCCGCACCCACCCAAAATCGAGTGCACAGAAAAACTTCAACGCAAAACTAGCACCTTTGTGGCGCGGCCCATTCCTTGTGAAGGAGCGCTTAACCCCGGTGAACCTCAAACTCACGGACATGTCAAATCCGTCACGGGAACTTGTGGTCCATGTTGACCAAGTCAAACTGTGTTGAACTTTGCTACATGTCCAATCTGTTTTCGCGGACTGAAATCCATGTTCACTGTGAACTGATTGACTGAGATACATGTACATGTATAAGATTGTGTTTTGCTAAATGTTTAACATTGTTTTTTTTCTATCTTCATGTTTAGGTCTGGTACAACATTTTGAAGTTGTGTGCATACATGTCAAGTATGGGGAAGACACCCAAATATTGTTTGTGTACATTGTTTATGATTGGAAAAAATCTAATACTCAGTGTATTACCCAACTTAAAGGAAGTTCGCAACAAGAATTTTGAAGCAGAAACTTTGTAATGTTTAGAGAAACGAGCATTGTTTATAACCCATGTGCCATCTTTTAACAGGAACAGAGGAATTAATCACTTAAATTTTTCTTGTGATAGGTAGAAACAGCTTTCAAGTTCTCACTACAAATTTTCCTTCTACCCACAGCTTAATCTAGCAGGGGGGAGTGTAACGGGATACACCCCTTATCACCAACTGTATGTTATGTGCACATGAGTGTAGTGATGACGTAAGGCTTGAATGGGGCATGATGGGATATAATCCAAGATGGCCGATTATTGTACATACTGTGATTCATAATCTGTACCGAATCAACCCAGAATAAAGCAGTTATGATCGTTTAATCCTGAGTCAAGTCGCCCAATGTATCGATGATCCGAACCTAAATTGTTGTAACTGGTAATCAGGATAGTTACAGTTCCTTCACTAACCCCTGGCCGTGAGGAATACGTAAACGACGCTGACTGGCTATTCGAAATGAATATTTATGTACTGAAAGTGAAGCGCGCGCGTAATCGGAACGTTGAACGCCCTGTTGTGCGCTCGCGCCCGCGTTAACATCCTGTTCGTCACGTCACATCAGCAAAACGAGTCGAGCCACTGATCTCTTAGCCTTTAGTCAAGGCGCGCGTGGCACCCCGGATGCTGATAACACGAACAAAAGACCAGTGCGAGTAGCGAAGCCACGAGCGCCTTAGTCTTGGTTCCAAGACGTTACTGTCTGATACTTGTCATCAACAGAGGGCGCAATTTACAGGCTGTCACCGGTGGGCGAGCGCGCGATCAATCACGGAGTTACAGTAACGTCTTGGATATTTCTACTTTTGAGGGCGGGACCCGACTATGGAAATCGTGGCTAAACATGCATCATTCATATCACGTGATTGGTCTGACCTCCATGGTTAAGTTTGACCGATTGCCCCAATTATGCAAAATGCGCATGCGGTCGACGCGACGTGTAATATAATACCGTTTGGAAAAAAACGTGGATGTACTACTGTGTACAAAAGCCAAGTGTACGTACAATGTACATGTATTATGTACAATGTACATATCCACATATGAACACTGTGGATACATGTATAGTGTACGTATACGTACTTGAACTTCAAGTTTGAATAACTTGGAGTTTCTGATCTTTCTTGCTACGTCCCATAATGAGATAATGACAAATTACCTGCAGGTGTGCACTTTAATCTGGGATGTTAATTAGCCAATGTGAATGAATAAATGCAGAATAGTAAAATTTTAAAATTATTTTTTATCAAAGATTGATTTTTGCCAGTCTTGTTTAATGACATGTACAAACATGTGGTGCCTTTTTTTGCAGCCAGCCATGGCCAGGCCCAGTATTGTATTAATTGGATATTTCAGTCCAGTTATATGCATGCACAATAAATTTACAGGACGGTCTTTGGTCAACTTTTGACTGAAAAACGTTTTTACTCACTTTGTCTTGAAGGTGGAGCTTAAATTCATCTATGTCTTAATTATTTATATTTCTCCCAATAAAAATGTCCTCCACTAAATACATTACATTCCTACATGTGTATAGTAATCCATGTATACTAATATCTAAAAAAGTGAACATGAAGAAGAGAAGTCTGAAATAGCAAGCCCAGCAAACCACTTAAATGCAGTGGATTTAAAATCAAAGTAGATGGTTAACTTCACTCATTTATTTTAATTCTTGAGGTAAACATAATTTTTCACTGGATAAAATGTATTTCTGTAAAGATTTTAAACCATTATTGTAAATTTACATTTATGTTAACATATACTTTACCATTGAAGGTTAGAACTGCCACAGAGTTCATCAGAAATATGAAACACACCATTTGTTACATCTCTTTTTTCATGTATTTTCAATTTCCATCCTGAAAAATTATATTGGCAGATGTACCGGTCATTTACTACTCAGTGTAAAAAAATCGACATTACATGTACATGTACATGTGGCATTTAAAAAAATGTATAATACATTTACTTATACAATTAACTGGCTGGGACGTCCTCCATTCTGAAGTCTTTTTTAAGTTTATCACCTCACATGTTTATACACCAGTGTTCTAGCTTATACAGTGTACATGCACAATATATAATGTACATGTCATCGGGTAATACCTTCTCATAAATTGTTACCTTCACTCAAGCGCGCCTCTATGATTTGACTATGACATGTGTGGAGACCGAGAAAAGGGGGGGGGGGGGTTATCATGAAATTCCAAAACCAACTAACTGAAAATTTCGAAGGGGGGGGGGGGGGGGGATTGGACACTACGCTGTCTATTACACATGTATTAATTATGGTCCACACACAAACCCAAATTTAACCCTCTTTCCGACAATTCTACTGTAATTTCCATGTGAAATGTTTAATACCTCCTGGTCTATTTTAATTGTTTTCTTCTGTCTGGTTTTATTGTCTAGGGGTGATCTTGTCATAAAGTGTGTGGGTGGAGATATATTCCCCATCCCTACAACCCCGAAATCTATGTTTTTGCCTTCACTTATCAACACTTCTTCTTGTCGACAATTTTTTGTGGATTATATTTAAAAAATGGAACTAAAACGGCAATTTTTTTTGTGACTTTTCCGACAGTTTAAATACTCTTTTAACTGATGGAGATTACTTTGCAGACGAGAGAATTTTTTTTATTAAACAAAACAGTGTTGTTATTCTGAACCATTTATCCTGTTTCGCGAAAGCTCATTATTTATGTTACATGTATGTACGTGACCCCGTGACGTACACGTGTAGAGTCGGTTGATGCTATACAGCCAAACACTATGCATGTACGTACGTGGAGTTGATGCTGCTGAAGAGTTTTTGTCGACCTAACTCCTCCGTTTTCCCGTCTATTTTGTCTAATTTTGATATTATTTCAGTATGAGCATGGATCTGAGATAATCATTATGCCTCGATCGTGTGTAGTTGGGGGTTGCACGAGGAACAGCGACAAAAACCCTGACCCAACCTTACTGCGATTCCCAGTGCTGAATGGAGCTCAAAGGCGACAGTGGGTCCGCTTTGTAGACAATACAATATCTGATTTTGGGCTGTCGAAATGGTCGAAAATATGTGCAGACCATTTCGCCAAAAACTGTATAGATGATAGTGTTAGTATGAAAACTCAGCTGGGTTTGAAGGCACAATTCCGTTTGAAGGATGGAGCCATTCCAACTCTAAAAGCACCGAGCATTCCAATCGTGTCCCGGACTCACGCGCACCAGCGCGACGACGTTAACTGCGGTTGCCGTCTCGAGCAGCCAGAGAGCCCCGGTCGTCTCCCTGTCCACGCTCGCTTGACTCAACATGCATTGTACACGCACGGTACCGCATGTGTATACCCTGCCGGATATGGGGCAGCTTTTTTCACTCCGTATACTTTGTAGGATCCTACACTTCCTACAGTCCTACACCATTGAAATGTGCACAAAGTAAAAAGCAAAGACGGATACAGTGAACCAGTTTTGTGTAGGACTGTAGGAAGTTGTAGGTTCTGCAGATGATGCATGGTGAAAAAAGCTGCCCCATATCGTGCTGCATATGACCGCATGCGCTGCATGTGATTGAGTCCGGTACCTTATAACAGAAATTGTGTGTATAGTTCTGAGAAGGTGCGGGTCCTTATGAGGGCTGCATAATCAAAGTCGCCAGACTAGAGTATAGCATCAGCTCACACACAACTCACCGCGCAGGTCCCAATAAAAGCCGACTGCAAACAAAGGAAAGTATGACTCATAACTAGCTTTTCAGCAAGAACAAGCCTACAACCCCAATTCTTAATGTGTCTCACAAAGATGTCAACACTTTAAAATATGTTTATCGTAGTGTTACTCCTGAATAATGAGCAAAAAGCACAGCAAGTAATACTAGCCTTAGACAAAAAATACGTACAGACTCTACGTAAAACATTGTCGTATAATACAGTGACGTCATATGTTTCTACACGTGTACGTCAATACTCGCGCGATACGGCACGCAGTTGACCTCGGCCTTTTCTGAATCGAGTCAAAGTGGCTCAGAAAGAAAAGGCTCAAAAACATTTTTTTTGATTTTTCAGAATCATGAAACTTGTTACATTAGTTTTGGGGAGGCATAAACTATCAGATAAGTCAAAAATGTAAAAAAAAAATTGGCGTTTTAGTTCCTCTTTAACTATAAAAGTTGGGCTATTATGTACGCCGTATATGTATCACCATTTGTTAATCCTTTCTGATATGTTTTTCTTTGTATAAAAATTGTTGTTTAAAAACAAATTGAAAATGATCAATAAATCAATTGTGATGTAGTTCTTTTAACCAATATCTGTACACCGACTACTGCATGTATTTTTTCTATTACATGTGGAATAGTAAGCACGTAAACACACTGGCTGTCATCAAAGGTTATAGTTCTAAATTTACATTCGGAAGTATTAAAATATACCTCACATGTTCACTCATCATCCGCACAATATTTCGTATAGGCCTACACTTTATTTAATGTCTAAATATACTTCAGCTGCACTACAGAAATCAGCTGCACTACAGATACTTCGCGGATTTTAACGACACGTACGTCGTGCCAAGTCAACTTAAAAAATATTTCCCACAGACATGACAGACTGGGTCACGCCACTGATCTCTACAACGGCGTAGTAGAGATCAGTGGGTCACGCGGATCGCGCAATCCTTCATCCAAAACAATACAACGGTCGACGCGTTGGGCCCCCGGGCGCGGTGAACTTCAAATTTCCGGACAACACAACACAACACACACATACACAAAAAACCGCACCCAGAGGGTGATGACCGCACCGCGTCCTATTTAATCGTACATGCTCGCCAAGTTATGAATAATTCATTTGTCAAGGTCAAACTCAATCGCTGATTGGCTCCCCCGGAAAGTCGGGGGAGAATGTCGAAAAAGTAAAGAAAACGTTAAGACCCGCGGACAGAGATATCCAAGACCTTCGTGAGAGTGAAGAACCGAGCAAAGAACAGTAGAATCGATTCTTGTCAGAGCGCGTAATATATAAAACATTATTGAATACAATCAGAATCGATTTACTGAGAAACAGCGCCCTCATTCGGAAGGAAAGAAAGGAACACGAAGGTCTTGGAACCAAGACTACGAGCGCCTTTACTATCCCGTGGAGCTAATCAATAATAATTTATTCCAGTTGTCTGGCTTATATGCATTATATGCTTTGCTTATGCATGCTCATGATAGTTGTAGCAAGTGGGGCAGTTACAATAATTCAAATACCGCCGTGTCAATGTCGCGCGCTTCATTTCAGCGCCCAGCACGCGCACGCACAACTGCAACATGATAATTCGCCATCATCATTCCATGCGCGCGCGCATGGTGTTCCCACGGGTCCAGCAAACTCATTTTCCTCGTGAGCGCGTGTGACGTCACAGATGCAAGTTATTCTACATTTGTATTGGTCAATAGCCACAACGTAATGCATTATGCATGAAATTTCTCTACCAAATCGGTAGAGAAATGTAAAGAAAAACATAAGCCTTCTCCACGAGATAGTAAAGGCTCGTGGCTTCGCCACTCGATGGTCTTTTTTTCGTGTTGAATGTAAGCATCCGGGGTGCCACGTGCGCCTTGACTAAAGGCTACTGATCTCTATATAAGAATCTGGATTGCGCTTTGGCCGTTCAAGTTGTAGACGGCCGTCCGCCACATTACCAATCCCATCTATAGCCGTATCCCCAAACGTAACGCGAACGTATAGGCCTACTACCATCCTCGACTCCATAGGCGCGTGTGCGTTCCTTCACTAAACAAAAACGAACATTAGGAACAAAATCTTGGGTGCTTAAAAATTGAAACTGAACGCCCAAACAGTGAAAAAGAAACTTCAATTTGATCAGAATGATGTGTGAAAACCACGCGAATTTGAATGACCAATAACGAAAATGTTCAGAAAAAGAATCGCAATTGGCCGCAAAAACCTATATTATTAATTTCCTGATGCCTTTGTTTTTCATCGCCAGGTTGAAAAACGCATATTCACTGTACAAACCTACGTGAATGTCCAGTTCGAGGATCAAATATCGAGCAATTTGAGTTGGGTAAATACAAGGGTGCACCACACTAATAGGCCAAAATGGCTGATTAGCAGGAATTGTAAACCCACAATTTTTTTGAATAATATATTTTTGGGGGTCATGCAATTGATAGATTGTGTAATTATGATCAGCTGTCATAACCCGGGGGTTCTGTGCTTCAACTTCTGTGAAGACTTGATAAATTTTGGCTTTAAAATTGGTCCTATTTGGCTTGGCAAGTGGAGGGATGCTTGATGAAAAATGGCAGCTAGCCGGATTGGGAAAAACCACATTTTCCGGGGTGGTACGTTCTGGGGATAATTAGCAAAAATTCTAAACGGCTAAACTGCCAAAAATTGAAAAGAATTTGACAGATTAAGATTCAAACTAGAACTTTCAGTCGTGTCACAAAAACTGAGAGACTCCTGGATAATGATTTTTTCACTGTGGAGTTAGTGGATTTTACACTAAGGTCAATGGGAGTGTATTTAGTGTGGTGCACCCACAAAGGGGTTATCCAACGCAAATAGCGCCCTCCAATTGTGGTCCATCAAATCTCAACTGGCATTGGGTAAAATCACTAAAAGTTTAAAGGTTGAATAACCCTATGTTTTGATGACGTTACGTACTGTTTACCGCAGTGCATCATGGGGGAAAACGGGGGTAACCGCCGCGGCTCGTATACGATTTTTACAAACACTTTCCACGCTCATTTTCCGACCTTGTGGCTCCCGAGGAAAATCCCCTGCACAGTACGGTAAACAACTTTTAAAGTTAATGACGGTGAAAACTTCCACGACAGATTGGACTAAAACTGCACATTTGACTGTCTTTGGCCACTATCAAGATACATTTGAAAACCGATCGTACGTCGGCATTATACACATACAAGTATAGCGAGCGTCAAGCGATAACCCCCCACTGAAAACGCAATGTCATGCGGTAAACACTGACATGACGTCATCAATACATAGGACTAAGTTGGCCTTGCCTTTACGCCAGTTCAAGATGCTCCAGTTAAATGCATCCTCCAGTTGAATACTTAGTCACAGTTACCTCAGCCAGCATGAGAATTGCGTTAGTTACTTCAGGATTAGAGGTGTCGATGTCCACGCTGACGAATCTGGCCATCCTCGGTGTATCGCAATGGAACTCATTCACCGCTCCGGGGTACGATTGTGCTTTTGTAGCAGGTAAGCCGCACGGTGGGTTTTCCGTGCAGTTCGAGCTTAGGCCTGCACGCACTACCGCTGCGGTGAAACGATAGTTGTCTAAAAAAACATATTTGGAATGAAGCACTTTCAGGGTTGACTCTCGGTTAGTTGATTTTTTTAACTCAAAGATATCATATCGTCAGTTTTTTCACGAAGGGACGGGCATGTGTTACGACCAGTAATGTAATACTTTACCAGTAATGTAAGACCGACCAGTAATGTAATAAAAATCGACCGGTAATGTAATATCCACCAGTAATGTAATACATTCTACCCGTAATGTAATGCATTGACGAACAGTAATGTAATAACCAAAACCGACCAGTAATGTAATAACAAGGAGGTCGGTAATGTACTAACCATAGATTGTCTAGTATTTGGGAGCATTTTGAGGGCCTTTTGGCGACTTTTTACTACTATTATGCAGACTGTCGTATACAGTACATGTAATAAGTGACTATAAAAAGGCAGTATTTACAATGCAATAATTCCAATGCTGAGAAGGTATGATAACGTAAAAGCGTCTTTTGTTGAGATGTCCTCGCACGTTAGTGTATGCTTATGTGAGAGAGTGTTATATTACAGGAACAAGGGAAACACAAAGTCTTGTCCTGGATGATAATGGTGAAACACGACTGCGTGTTCGCGTGCTTGTGTGGACAATGTGAATCCGGTTTACGGCTGTTTTTTCTCTGTACATGGACGTAAAATCCGGGGATGGAGTATTTCCCCCCACTTGTGATTCTGGATGATTCGTGGTGGGAAACAAACGAATGCATAATTTGAGGTCATCTTATAATCTTTCATTTTAATGTATTAAAAACGGAAAACAAGCATTGAATTCGTGGTCTGCGGGTAATTCTGCATGTTGTGGGTCCTCTGTAGTCCACACCTCGAGTTACCCTTGGCCGTGTGATGGGCGACTTGCATAACAAACAACAGAAGCTTTGATGTGAAGTTAAGGAAGATATAACTTGCGCGACAAAATTAAATTCAAATTTGTGTCACGAACAGCTCCCCCTGGTGTCACCTAGTGTGCACCCCCCCTCCCGTTTTCCGAATTTATACGGCCGTGTGATTTTTAAACAGCCCCCCCCCCCAACCCCCCCCCCCCCCCCCAACCCCCCCAAGGGTAGGGTTATGAGTGGAGGCGGTAAAGTGGGAGGGTTGGGGTTTGGTTGGGAGGTTGGCAAGGGGGATGTCGTAGCTGTCGTGGGGAAGGGTGTGGGTGGGGAAAAGTGTAGTGATGGTAGTGATGTGTACATACACGGGAGGACATTTCTTGGCTTCTACAAAATATTGACTCCAGTCACTCCACCTTGGCACGCCATCCTGAATCATGATCCTCTTCCATCATGCTAATCCCAACCTTACTTTCAGCCGGTGCAGCGAGCCATCCAACTACTTTACACCGGCCTTGTCCTATAAATTTACTCCTTCATTTTAATCAATGTGAGACTAATGGAGGGCAGCTTAACATAAACCAAATCACCGGCCTTTGTGATGCCGCTCTTCCGGTAGCCAACAGGATATCCCCGATAGGAATTTAGTCCGTCCCCACCATATACATTACCGTCACACATCGGCAAAATATATACAAAGGGCGCGCTTTCAGGTGATGACATCATCAAACCTACTTCAGGTTTGCCGGCATGATCCCTCAGCATTGGAATAATTGCATTGTAAACAATGCCTCATTTGTCAAGTTAGTCACGTATTTTAGATGTACTGTATACGACAGCTGCATAATAGCAGGATCACTCGTACAAAATGTTCCCCCAAAATTTTTCAAAAATACCATAAAGATCTACGATTATTACATTACTGACCTTCTTAATATTACATTACTAGTCGGTTTTTGGCTATTACACTACTGGGTCGATTCTTATTACATTACTGGTCGTGACATTTATTACATTATGGACAAACGTTATTACATCACTGGTCGATATTACATTACTGGACGGTCTTACATTACTGGTAATTTATTACATTAATGGCCGTAACAGCATGTCAAAATGAATGTTTTTTCGTCGCACTTGACCATTCTGACTTACTTTTAAGAGCAAAATTTAATTAATTTCTTATACCATAGGATGCGCGATATGGGGCTGAGGGAACCCCCCTCTTTTGTGTTGGTCATTGTGTTCCCGGAATCTTAGGAATTCTTTTCAGAGGTCTAGGGGGGAATTGTTAGGTAACAATAGTCTGGAGAGTGTATAGGATATAGAGAGTGCTGGGTATATATTAGACTGTATATGGAGCGTCAAAAGTGGACAACCGTATTTTCCCATTTTCTGCTAGGAGACTTTTTGGTTTTTAGAAATGGCAACACCGGTTTTTAAAAAACTCAAATTTCTGCAAGCAGAAATTTTGATTCTACTTTGACGACTATCTCGGCGCCTCAAAAGTGGACAACTAAAATTCTCAATTTTTTACTGACAAAAATCATGATGCTCCAAAAGTGGACAACCCCGTTTTCCATTTCCTGCTAGCAGAGATTTAGATTTTAAAAGTAGCAACACCCGTTTTTAAAAATGTCAATTTTCTGCTAGCAGAAATTTGGGTTTTACTTTGAGACTTTTCTTGACGCCTCAACAGTGGACAACAAAAAATCCGTAATTTCTGTTAGTCAATATTCGGGTTCATTCGCTCTTGATCCAATTAATTAAATGTCAAACTTGGCCAGTTAATCTCTGGACCAAGCCTTAAATAGGGTGTAAACATAATTTGGCCAAAGGTCACCTAATGGTCAGTAGGGGTCATTTTCTCAAAAATTACGAAAAGCTTCTCCAACAGTCTTGATGTCAAACTTGGTCAGTTACATCTCTGGACTGTATGGGGTGTTCACAGAATTGGGCCAAAGGTGGTTAGTAGTGGTCATTGTATTGAAACATACAAAATGCATTTTCTTCTATATTCTTTAGCCAATTTAAGTCAAAATAGGTAAGAAGCATCCCTCCCAAGGCCAAACTTCATCTGGGACAGTCAAACTTGAGGGTGAAAGGTCACCTAAGGGTCAGTTGGTGTCCACATGCCTCTGCTCTTACATTATTTTGCTATTTTCAACCGAACTTAGATGCTTTGGCAATTTCAGACCAAGAAGAAGCATTTCGTAATTTTAAAGAAAATGACCCCTGCTGAGCATAACAGGTGACCATTGGCCAAATTACGTGTATACCCTATGAAGCTTGGTCCAGAGATTTAACTGACCAAGTTTGACATCAAGACTTTGGGAGAAAAAAGCATTTTGTAATTTTGAAGAAAATGACCCCTACTGACAATTAGGTGACCATTGGCCAAATTATGTTTACACCCTATTTGAGGCTTGGTCCAGAGATGTAAACTGGTCAAGTTTGATATTAATTGGATCAAGAGCGAATGAACCCGAATACATGTGTGTGTATTTACTAACAGAAATTACGGATTTTTAGTTGTCCACTTTGGCAAGGAGATGAACAATGGGACAATAGGAGGTCCCCGTTTGAAGGTGTTTATACACTTGTGTTTCTATTTTCGGTACTCTTTTGAGACATGTGGACCCTAGAGGACACAGAGAGTGAAAAGGTCTCCACAAGGAAATTATAAAGAGGGTGATGCCTCCACAAGGAAAAAGGTGTAGAAAGTATATGTGGGTATGATCAATTATAGGAACAATGGGGAAGACAATGACTTGGCTCCACAAGGATTGATACAGATTTAAGAATGTGTGTGTGTTCCCACATATACTGTCTTAGGAGGTACATCGGACAATGGGTAACAATGGAGACAGTGGTGCCAGACAAGGAAGTCTTTAGGAATCTAGGTGCCCCACGAGGAAAACGCTATGGAGTTTGAGATTTCAATAGGGACAAAAGAGAATAGAAGACGGAAAGTAAAGTCTACAATGGGCTCCGTGCACAACTATTCCCTCAGCGGAAAGAAAAGGCGAGTTGGGGGTCAATATCGACGCCATCTTACCTGACTTTAATTTAAGTGTCTGGTTCCCGCTATGATATTCTTATTGAAAAAGCAATTATCGAGAGTCGGCAAACAGACAAAGCAATCCCACTGGTATACGAGTATCAAATGAACGAGGAGCGCAGTGCGTAATACCAGCGACGTACTCCCCATGGAAGTGCTGTTGCTATGTGGACAGCGCCCTCTTTTGGTAGCGCACGGAGCCCATAGAGGTAACCTGTAAGGGTACCTCTATTGTAGAGGTACTGGTTATCCATTACGATTGAGGACTTGGGACAATGGGGGATTAGTGATAAAAATACAAGTGAGGACCTGAACCCAAGTCCTCGGTAGAAGTCATGTACAAACCTTATGGGGCATGTTGAGAAAAAGTACAAAGGGAACGATGGAAGGAAACACCCCAAGTTCTCAGTAGTAAAGGAAAATACGACTGTGTGTGTGTGTGAGTTTGTTTTTGCATTAAATAGGGGACCTTTAACAATAGAGGACAATAGGGTCCCCGATTGAGAAAGGTCCTGTTTGAAAATCATGTACAAAACCAGTAAGGGTCCTTGCCAAAAAGTTAAAGTATGAACAATAGGAGGACAATGTGAGGTACCTGATTGCAGGCGTTTACACACTTGGGTGTGTGATTATTTACATACCGGCAATCGTGGACTAGGGACAACAGAGTTAGGGCGTAGACAAAGGGTCCACGATTGACCGAACGTCCACGATTACAATTCGTGTACAACACATATTGGAGGCCTTCCGAAAAAGTACAAACAAAAGAGGGACAAAGGGGAGTCCGCGATTGCCGGTATTTACACAATTGTGTGTTTTTGAGTGTCTTTTTTTTAGGGGGGGGGGGGGGTGTGGAGTTGTGGGTTTTAGTTCTTGGTTGTTGTTTTTTGTTGTTTATTTTTTGTGTTGTGGTTGTTGTGGTTGTAGATAATGTGTATAGATCCCACTTGGCAATTTACAACACGACACATTTACGATCTTGTGCTATTTAGCCGTCGAAAACGTTTGGTTTTGTAACAAATTTGCAGACGTTTTATACGTACATACTTCACTGGGTATTTGTTTGCTGTCAGACGCGTGCGTCATCTGCGTCCTGTATAGAACACGACGAAAGCAACCAGGGCCTAATTTCATGGCTCTGCTTACCGTCAGCGAAAAATCCCCGCTTATTGTAGCAGAAAATTCTGTGCTTACGGCAAGCGTATTTCACGCGTTAGCGGGGAATTTTGGCTCCTGAGCATGCGTACATCCCGTAACTAAGGATTCTGTGCTCACAGGGTTAGCGCAGAATTTTTCCGCTAGCGCTGTTAGCGCAAAATGGTGATCGTAAGCGCGGAAAGCTGTGGTTAGCAGAGCCATGAAATTGGGCCCAGGTATGGAATAAGAAGACTACATTTTTAAAAAGACGACATATAAAAATAGAAAATAGACCATTTCGCCTAAAGAGGTAACTGCACATTCGTTTACTGCCGAGCCTTGCAATAAAAAGTTTCAACTCCTTGGGCCAAAATATGATTTTGAATCACTATCACATCTATTACGGATGCAAATGTTTGTTAAACCCTGTTCACGTGACTAATGGCGGCGCCCAGGCAAAACGCGCGTATTATACGCGCTTCCCGATCTAGTTTATTCATTGATATGGAGGAAAGATACAAAACAACGCACATACTCGACATATTCTAGCTCCACGGGCGTAGAGCTAGGTCACGTGCTGGAGGAAAGATACATTTAGCTGCCTTACTTTACGTTAGTTGTTGGCGCGTCTATGAGAGACCAAATGGCGCCCAGTTATCGCACATTGAATAGGCGCGTATGTACGCGCAGCAACTACCGATCTAGTCTATTTATTCCATATCTATGATAGCAACCTACGCTTAGTGAAATTACGCAGGTGAAGTTTCATGTAATTTTCCCAGTATTGTTGGACAATTTCTCATAGTTTGTGATGTTAATATGTCTGCTTTGCAGCATGAACTGAACGGCGTATCAATGGCCAGGTCTAATAGGCAAGGCCTATCGCCCGGTCTGGGTGGTGGTGCATGGGTGTCACACACAAATTGTAGTCAAACTGCTCAGAACACTCGCTCTGTTGGGAGCGTATACAGAACAGAATAGAGTAGCCATAAGCAGTAGGCCAGAGGGTACAGGAAAATAATGTTTAAAACAGTTGAAACCATTTGAAAGTTTAACTGATTCTAACTGGATTTTTCACCTACGAGGGTTGCGGAGAAGGAGAAGGTGATGAAGTACAGGACTTGGCGAGGGGACTTGTGGAAAGTTGGTACATTGGGTGCACTACCAAGGACACTGGAGAGGTATTTGGAGGTGATAAGAACGATATACATGTATAGGCCTAGTGAAGGTTTAATTTATATCGAAGAATGTGGCTTTACAAGCAACAGCGAGGATCCTACGGAAGACGCTCGTGATCTGAGGCTTTGGGACACAGCTTAAAGGGACACATTGCCTTCAAATGTCATGAAATTTTACTGTTTGGAAATGTTCCTTATCTTTTATAAGAGTTGTTCATGCAAAAATACACGTATTTATGTGTTGTAATTAGTGATTAGTGATTACGAAACAAAAACATTGGCCGCTTACCCCTGACATCTGACCCGCGATACATAGACGTATTTCCAGAACTAAATACCACCGTCTAATGCGCAAAATACGCTGTAAGAGTCTTTAGGCTGGCGCCGCAGCCAGTGGCCTTGTGAACCTATCAGATGATCGCCAGGTACAATTCTCTACCTCTCGACATATCGCCAGTGCTGCGCGCCGTGCCACAGTACATCAAAATGGATCAACAGAACGTACTTCAACCAGATGCGACTGGAAATACGACTGGTGAACACAGTCCGCCATTTTGTGGAGTCAAACATTTGGTTCTACAAAATGGCGGACTGCTATTTGTCACGAAATTAAACAAAAACCACGCAATTTGAAGGGATAGTTATGTGAATCTTTATATTCTACTTTTAAAAAAGCTTCCCAACCATATCCATTTCAGTTTTATAGCCTAAATCGCAAAATCCAAAGCAATGTGTACCTTTAACTTGACGGGATTGCCATCTGATAAGTATAAGATATCTTTTATCTATTTGTCGTAAGTGAGGAGGAGGAGAAGGACGACTTACCACAGCAATTTTCTCGCAATGTGATTGTGATTTTCCCCAAGCATTGTTCAGCTTCCATGTCCACTTTCCACCACGGATGCGCATCGCATTCAACTGCATCGAGAAGAGTAACAATTGTAAACATCACTTCGCCCCCTTTTTTTATAAACACACATTCCTTTATTGGTTGAACTGCACAAAGTTCACAACGTCAAAAGAAGCTCCCCTTTTCATTGTGCGGACTTAACCCTGCAACGGTATCGGTTGGCGGTAACACCATGAGACAATCTGTATAAAATGAGATAAAGCGGTTCCCACGTGGAATTACCAAAAGAGTAAGAACGACCGACACTTGACAGCGCACATACAGTCTTTGCAAGCCACGGTGTTCAAACTCCTTTCGAATCCTCCTCCGTGAAACAAAGTCCTCCATGGTGGAACAAAATATGTACTCAACGTTTCGACTAGTCTGCTCTAGTCGTCCTTAGGAGACGCTGGTTCTATGTGGGAACCGCTTTATCTCATTACAGATTATTACATAATGTTACCATAAACCAATATCGATACTCTGCCATGCAAAGCCTTCAACCATTATCCACTGGCTCTGTAAGTTACAGCTTCTATGTCCGCGCTTTTCAAAATGAATTAGTAATTCGTCAGCAGTAGATGGAATACGAGTCATTAAGACATTTCCGATAAATTTCAAATTCTGAATTAGGATGGGAACGTTCCTACCGTATGAATACATGTATATAGCGCGTAGCACTTACATACACGACTAAACAGAGTGAACAGTGTAGTAAGTGGGTTTTGTTTTTCAAAATACAGTCTTCTTTCATAATTCGCTATAAGGGGGAATCCCTTAAGTTTATATTTTATGTCAGAGCATGGAAATAGCAGCTTTAATCCCCAAAGTTAGTTTGTCTTGGTATACGACCTTACGTGAGTGTGTAAATGTCGCGGTGTTTCCGTCGAGAGCACGACTAGCTGGGTAGTCGCCATAAGAGCTGCTCATCGATCCTGGTTTACCGATCAGAGACAGAGCTACCTCCCTCACAGGCAAAGCGGTAGAGTGCACTTAAAAAAATATACAAACTAATACATGTAGACCTTCTTCACGTGTTAAGGCCCGAATAGTGTGATGCTAATGAAGTGTTGTTCCTTCTATTGCCCAATTGCCACCTCCTATTTACACCCCCCCCCCCCCCTTTTACCATACTCCTTTGTTCTCCTTCATCCCTCTCATCTCTATCCTTCCCCTCTTCATTCTTACCCTAACCACACTCCTTTGTTCCTTGCTGTCCCTTTCCCTCCCTTTAACTCCCTTTGATGTTCACCCACTGCCGCTCTCCTTTGGTCCATAATCTCTCTTTTGTATTTCTCCACCCACCCCCTCTTCCTTGTGTGTTCCCGACATGTTTGTTTCTTGTACTCTGTCATTTGCCTTTGGGAAAGAACTTGCTTAATTAATAAGTTAAAAACGTTAGGCTAGCAAATTTTTGATTGATTTGCATGTTTCAGTCCATTCAGTCAGTAAGCAGTTTGCAACAGTTTAATTCATTTTCATGAAGTGCTTATTTAAGTAAACATGTCAAGCAGCGTGCGCGCACGTGATTTAACCTGCCCCACACGATAAGCCGTTTCGCGGATGCCGCTATCTTTGCTTGATACAGCCATCTTTAGGGGAAAAGCGTAAAAGACAATGCACGATCTCTACTTTTTAACTAAGTTAAAAAGTCGTATCCTCATTGAGTGATCCCCACAATGTTGCTTCCCAGGTTGTATCGTAAAATTGGGTGTGATCCCTGGCTATACGGCATTTTGGGTTTATGACTTCTGACTAGCGCCCACCCAAACAAAGATACTGACAATTTGGGAGACCCCCAACATAGGGCAAGAAGATAGCTCAGTTGGTAGAGCGCCGGTACGGTATTTCGGAGGTCGCAGGTTCGAATCCCACTCCTGCCAGTTTCTTTGTTCACTGTGAAAATGGTAACAATAGTCTGGAGTGTGTGCAGGGTATAGGGAGAAAAGGGGTTCCCTTGGCTCTTGGTCCCATATCTTGCTATGTATACAATGTAGTTGTTTTAATGACTGTCCAGTTTGTCCGATATAAACGGCTGTCGGGCAGATTTGGCATTTTATGGCATAAACAACATTGCTGGATGTGCAGCTGAATGATCCTTTGATGTTGTATGTTGCATTGTTCGGTCCAAGAAGGCGGGTGCTGCGAATTATGTGGGGCCAAGTTGGCACCTCGTGCTGTTGCAGGGGGCGGTTCCATTATTGGTTGGGAGGTCGAGTGCACTGCTAACAAGATGGGCTCCAAGATTGGGTTTTTTCCTTTCTGAAGTATGGGGTTGAGTCACTGATCTCTATACACTGGATTGGCTGCGAAGCTCCGCGATTGAAGCCACTGCGCGGCCATCTTGCTATATTCAACACAATGGCCATTTTCCAAGTCTTTGGCTTCAGCTCCGTCTCCGAATTTAGCCCATTGCCAAACTGCATTCATGCATGTAGTTTATGAATGGGCTGAAGTTGGAGACGGAGTTGAAGCCTGGAGCTTGGAAAACGGTCATTGTGTTGAATATAGCAAGATGGCCGCGCGGTGGCTTCAATTCACGGATAGGCAATCACTGCTGTGCTGCCAATCCAGTGTATAGAGATCAGTGGGTTGATATAGTTCATTGATTATGCGTTGCAGGGATTTCAGTAGAGGGCTGTAAGTAATCACAAGGGGGTCCTGTCATAACATTGCGGTAGTACAGCAAAGAGAATTCAAGACCATGCATGTCGGACAGGGAAGCATGCAGCTGAACAAAAGATAATCCACAGACTGGACTGCATTGGTAGAGAATTAATAGGGATCGTGGTTTCTTATTTGAAGCAAGATATGGGGCGGAGGAAACTCCCCTCTTTTGTGTTGGTCATTGTGTTCCCGGAATCTCGGAAATTCCTTTCAGATATCCGGGGGATGTGTTAGGCAATAGTCTGGAGTGTGTATAGGGTATAGGGACACGAGGGGGTACCCTTTGGTCCCATGGGTATATGGTTTCTTGTCACACAATAGCAGTGACTCATCGCCACCTTTTGATTAGACTACTATACTGCAGTTGTTTGGAGAAGTTCTTTTTAGATTGTTTTCAAAGTGAACAGAGAAAACTGGCAGGAGCGGGATTCAAACTTGCGACCCCCGGAATACCGTACCGGCGCTCTACCAACAGCCTCCTTGCCCTATTTTGGCGGTCTCCCAAATTGTCAGTATCTTTGTTCGGGGAGGCGCTAGTCAGAAGTCATGTTTCAAATTTACCTAGTCGGTTTCCCTTGTGGTTTGTTTGACTTTTGAGATTTAAATATAGATTATAAGAAAGATATTCAAGGCTGCGCCAATGCACCTCACCTTGGCATTTGAATAGAGCCCGAAGGTCACCTGCGTCTTCACCGATGACCAATTCTTTGATGTAGGCAGTCGTTGGCGTTTGCTGGCCCGTCTCCCAGACATTTACTCCGCCCAGATGAAAGGACGAGCAGGCACAGGGTTGCCGTGTGTAGGTTGCCAGGCGGGCAGTGGAGTGACTGGTGTCTGTAGACCCTCGGTCATTCCCGAGGTAGCATACATGTCCCAAAGATGCAGAGATGCAGCCTTCCAAATGAGAAAGAAGTCTTTTTTTTTTCGGAAGTATGATTTTTCCCAACGGACATATTTGTGTTTAAACCTAGCTTGAGTTGTCTAAATGGAATATACGCCAAAAAGAAATCAGAAACTTGCCAAGCTGGTCAAATGAAAACAGTGTACCGTGAAATTAACAAAAACAACTCACTCTAACCCTATCACCATTGGATAACAAGTGAAATGAAGATCTAGAAAAAATATTCCGAATCTGTCGGTTGCATTATAAACAACGTAGTTCTCGAACCACGCGTCTCGCCTGCTTTCGTGATTACCCGAGAAGAATGCAGGGGCACTTATAACGGTTCAAGGAGCAAGGATCATTGTGAAAAGAGAATGAAATGGCAAGTTATCAAAAGGAAGAACCGACGAGCATGCTCAAAACAATGGTAGGTGACAAAAGCAATGTGGAAGGAAAATGTGGCCCAAAGTTATGAAAGTTTGAGTGGGGTGTGAAGGCTAGAGAGGATGAAAGCATGGAGATTACTGACACGACCATCATATACAAGTTGCAATAGTGCATGCATGACCCAAGTTTGATTCCAATTGGACCTCCAGTTTACAGACTACGTACAGACTACGGACGGACTACGTACAGAAATAGTGATTGCATTGTCTCTTCCTGAACTTCGTTCACGCGAGACAACAATACACGAATTAATTTGGCGCCCCTTTCCCAATTGGTCAATATTTCATGCTCTATGCGGACGTTGTACATATAAGAAAGTTAAATAAAATGAAAAATGAAATGCACCGCAAACCAATGGGATTAGCAACAATTGACCTTCTTCACCTACGTGACCAGCAGCCGATTTCACGAAATTGTGCGTAACTTACACCATGGCGTAGGACTTGCACTATAAAAATGTTGCGCAATCCTTGCGATCCATTTCACGAAACACTGCGTAGCTGCGCAATGTTATATTTATTTTATACATCGCGGACGAGGCTGAATGCCGCTTTTACGATGACTGTTTGAGTACAACAATAAAAATACATGGAACAGTCGTCAAATTGAACTGTGGGACGCAATTTTGAAACTTTTCATTTTTGAAACTTCGCTCCCAAAAAAAAATTGATGGCAACCTTCGGAAATATCTCACAAACCTAGAGCGGATGATCATTTCATTACTCTCTGAAATAATCTAGTGAATTTAATAACAACTAACGGCTCTACAATGATCACCCTCAGCTAGCTAAGTCATCATTTCGGTGTTTGTGCGGAAAACGTAAGCCACCTAAAACGAGTGCGTAAGTTACGCCATAATTTGTGGCGCAACTCAGCGACAGCGACTTACGCACTACGTAACTTTCGTGATTTTAAAAATGTGAACCCGGGCATACCGGGTATTTCATGGGGGCGCCAGGCCGGGTTATGCAGCCAAGTGAAACGGAAACAAGAGGCTTGTGGAGCCAAGCATACCGTACACAGTACCCCAACAATGGATTGAAAATGCAGAAATTGGCGTGTATAGACGTCAACTGGCCAGGTAGCAGTTTTTAATCTGCACATTTTGTGTCAACCGTACGCAAGGGGTTAATTAATTAATTAAGCGGTACCGGTTCATCATGATAATAATCGACCAAATTCATTCTTAATCTACGTGATGTTCAACTGGCGGCAACGATTTCTCGTCAATGTTGGGGTGGGGGTGGGGGAGGACGGATGAATATTTGTTAACCCCTTGTGTAAGATGACGCCACATGGCGTAAAAAAAGTGCCACCAAGTCGGATGACAGCGGCAAATGACAGCGGCAAATGACAGCGGCAAATGACAGCGGCAAATGACAGCGGCAAATGACAGCGGCAAATGACAGCGGCAAATGACAGCGGCAAATGACAGCGGCAAATGACAGCGGCAAATGACAGCGGCAAATGACAGCGGCAAATGACAGCGGCAAATGACAGCGGCAAAGCAATCCGGAAACACTGATCTCTATAAACTGAATAGCTCATTCGCCATTGCGCAGTGTACGAAAAACTGAAGCCAGCAGCGGCAACATTAATACGAGGGTAAAAGCAGATCCTTGGGACAGGGTTACGATAACATGTTGGACGGCGGCTTATGCAAACAACGAACAACTAATCATGGACCTATACATAACCTAGATTCGCAATACGTCCATGGAGTTGAAGCCAGTTGAACCTTTGATCTTACCATGCCAAAAACAATTCGTTGGACAACCTTGTCCTCACATCCTTACTTGCATCCTCGTTGTTTTTGTATATCCCCCTCCCACCAATCTCTCCTCTCCCTACCCCCCCCCCTCCCCCCCCCCCCCCCCCCATACCACTCTCTCCTCCCCCTCATGTATTTTTTCTTAATTTTGTATTTTTCTCGTTTTTTTGTATAAAGTTGTTTTGTTGTTCATTGAAATTTGGCCGAATAAATAATAATAATAATAATAATAATGAAATTATTCTTACCATTGCACGAATGTGAAACATTCATTATTTGTTTTATACAACGGCTAAATAAATCCGACAGATTGCATGCATGGATTTCTTGGTGTACAACGTGCTGTTTACCTTCTCAGTCCCACATAAAACCGCGACAAAAAGTGGTCCAGTTCCGAATCAGTTAAAGCTTTAATTGTTGTTCCTGCGTGTCTTGCAAATTCGTCTAATCGTTTGACTGCATATTTCATTTGTCTCTTTGTGTTAGCAGCGTCAGCATCGACGAGTTCCAATATTTCGTCTGTTAGAAAAACAAACCGCGGTTCGGAAACACCGTCCGCCATTTTGTGTGGAACGACTAGACTGGTTCCCGGTCCCCGTATGTATATAATACACATTTGAAGTCCGAAGGACAACGAAGGGACCGGGAACCAGTCCAATGACAGCCGTGTTGCAGTGGCGGGGAAGTTATATCAAACGCGTTACCGTTTGATAGAACCATGTGATAGAACCTCTTTTGGCGGTGCGGGTTCGCGTCGTGCGATGGGACGAATAATTCAATGCACGTGATCGACGATCCACCAATCGGATGGCTGGGATTTATTCAGGTGTTGTATAATACCCATTGATCATAGTCATCCCCCCCCCCCCCCCCCCCCCCCGTCAATGAAAAAAATAAGTTTTTACAGTGAATAGCATTTGACACAATATAATAGTTGGAGTGTTTGTTATGTTGTGCTTTTGTTTCTTCCCGGGGTTAGTGAATACTTATTACTTCCATCCTGGGTAGACCTATGAGTATCGATCTTTGTAGCATGCATGACTCCTATAGACTTTCATGTGAACAATCTGTCTTTTTGCCATTTTTCTTTAAACCGATGCCATTTTCTATTTGATTTTTTTTTTTAACGCATTTTTCACCATATACCACAAAGATGGTGTAGTTAATAAATAAGTTAAAACAATTTGGACATATTTCCCCAAATCCGAGAAATTTTCCTCTTAAAAGTGTGTAAGTTTTTTTAACCACACTGTTTAAAGACTCATTGCGATTCCAGGATATTTATAGAGGAATCCCACAACGACGAGTTTAGCGCCGATCTGCGCACTTCCGCGTTTGAAAACGAGGATCTCAATGTCACAGTAAACAACTTTATGCCGATCGTGCGCCTACGCTTCCTTTTATGGCCTGATTAATTCATGCATGAATGAATGTGCTGAAAAGCGTTGTTTTGTTTGCCACTGACATTCTTGCTTTTAACCGGGAGTGCGGAGAAGGGGCTAATGTGAAATTCCTCTATATACGTCCGTACAACCAATGCGGTTTACCTAGGATAATAGTCTTCGGACGATTCAGAACACAGTACAGTACCATGCAGTTGCAAATGAAAGGCCATTTTCAAACTTCGTGGTCAGCTGATCGCTCATATCACGGGGGATTTCTCTGCATATTTCAGTTCGGAAGTATCCAGAAATCTTTCGAGGTCTCAAAAATATAACGATCGTTTAACATCCAGAGAAAAGTCCAATGACTGAAAAGTCCCTGCGTTACAAACGTAAAATTGTTTTTCAGTGGAAACCACACAACCTTTTCCCATGATACGCTGCGAAAAAAACAATGGCTTTTCATGGGCAAACTATTGGTGGGGCACCGTTCTGAGAATCGGTGATATATTGAACAGTGACAACAATTACGAGCGGGACGGGATTGTCATGACGAGTCTCAAAGGTCCAAAGAATATGAAATGGAATAAAATGATATAAACATATTTAAATATTATGCAAAAATAACTGTTTACAAAGTTTTGAACGATAGTGTTGGGTTGTTACGATCAGAAAATGACATTTTGTGGGCGGGGCAGCGTTACATGATTTTTCCTCTGGTAGTTCTTAATAAAGTACCCATACACTAAAATGGCAGCACATTTTCTTTTCCTTATATAATTCCTTAGCCTATGCATTTATAGCATTATTCCCATTTTGAAAACAAGAACTTTTTAATAACTGACACCAATATACCTCTATTGTGAGTCCCCCAGCTGAAATTCTTACCTGTTACGAGAAGTTTAAACAAAAGTTGTGACACCGCCATTGATCTGTCATAAAATAGAAAAAAAACTAATCACAATTAATGATCAAATACCAGCCGCCTCTTAAATATTGCAATATTTTTTTATTTTTTTATTTAGTGGCTTTTTTATTTAATTCGAAGTCATTGTTCCTGTGAAATCAATACAAAAAATGGAAGCTACAAACAAGAGACGTTATGTGTATACAACATAAGCAGTACCGTATGTTTGTGATATTAACAAGAGGTTTACAACGTTACCGTTTTGACGAAGTGACCAATGACCAATCGCTTTTGAACCTGGTCACTTCGTCCGCTTTGTAATACAAAAAAATGATATTGATCAAATTGATTCCATTAATGTATAAGTTAAATGACATAACCAGACACATTTTATCCAGCACTGTATGAGTGTTTAATTGCTTTTATACTTGGATTGTATAAAATATGGGGCATCACTTGTTCCTTGTACCTTGTAGACTATACGCTGTAAAAAAAAAGGTGCCCTTAATTTTACGGTAAATTCCCTGTACAACGTGTTGCCAGGGAAAAACCGTAAAATTTACGGGAATTTCCCGTAAAATGTCTCTAGGGTTGAAGCAAAAACGGGAAGTACACAGGGTGAGTTTGTATATGCCGGCAATCGTGGACCTAGGACAAAGGAATTCGGGCGTAGACAAAGGGGTCCACGTTTGACCGAACGTTCACGATTAAAAATCGTGTACAAAATAGAACAAAATAGGAACAATGGGAGGTCCACGATTGCACCCGTTTACATGACTAGATGGGTTGGTGGGTGGTTGAGTTTGTATATGCCGGCAATCGTGGACCTAGGAAAAAGGAATTCGGGCGTGGACTAAGGGGTCCACGTTTGACCGAACGTCCACGATTAAAATTGTGGACAAAATAAAACAAAAGAGGAACAATGGGAGGTCCACGATTGCACCCATTGGGTGGGAATGGTGTTTTGTTAACACTGATGCGCATGCGTCTTTGACCGATTGAAGTTTGTGAATGGAAAATCTGCTGTGACAAGTTTCAAAACAAGGTAAAAATTACTGTTCTATTGACTTTGGGACAACGCCATGTAGATTGTCACCATAAGTAATAGTCATGATTGTTTTGGCATACTTTCACGACATGTATTTTTTGGTGTAAAAGGTGCAAATGTCGTCGCGATGTCTAACACGATTTTCTAGGACTGCATTGATTGAAACGTTAAAACAATAGCGAAGACTTATATTGCATCCATTTTTTAAAAAGCATTGAACGCTACCGGAAAAAACAACAACAGTACTACAATTGAAGGTTCCTCTGCATTTTCTGACGTAACCTGTTTAGGATTAGGGCTAGGGTTAGGAGTTATAGGGTTCAAATATATGCCATTTATATAAATGGTTATTTCACACACAAATATTTGAACAAAGTGGTCAAAAGACCAAAAGCATTCAAATTTACAATAATCAAATAAATACACTGATTAAAATGATCAAATGTATATACACTTTAAAGTTTAACAGACAAAAACTGATTACAATACCTTAGCTAAGGAAGGTATAGCTGATTATGATTTACCCGATCAAAAGCTTTAGTAAAATCAATCGTGCAGAGTTGGGCATAATGACCAGGTTTATCAATTCCCCCAATAATGAAATTTAACAAATCTACTAAATAGTGTGTAGTGCTACAACCCTTCATATTTGTTTAATATCTAGATTTGATTTAATATCCTGTAAAATCCATTTTGCAATAAAAGATTCGAATATACGAGCAAAAATTGGAGTGAGTGCAGGGACAACTGTAGTCTTGGTTCCAAGACCTTCGTGTTCCGTTTTTTCCTTCCGAACGAGGGCGCTGTTTCTCAGTAAATCGATTCTGATTGTATTCGATAATGTTTTATATATTACGCGCTCTGACAAGAATCGATTCTACTGTTCTTTGCTCGGTTCTTCGCTTCCACGAAGGTCTTGGATATTTCTGTCCGCGGGTCTTAACTTTTTCATTACTTTTTCGACATTCTCCCCCGACTTTCCGGGGGAGCCAATCAGCGATTGAGTTTGACCTTGACAAATGAATTATTCATAACTTGGCGAGCATGCACGATTAAATAGGACACGGTGCGGTCATCACCCTCTGGGTGCGGTTTTTGTGTATGTGTGTTGTGTTGTCTGGAAATTTGAATTCACCGCGCCCGGGCCCGACGCGTCGACCGTTGTATTGTTTTGGATGAAGGATTGCGCGATCCGCGTGACCCAGTCTGTCATGTCTAGTCTGTGGGAGATATTTTTTAAGTTGACGTGTAGGCGGCACGACGTACGTGTCGTTAAAATCCGCGAAGTATCTGTAGTGCAGCTGATTTCTGTAGTGCAGCTGAAGTTTATTTAGACATTAAATAAAGTGTTTTATGTAGGCCTATACGAAATATTTGTGCGGATGATGAGTGAACATGTGAGGTATATTGTAATACTTCCGAATGCAAATTTAGAACTATAACCTTTGATGACAGCCAGTGTGTTTACGTGGTTACTATTCCACATGTAATAGAAAAAATACATGCAGTAGTCGGTGTACATATATTGGTTAAAAGAACTACATCACAATTGATTTCATTACAGTCATAATTGATCATTTTCAAAAAAAAAATGTTTAACAACAATTTTTATACAAAGGAAAACATATCAGAAAGGATTAACAAAAGGTGATACATACGGCGTACATAATAGCCCAACTTTTATAGTTAAATATAATCCCAAAAAAATTGTCGACAAGAAGAAGTGTTGATAAGTGAAGGCAAAAGCATAGATTTCGGGGTTGTGGGGATGGGGAATATATCTCCACCCACACACACTTTATGACAAGATCACCCCTAGACAATAAAACCAGGCAGAAGAAAAAATTAAAATAGACCAGGAGGTAATTATAAATTTCATATGGAAATTACAGTAGAATTGTCGGAAAGAGGGTTAAATTTGGGTTTGTGTATGGACCATAATTAATACATGTATAATAAACAGCGTAGTGTCCAATCCCCCCCCCCCCTTCGAAATTTTAAGTTGGTTGGTTTTGGAAATGTCATGATAACCCCCCCCCCCCCCCCCCCCCTTTTCCCGGTCTCCACACATGTCATAGTCAAATCATGGAGGCGCGCTTGAGTGAAGGTAACAATTTATGAGAAGGTATTACCCGATGACATGTACATTATATATTGTGCATGTGTACACTGTATGAGCTAGAACACTGGTGTATAAACATGTGAGGTGATAAACTTAAAAAAGACTTCAGAATGGAGGACGACCCAGCCAGTTTGTATAAATAAATGTATTATACATTTTTTTAAATGCCACATGTACATGTAATGTCGATTTATTTTTACACTGAGTAGTATAATGACCGGTACATCTGCCAATTTAATTTTTCATGATGGAAATTGAAAATACATGAAAAACGAGATGTAACAAATGGTGTGTTTCATATTTCTGATGAACTCTGTGGCAGTTCTAACCTTCAATGGTAAAGTATATGTTAACATAAATGTAACTTTACAATAATGGTTTAAAATCTTTACAGAAATACATTTTATCCAGACAGTGAAAAATTATGTTTACCTCAAGAATTAAAGTTAACCATCTACTTTGATTTTAAATCCACTGCATTTAAGTGGTTTGCTGGGCTTGCTATTTCAGACTTCTCTTCTTCATGTTCACTTTTTCAAATATTAGTATATATGGATTACTATACACATGTAGGAATGTAATGTATTTAGTGGAGGAATTTTTTATTGGGAGAAATATAAATAAATCAGACAATGATGAATTTAAGCTCCACCTTGAAGACAAAGTGAGTAAAAACGTTTTTCAGTCAAAAGTTGACCAAAGACCGTCCTGTAAATTGTGCATGCAACTAACTGGACTGAAATATCCAATACAATACTGGGCCTGGCCATGGCTGGCTGCAAAAAAAGGCACCACATGTTTGTACATGGAATTAAACAAGACTGGCAAAAATCAATCTTTGATAAACAATTATTTAAAAATTTGACTATTCTGCATTTATTCATTCACATTGGCTAATTAACATCCCAGATTAAAGTGCACACCTGCAGGTAAATTATCATTATCTCATTCTGGGACGTAGCAAGAAAGATCAGAAACTCCCAAGTTATTCAAACTTGAAGTTCAAGTACGTATACGTACACTATACAATACAATCCACAGTGTTCAAATGTGGATGTACATTGTACATAAATACATGTACATGTACATTGTATGTAGGCCTACAAGTGGCTTTTGTACACAGTAGTACATCCACGTTTTTTTCAAACGGTATTATATTACACGTCGCGTCGACCGCAAGCGCATTTTGCATAATTGGGGCAATCGGTCAAACTTAACCATGGAGGTCAGACCAGTCACGTGATATGAATGATGCATGTTTAGCCACGATTTCCATAGTCGGGTCCCGCCCCCAAAAGTAAGAAATATCCAAGACGTTACTGTAACTCCGTGATTGATCGCGCGCTCGCCGGCTGGTGACAGCCTGTAAATTGCGCCCTCTGTTGATGACAAGTATCAGACAGTAACGTCTTGGAACCAAGACTAGGACAACTGTGGCAGTTTTCCACAGGTCCAGAAAAATTCCATCTTTGATACAATTATTAAAGAAATGTGTCAAAGGATTAGCAATTTCAACGGAAAATTCCTTAATTAATTTAACGGGTAGATCCGAAGGGTGACAAGCCTTCGATGAGTTAAGACGATTCAATTCATTTAACAATTGACAACGATATATTATTGGCGGAGGTTCCGATGGTAAATAACATGGTAGCTGCTTATTATCTAAAGCAGGCAATTAATTGCAGATACTGGCAAAATAATAAATAATTTGTTCAAGAATCATTTTAGAATCAGAAAGTACTTCAGTGTTTGCTTTCGAATTAAAATTGCCAACATTTTTTAAATGCTGATGCAACTTCCCGAGATTATTAGATCTGAGTGATACGATGAAATCATTATAATATCCAGATTTCTGCTCGTTGACCAAACAGTGAACTCTATTACGTAATGATCTCCAATTAAGGGATACAGTCTCAAACCTCAGGAAAAAAAACATAATTTCGGGGCCATTTACGGGGCGGCCGGCCGTTCTGCCGCGGCAATACAATCGGATTTTTCAACGGCGGAGCGCGATAAAAATAACCCCGAAATCATCATTTTCTGAGGTGTGAGACTGCACACATGATATTTATGCGAGTCCTGAATAATGTCCAGACAATTTTAAAGTGTTTATTTAGTCATCCGATTGTCAAAAAGCTGTTTTTGTAACGCTGATGAGCATGCGTCTGATCTGCATATTAGACTACGCACCATAGACCTTTTCACCCGAGAATGATAACTTATGTAAATGAGGGCCGTAAGGCGGAAGTGAATTGCGGCCAGCGATGAACAACAGTAAACATTAGTACGAATGGTTGTCGCATCATATTCCCAGCCAAAATGTATCGTGTTGGAGATTCAAAACGTCTTCAAAAGGCCGAGTTACTGGAAATCGCAGTAAAATCACACGATCACTCGATAGAGAAGCTGGGTTGGAAGAAAAAAGACGAAATTATCGATGTATTAATGGATGAAACTTCTAGTTCTACAAGCACTGCCGTCAAGTTTAATCCGATCGCCGCCAGCTGTTCTACATATAGTGAGCTTAGTTTCCAAAAGCTGAACCATTCTAACTTCGGAAAATTTGGAACAAGAATTACTTTTCCAACTGTGTACACATTTCTGAAACTCATGAAGGGGCTGAGATCATGATTGAAACCGCTAGATAGGGCAATGAAACATGTAGATGATAACCATGTTCAGGAACACTCCATAGCAGAACACGTATCGATGTCCTTTTTGTACTTTAATTGATGAACTCACATACTTCTTCGATATTCATAGTGTGTTAATGTTTGAAAAAAAAAGCGCTTTTACGAGGATTTTAACTGTAAAGCAACATAATTTTAGCCCTGTAGTTAATTATTTATAATTAATGGTTATCCGTAAATTTAAAAAATAATTCTTGATTGCCAGGATAATTTCTTGTATCTAAAAGCAGTTTGTAAAGCTTCCCAGAAGCAGTCGAAGTACACTTGTTGGGTAAAATGTGTCAACACAGCAGTCGAAGTACACTTGTTGGGTAAAATGTGTCAACACAGTCAAGGCAATAAAATATGAGAAACATAGAAATAAAAAGGGACGCCCTAAGCCCATGATAATAGGCTTTGTCTGCACTTGTTTCATCTCACACAGGCCATTGTAAGAGGTATTTTCGAATCAATGAATTATTGAGAAACTCTTTGTTTCTCATTTAACGAAGCTCTTACCTCCACATAAATAGTGCAAAGGCATATGGGGTTGAATTTACTCGTGCAAAATTTCTATGGGGAAACATTCTTTAAATTTATATTTTTATCCTTGGCCACTGGGGATCGAAAGCCATTAGAAGTGCTGACGTGTGTTTACAAAAAATCTATAAACATCATGAAAATTGACGTCCACTCAATAAAAAAAAGCTATTAGACTCATTAAATCGATCAGTAGGCCTGTTAAAAATGTATCTGTTATTTCACACACAAAATCGTATCTCAATTGGTATTACAAGGGCTGTGTGAAGGTACAGAGATGATCTGTAGACTGTCCTGTGCATCAACAGAGTATAATTCGTATTTTTACAATGACATTGTACATTCACAGATATATTTTGTGCACTATCCAAATATTCTGTGCTATCACACTATTTGTAGACTTCTCTGCGCATCTATACAGAGTGCGGTTTCCAGCTTTACAGTATTTGTACAGCGTGATTGGTGTGCAATCCTACATTCTACATATACTACAGTTCAAGCCTATCTTTGAGGGCATAAGATGCGCGAAATCAACAAAGAATGAAAGCCCTTTTGAAGGGATGCAAACGCTTAAAATAAAACAAGGTTGTTTTACGTCTACATATTTCATTTTATTGCATACACAATAAAATCCCTAATTCTCCGTATCCGCACACTGAAGCGCCCACTTTGAATGGTGATTATCGACACAAGTTTAAGGAAGGACATGTAATACATTTTTGGCTAGTGTCCGACTGCTGGGCGTCCTTCCTTTTAACCCATGCAAACAAAAGGCTAAGCTGCCTCAAACGTGTCTGTGGACACTCAAAGCAGGAGACATCGCGGTCATTAAGGTTCCAAGTACAGTGCGCAGTACATTATAGTAGGGTACAATATACTAGGGTTCAGCTTATGATTAAGTCAACATTGTTTTTAAGGTTCTCCCGGCCAATTTCACCACGTTTTGGTTCATTTTAACGCCTGGCTCATTCAGTTTATATTAAAATTTAATGATTACGCAGATCGTCATTCGACAATTAAAACAAATCATTCAAATTCACTATCCGAACATTCTATCGTCATTTAGCTTCACTTGTCCCTGTAAAAGCTGCATTCAAATTAAAGGTATCGTATTGTTTATTCAATTTCGTCTGGACCAGCAGTAATGGGTTGATCGATCATACATTTTCATTAATTAGCAAAAACATTTCATCTTTTCCTGTATGTCCACATTCCTGCATGTCCGTATTCCTATAAAAGTCAGAGTTATCTCAACGCAAATCATAGGCCTATTTGACGTCTTCAATCCGTACATGAAGATCTATTTTTCTTAGGTCTTCAGACAAATAGGATGGCGAGCCTACGGGAGGGGAGGTGGGAATCGTCTGAATCAGCCCAAGAAAACAAATTACCCAAGAGAAATGTTCTCGATGGTACAACCATTGCCAAACATACCGGTACATGTCCCGATGTCTTGCACATGAGAGATCGATGGGTGAATCAGAACGAAAAAGAAAAGTAAACAAAGTTAAAAAGGTAAAGGATTCATAAACATGTCAACATACAGATGCCCCTAATTTCTTTTGTCAAACTTAAAAACCAACAAACAGTGAAAAGAAAAGTTCTTAGCCTTTTTCATTTCGTTAGTTTGTTACATCATCCATCCCTCATATATCAGTTCAGATGTTACATTATAAATGTTACATAATCTTCCATATACATTTTTCATTAAAAAAAAAAACCTCAGAAGACAAGAGGAAAATATATCAATTAAAAACTCTTAATAATATGAATGACTGTTTGATGAAAAGGATTGCCCATAAACGAATAGGAAAAGAAAAGCATGGCCATACGTCATATGCACACCGACGTTCGCTTAAACCATTAAAACAATAATGTCACAAAACTCATGCAAGAATGCAACAAATGAAGTCTTGAATGCACCAAACGAAAATGAACACTAGGAACAGAATCCTGGGTGCTTAAAATTGAAACTGAATCCCCAAACAGTGATAAAGAAACCTTAATTTGATCAGATCTGTAAAAACTACGCGAATTTGAATGACCAATAACGAAAATGATCTGACAAAATCGCAATTGGCTAGGAAAACCTATATTTTCATAACAACCTGCATGCATAATGTTATATGCCTGTAGTGCTCATTAACTGTCCAATTTTAACAACTGGACGGTAGACACAACTCATCAAAATGGCAGCCTCACTAGTACATTTTCTCGATGAGTTCTCTTTGGATTTTTTTAGATAGAAATTATTTTTCTTACTATGTCATGTTCAGTTGATGTTTTCTATTATTATTTATAGGTTTAAGAATGTGGGGAAATACTTTACTTTTGTAAAATAAACATATATTTTTAAATGATTTATATCGCAAAAACAAATTGTCCACTTTAATGAACACTGGGCACTATGTAATAAGGATGCCTGTCCTGTATAAACATGTCACATCAGACATATAAGTGCTAATATTGTGAATATAAATGTATGTGTGTTCGGATGGGCGCTCTTTAGAAGTCATACACCCATAATGCCGTATCCCTTGTGGATTGTTTGACGAATTATAAGTTAAAAAGTCGTATCCTCATTGAGTGATCCCCACAATGTCGCTTCCCATGTAATATGTAAAAACACCTCTCCAAATGTGATCCAAAGATACCACAGAATGTTCACTGCTCTGCAGTTACGGTCAGGAAGAAAATTCCTGCTGAGTAACTCGATGACAAGAACTTAAAAAAATCGGTAATTGTCGCACGTGATGAATAACTCTAAACGAAGGAAAAACGTGTAAAACGCAAGGCATAACACGGAACGCTAAATATCCTTGTACAGAACATGTACATTATATACATCGTGGCTGGTACTAGCAGTGCTGTTACCAACTGCTGACCTCAGATCTGTGTGGTATGGCGCGCCACGAGACATAAATTACAGTACACAAAAATTACACTTAATGTTCGTGTCACCACACTACTATCAACCCTAAGACCACTTTTCAGAAGATGGAAAACGTTGTGTAGACATGTGCATTTCCACAACGTCTTGAGATCCTGTCCTGTTTGCAGGTATATACAATTAATACACTGCTCATACAATATTTGCACAATATTTGCGGCGTCAGAAAACGATATCTTGTTTTAACGTCCCTGCCTCTCTCAACAATGTAGTAACATGAACAATATTAATAGTAGGGTAAATGCAGTTTTCTTTACATTCCAACTCTTAATTATTAATGAATAAATTAATAACCTTTACAGTTTAAAAGCAATAAGGAATATATAGCCAATTAAGAGCATACATTTTCAATCAACAGCAAATAGTAACAATTGGGGTTTTTGTTTGCGTTTAAAATTCACGTGTTTACTAAATTTGGCCAAAGCAAGTGTCGCTACCAAATGTCAAGACAAATGCCTTTCCCGAGAATAGTAACTATCACAGATTCTTTTCCTGTTAGGTTTTTGTGTTAAGTGAGAGTCTAACTTTGCACGTACTTTGACCGTCTTTTGTATTTTATGCAAAATGCTGCTTTCCTAGGTGCAGTCCCCTATATATTGTGTAAACAGGAATTTAGGGCCATAGACGCAAAATTAGGCATACATTGTTATAGGGTTTGGGTTTCTAACTCCCAGCTGGATTCTAATTGATATGTAAAGTGGATGCCAGGGATGTGTTGAAGTTGGTATACAAGATTGATGTGAGTTGGGTAGGGTGAGAGATCATGCCAGAAACCTGTATCCATAAGGTTTATCCATAAGAGTTTGCCTTGTCCCAGACACTGGTTGAACACATACATGTAGGTTCTTGGTGGTGAAGACAACTTTGCCTTACAATGACCACATTGATTGCCACAGATGCACTTGCAGCGGTTGATTGCAGTGTTTTCTTAACAGTTTTGTTCAGTTCGTCAAACAATCCACAAGAGAAACTGACTAGGTAAATAAGGCTTGTTACCGCCCGTCTGGATGATCGGATCTTCAAGCACGGCGCCACGGATGCAGCGAGATGGATAATCCATAACACCTCACCCACAGATTCCGTGTCTCGATTGGCCGAGAGCGAGTCACATGGCATTCGCTATTTTTGCTATCTTCCTGTGTACGGCTAAAAGTACTATACCCGTAGCAACCAAAGTACTATACCCGTAGCAACCAAAGTACTATACCACAGCATCGGTATTGTGTGCAAAATGCATATACTTGTATGTGAGCGTTGGGCGTCGAACGTATTCTTTCCAAGCGCTAGCGCTACACAACTGGGTTCAAACATTTCGTGAAGGGGTAGTTTGGAAAAGTGAAAATAATTCTCATCTAATTTCAAATGTACATTTAATTGTTTTTAAATGACATTTTTCAGTTAGTGCTTAAATCAAGCAGAATCTGCAGAATATTGACTGCTTTATCTCGACTGCTTTATCTCGGCTGATTTTCTATGAATTTTTAAATGTTTCAAATTTCATTGTACTCCCCAAATTTCCCATTGTCATTCATCAGATTGACTCCAATCTTGACACAAGCCAAATGTTTGCTTTCACAATTATCGTCGTGATGACGTCATCATGGGTCATGTGACGTCACTTTAAAGGTACACACTTAAGGGTCCTATATCTTAAGAAGTCATGTACATCCAATTGAATTCCATATTCTTTTTGTAACAGGTTCGTTAGCTCATACATTCTTACATATAAATGTGAAAAATGTCTGACGCCATGATGACGTCATAAAAATGCGGGTTTTTTTTTACGTGCAAAAGACAAAATCCAATCGTGACAAAACTTTGCACTTATGTATGTTAAATGTCAGCTGGGAATGCGAAATATAATGACGTCGTGATGACGTCATCACCTGATTTTATATGTTATACAAATATTCTTTTATATCAGTATTCAGCAGATATTTCCCGGAAAAGCCTGTTCGTCTGTGATATACAGACAACACATCTAGTTCTTTTTTGCTTCTTCTTCTTCTTCTTCTTCTTCTTCTATCAAAATTGCCATAGACAATGCACGTGTTTTATTCCACCCCTCACTTTTCCCCCTAAACAGAATTCTATCTTAATGAAAGTTTGCATAGATTGAGACCCTGTACCCGAACTCGTGCATATTGCTGTGACGTCATGATAAAAGTCATCACGTTTCACGTGACGTCATCTTAAAGGTGCGTTTTTAAAGGGCCCATGTCTAGAGAACTTTAGGTCCGATTGCCCGCACGGTGCCCGCGCGTTGCCCGCGCGGTGCCCGTGCGGTGCCCGCGCGGTGCCCGCGCGGTGCCCGCGCGGTGCCCGCGCGGTGACTGTGCGAGCACCGCGCGGTGCCTGTGCGGTGCTGTCTACGACGCGTCTACAGGATTACGGCCAGCAACAATTTCTACGACATATCGGGAACTTTTAACCCCGCGCTAATTGTTCCCGATGCGCCCTACGGCAAGGAAAGAACGCCAAGGCGCCCGCATGATAGCCCCGGCACCCTTGCGGACGCCTTGAGATTTTGCCAATTTTCCACGAAATTTGTGCCCGTACGGGCGCCTTATTCCGAATCGATGGATATGTGACTGAGCTAATATGTTAGTGGTTGGTAGGTGGGTGCGTGCACAGTTTACTCGGGTGTATATGTTTCCATGCCACGCGCGTGTATCACGGCTTTGCTATGAGTCGGGGCCGGTGTTTTCGTAACACTGATGCGCATGCGCAATCTGCATATTAGATTACGTCCCATTGCATTGCAAAATTCGCGGTTGTACGGTTTGTGGACCGAGTGAAGTTTTAACGCGTATTCCCGCAGTGGGCTGTACTACTTGGTACTTGTTAAAATATTGAAATGACTAAAAACAAATAATTTTGAACTAGTTTGTCATGTTGGGTGGATAGGTGGTGGTAAGTCAATCTCTTTTAACTCTGTAGAAATCATCTTTTATTTCGTTTCACTATTTTCATAATGAATTAAGCTCTATGTCACGGTACAGAAAAGTGGTTTTCTCTGGTATGATATACACACAGTCGTACTTTCCCTATACTACCGAGGATAGGACAATGCTTTGTGTTTCTTATTGTTCTTTTAATATAACCCAACCCCATAAACTAAGCTCTATTTGTACGTCCGAGGACCGATTTTAACAAAAGACCGACTTCCGAGAACAACAAAGGTTCCTTTGTATTTTCTTTCTTCTCTTGTCCTTGAACGTATGTACAGAACCTGTTATGTGCACAGGTATCCGTACATGCGAATGCACAGTGTACTCATTAATACATGTACTATGTCGTCAACATAGTGTGTACTCCTAAAGGGCCCAATGCCAATATATGCCAGAACAAGAAAGCAACTAAATATAAAGGAAGTGAGAACCAAACTTTATTGTTTTGTGCAAACTGAATTTACATTATGTATCTTTGAACTGTTAACATTTTAAAACTGACGGTCTGGAAAATCTGGAAATGTTGGTGATTTTTCTCATTGGACCTTATTTGTCCCATCTGTAAATATGCTGATAGCTCTTCCAACAAATTGAGGTTTGCTTACGGGGACTAAGATGTGATGCAGCCTCAAATTTAGTGTAAAAAGACATTTCTGATATTATGTGTGGATATAAGGGGTGGGGTGGGGGGGGGGGGGGGGCGGGGGGGGGTTAAGAATTAATCTGTTTTTAAATGTTTCAAGCCAAATTGTGGTTTTGACAATTTTGGTGATTTGACATGATATGTATGTATTATGTGTAAATGTAAAGTATGTCTTAAAAAAAATCATCTAACCATGAAGGAAACAAAAAAACAAACATAATTTACAATAGCTAAAGATATGTAAGTTTCAGTCACGTGGGTAGTGGCCTTTTGGGTCATCTGGCCATCAGAAGGGGGGGGGGGTAATTTTAGCATATTTCTGTGGACCTACCTTCAGACCCTGACCACGCCCCCAAAAGGGTGCGATTGGTCCGTCCTTGCTAAGAAGCAAACACATGCATCTAGTGTGTATGCATATAAAATATGAAACCCATTTGAGCTGATCATCCATGAGGGCACGGGGGGGGGGGGGGGGCTGAAAATATACACAAGCTATTTGACCATCTCCAATAAGTGTGTTGAGGGGCCCATATCTTGAAATGGAAACATGGTATAGTATTTCTGACAGCAGATTTTTGCAGATTGGATGTCATTCAACCTGGCAAATATCCCGAAGCAAATATGAGTGAGAAAAAGGGGGCGGGGTACTAATTTTTAGGGGGTCATATCTCAGAAACGACTTTGACTCAGTTGGGCCCTAAAATTGTGTATGTGTTAGTTCACAGCACATGTGGAGGTAGTTTTAGAAAAACAGTTTCACCAAAACCTGAGTCGGACCCCTGGCAACGTTTAGATGATTTGGCACGGAATGATCCTGAAGGAATATCGGACATTCATTTTAATTTGTTTTTTAAAGACAAATTATTGTAATCAACTTAAAACTAATACAGAGATACCATGGGAAATAGAGGCTGATGTTCTTAATAAGATTTCCATTTCTTTTCTTTTTTTGTTCTGTTTTTTTTTTGGGGGGGGGGGGGCTGTTGACCTGGAATCTTTAATTATGAGTGGGATTGGGGCACTTCATTACCAGTTGGCATTGCCGAGTAGCTAGTACTGTTGCGCGCGATTGGTGGATTTGCGCGATCCCGCGGTAGCGCTGCGCCAAGCATCGGTCGATCGCGCAAGGGCAAGATGTTGCAAGATTGCGCAAGATTCTCCCCCAAATCTGGAGGGATTTTCTATTCTATTAAGAAAATACTCACCTTCGTTACCTACAATTGCATTTCCAATGCGCATGCGCACACAATACCACTGAAAATAACAAAGCCCATGACGCAGCTCCATACACTGCACGGCCCCACCCGTTAGGACGCCCTCTAGTGATCTTCCCTTTTTTCCAGAAATAGGTTACATGTAATCAAAGAAGTAAGGGAGGGATGGTAACGAAGGTGAGTATTTTCTTAATAGAATAGAAAATCCCTCCAGATTTGGGGGAGATTCTATTACAGAAAATAATCACCTTCGTTACCTACAAATGCAGAGTAGCACCGGAAAGATTTACCAGGGAGGGGAAGGGGCCTGCAGTGTGGAGCTTAGTAGCAAGTCTTAACTAAGCCTATCTAGAGAACAAGAACCAATGATGGCAGTTAAGACATACCCGTGAGTCGACCTGACTATACTTAGCTGGCCGTGGACTGACGGGCTGCTGATCGTGCCGATGCTTGTAAGACTATTCTGCCCATGGATCCTTCCGTTTGCAGAACGTCCTGTAAACAGCACGAAGTAAAGGTAGACGAATTCTTCCAGCAGGCTGCCTCCATGATCTCTTTCATGGGGACTCCCTGGAAGTGAGCCCATTAAGTTGTTATGCCACGTATCTGATGTGCTTTCACTGTAGTATGAGCAGACATCCTCATCAGCATGGTATGCTTCGGAAGCGCAAGCATTCCCACGTGGCTGAACTGGAACAGCCCGGGAAGCGCCAGCATTCCCGCGTGGTATAACTGGAAGAGCCCGGGAAGCGAAGCATTCCCACGTGGCTGAACTGGAAGAGCCCGGGAAGCGCAAGCATTCCCTCGTGGCTGAATTGGAAGAGCCCGGGAAGCGCAAGCATTCCCTCGTGGCTAAACTGGAAGAGCCCGAGAAGCGTAAGCATTCCCTTGTGGCTTATCTGGAAGATCCTGGGAAGCGTAGGCAATCACTCGTGGCTTATTTGGGAGAGCCCATGAAGCGTAGGCATTCACTCGTGGCGTATCTGGAAGAGCCCGAGAAGCGTAGGCATCCACTCGTTGGTCATCTGGAAGAGCCCGGGAAGCGTATAAGCATTCCCCCGTGGCTACACTGGAAGAATATGCAAAGCTCCCTCAACGGATACAACCAGGGTAGACCGAGGTTCATGGGTAGACCTGGGTGGTATACTCTGTGCCCGCCGAGTCTGATTGTGGCACTGCCTCTGGCAATTGTAGTTAGAGAGGCTGGATGGTGCAGACGAATGAATGTAACAAAGAGTTGTTTTGTCTCTCTACGGAGGGCCAGAGTTCGTGCTACATGTATGTAAAATTTTAGTGAAAAGTTTGAGATAGATTCTGGGTTAAGAACGGGATACGAGGGATCAAGCGTACACCTCCTGGTTTCCAACGTAAACGGATCACTTCAATGGAAGGAGCATGAAGGTAACCTCTGCGGCGAGTTGTAGCCGCTACTAGTAAAGAAAACTATTTTTATGATGAGGTTATGTAGCGATGAAGAACTGTCTGGTCCGAAAGGAGCCTCGGTCAACTTGTGGAGCACTGCTGATACATGTAGGTCCGAGGAGGAGATCAGTTTCAACGGAGGTCTCCCTGTGAACATGCCCTTGTGCTATTTAAAAGGTCAAAATCAGTCAAAATTTTCTTCCACCTCCCCTGCCTATACTTTGTACACAGACAGGGTCAGATGACATGTGGTTTGTACATGTGGCAGAAGGGTCACAAACAATCACCTGGACTGATTTTGACCCCGACAACAACATGGCTCAGAATGCATGTTTGCATAGGAGGGTTAATCAATTGAGTTATTGAGGGGTTGTTGGGTATGTCGGATCCATCTGAAAAGACAATATAATGGATGATGGCCATTGCTGAGCTGTATACACGAATTGTAGAGATAAGCAAGTCTGAATTAAAAGGATGGAGAAGAAATCTCCAATGTCCGTGAAAGATGCATTGTGGGTATCAATAGTCTGGTTGGTACCCTATTTGATGTAGTGTCGTAATCAATTGTCGAATGTTTGTCGCGTAGATGGTGCCTGCTTTTTGGCTGCCATGGCTGCAGCGTCATCAGAAAGGTCTGTCTTTCGTAGGGAGCGTTTGGTAGCATCCAAGCTGATACATGCAGATGCAGACTTGATCTAGGTGCAGTATCCGCGATTTTGGTTGGGAGCGGAGATCTAGTCGTTTTGGGAGAATGATTGGAGACTTGATAAGGAGATCGAGAATCCTGGTGAACCATGCCTGCCGTGTCAACAGGGGGCTATCAGAACATTTCTGCACCTTTCTCTTTCAACCTTTACCCGAACCCTGCTCAGAAGGGAGATTGGCGGGAAAGCATAGCACAGAATGTTCCTCCACGTCATGTTGAGTGAATCTGTCGCCCATGCCTGTGGGTGGTAATGACGGGTGCAGAATGTTGGGAATTGGCAGTTCAGGTGAAATGCAAAGAGGTCGATATGTGGTGTGTCGAGGATGCTGAATATTTGTTGTACTGTGGGTTGATGGAGAGTCCATTCTGTAGGAATGGTCTGTCTCCATGAAAGAACATCCACAATTATATTTGCTCCCTGCCAGGTGACTTGCCAGAAGAGATATTCCGGAATGTACCAGTTGAGGAGTTCCCATTCCCAGGTCAGCATCCAGGGAGGGGGAGTGAGGGCCTCCCTGTCGATTGCAGTAAGCCACTGTTCAGGTGTCCATTTTTATCAGGACCAAGCAACCTGCTACCAACGTGAGACTTGCTTGAGAGCTCTGAACACAGCCAAACATTCCAGGTGGCTTGTGTGAAAGAGACTTTCCGATTGAGACCACATTCCTGATAGAGATTTTCCGTCGAGGTGAGGTCCCCAACCGGTCTTGGAGGTGCCCGTGGTTAAGGTCACTGAAGGAGACGGATGTGGAAATACTGTGCCTGTGAGAAGGTTCTTGCGTGTGAGCCACCATTTCAGATGTATTTGAATGAATGGATATACTAGAACTGGTATGGTGATAGGATCTGACTGTGGTCGGTAATGGAGAAGACGGAGGTGGAGAGGCCACATGTACATCCTGCACCATAGAACTGTCCACCAAACTGGCTGTGAAACCCAGAAGGAAAACCATGTTTGAGCTGGAATAGATGTCACCGAAGGAACAGGTGAAGACATTCCTCCAGAGCCGTGCATCAATCTAGCGATGGAGAGGCTCTGCTCGTGATAGTATAGACCTTTATCATGCTGTCACCATCTGTGTCTTGTTCCCTGTGTGCATTAGCAATTATGAATAAAGGTGCCAGAATATTTTTCCTTCCAGCCTCGGTTTGGGTATAGTGATTTTAGGAGGAAAAACAAAATGGCTGTACCATGATAAAGGTCTATGCAGGCATACTCAGAGAAATGTAGGCGTCTGTGTAGGGATCACGGAAGATGTCTCGGTGTTGATGATGAATCCGAGCCATAGAGGGAGCGCGATTGCTGTTGATAGAGCTTCCTAGGTAAACTGACAGGCCAACTAACAACCAGTCATCTAGGTAAATATAGAGATGGAATATCTGGTGATATTTGTGGATTGGAATGTGAAGATATATATCCTTCATATATAGAGAAGTGGCCAACCATCCTTGCTGGAGTGTTTGGAGAACGACAGCTAGAGTCTCCATGCGAAATGTTTTGGCCGAATAAACACGTTGAGTGGCCGAAGATTTAAAAATGGACGCCAGTCTCCTGTCTTCGTTGATGCAAATAAGAAGTTTGAAGAAAAGCCCGTGTTTTAATGAAGGGTGAACTGGAACTATTGCCTCTAACTCTTGTAAGGATAAAATCTTCACGAGGGACCTCCGACGGGAAGAATCCATGGGGTGAGGTAAATTCCAACTGGTACCCCAAAGAAAACTCAGGATGTTTTAGGCTCACGAAGTACTCTAGACTGTGGTCATTGCAAAAAGCCCCGATTTGGCTGGAACCACTGTACCTAGGACGAGAGCCCCGTTGTTGAGATGAGGAACCTGGACGACGTAAATCGATCCTTTCCTCGGTTTGGAGCCATTTGGCCTCTTTCAGCAAGGATTCATCAAATTTGATGGACCTGTGAATTGATGTGGCCGACCCAACTGCAAATTCCCGGAGACAGGAACGTAGGCAGTCATCCATGAATCTGAACATCGTTTAAAGAAGATCCGGGTCAACTGACGTAGGGTCTTCAGAAATCCGAGCAAGAGTATCTGAAAGTAGTGAGAACTGGAGACTGTAGCCCCATGACGGAGGTGGCGGTCTGCATTCACTAACATGTTATTCAGTTCCATGGAGTGTTTGTCAGGTAAAAAACAAATTTCTTATTGTAGGAAGGACCTGCAGCACAGAGTTTGTCCTTCACCTCGCTAGCAATTGTAGGTACAGTGGAGTACGTAGCGCTAGCAGCCTCATTTGTCTTGAAAAGGTTCAGTTCTCATGAAGGAATGGCAGATATCTTCCTCAAGACATTAAATGCATCATGCATGATGTCTGCACATGAACGGACCACTGGAAATTGTACTTTCTGTGGAGAAGCACAGTGTGTAGAATCCCTGCGGAAGGAGGGGCGGAAATTGGAATTGGAGTAATCGGCCCACTTCATGAATCACAATGTTGCCCTGTTTGAGCGATGGAAGCATCCACGAAATCTGGAAATTCTTGGTCCGAAAGACTATCTGGAGAAAATGAACTGGAACGTGGAGAGCTGTGGTGGAGAGCTGGAGCTATAAACTCGCTGGGAGAAACGATGATGAGATCCAAGAGAAAAAATCCATCATATTCGTCTCTGTATCGGCATGGAGGAGAATAAGGACGAAACGATACATGCTTGTCCAAGTCCCTTGCCCAGTGAACAAAACGTGAACTGTCTCCATAGCAGTGATCGGGAATCCACACTGAAGCGGGGATGATATCATGCCGGGATAATGTGGACAATTCCTGTAGTCGTAACTGTATGTCCAAGGGGGGCGAAACAAGAATTGTGTAGCTCACCGTGGCTTCCAGGCACGAAATATTGTCAATCCGGGCATGCTAACATGTACAGAGGTAGCTGAAATACCTCCTCCAAGATCCTGAATGAAAACCAATCCACCGGCTGGAGCGGAACTGTTAACGTTGGAAAACTGCACACGATGCGTAGAATTTCCGGCGCTAGAAATAGGAGCATAAGCAGTAGAAACGGTCCCGGTCTCCTTTGTGGTAGTGTTGGGCGGACGTACAACATGTACATGCACATCTAAATGTGTTTCCTTCCTCCATGATCCAAACATGAAGCCGATGAAGACGACGAAGTCGGGACGAGCGGAGTCTGATTGTCCTGCCAGGCTATGAAAATCCTCCATTGGTTATCGGTCCAGCGGTTGCAAAAATTGCAAACATTTTCGCGGCAACGGACACGAGACCGCTAGCAGGTAGAACGATAGTCGAAATCCAAGGCATTATGAGATCCTCCACAAGATCCACAGTTAGTCCGTTGATAAGATTTTCTGATTCAGACATCGTGAAAAATCCGAAGTGTCGGAAAAAGAAGCTCGATGGTATGTAATGTGTGCTTCGCGGAAAGCAAAAATATTGCGTGTTGTTTGTAACGGCGCACTGGAAAAAAAGGGGAGATCACTAGAGGGCGTCCTAACGGGTGGGGCCGTGCAGTGTATGGAGCTGCGTCATGGGCTTTGGTATTTTCAGTGGTATTGTGTGCGCATGCGCATTGGAAATGCATTTGTAGGTAACGAAGGTGATTATTTTCTGTAATAGAACTAGCAAATTCTACACTGCGCGATCGGTTGATCGCGAACCCATTTATTCACGATCGACCGATACCCAAACCTATTCCTGCGTGATCGATAGATGGCGTAAAATCTACCTTGCGCGATCTACCGTTGCGCGAACGATAGAACAAATGAAAGCGCAGCGCCATCGCACAACAGCGCCAATCCACCACTCGCGTATATCATAATCGCTAACTTCTGTGACAGTTCTCAGTACCGGTAAAAATTTAGCCGTATATCTCTGTCGTCTCTATATTGGCATTACTTTTGAAGTCTGCGTCATGATCTGTGTCATTAGCAAGGGCGGAGGAAGCTGATTCTTAATGGGGTGGCAAAACAGATGCGGATCCAGAAATTGTGTAGACGGGGGGCACACCCAAAACGGACAAAATGCGAGCACGAAGCCCTTACGGCGTGGGGTCCGTTTAAGATTATATGGAGAATATATATTATGGGTTTCACACTACTCTGAACTTACCCGGGTAATTTATTACCCGGGTAGTTGTCATTACCCGGGTAGCCATTATTCTAGCCATGTCATGTCATGTTTTTCGGCGTAACATTTTCAGTTTTTGCCCTTCATTATTAATTGGGATCGCGAAGCGCGAAGTATGGCGTGGGTTCCGGGGCCCGCTAAGGGCTCCGGGAAGTTTTTGGGTTCTCGATGCTCCGTGGTGCAATCTGAGGCGTTTTCTGGCCACTATCACCTGCCTTTTTTTTGCAAAAGTTGTTAAGATTATATGGAGAATATATATATCATGATTTTAGCCACTATTTTTAGCCATTATTTTAGCCATGTTTGTGCACCAATTTCAACGATCAAAAATATAATACATCGTTTCATTACTGGACATGAACAAATATGGCACTAAATATTATATTTATTGAAAAAAGATTGTGCCTTTAGGCCACTCAAAAAGGATTTGGGCACATTTTGTATGTCATTCAGTCAAGTGATTAATTGTTTGCTGCCGGTCGTGGCCATTTAACCTGTAATAAGCTCCCCACAAGGGGATTAGATGTTGAGATGGAGAGAGTTGAAAACCCCGGGCTCCAGGAAATGTTACGGTTTTCTCTTAAAAGATGGTTTCGATCAGTTCTATGACATGATTCATAATCTTTTTTATTCTTATAGCATTTTTAGTATGATAGTTTTTTGAAGTATGCCAACATGTAGACACAGCAGATGTTTAATATCGGCGCCTGTATTTTATTAAGGAGGTTGTGCTCCCTCGGCCCCCCCCCCTTTTTTCCCCTGTTTTTTGACTCAATTTACCAGGGGGAACGTGCCCCCGCGGCGCCCCACCCCCCGGATCCGCGCCTGCAAATAAATATTGACCCGAAGCGAAGCGAGCGAAGCGAGCGGAGCGAGGGGAGCGAGCGGATCCATAGAAGCGAGCGGAGCGAGCGAAGCAAACTGATCGATAGAAGCGAGGGGAGCGAGCGGAGCGTCTAACGGCGTAACGCATGTAACGCATGCCTGGAATGCTATGCGTAACAAAGGTTTCTTTTTCTTTAATGTTTGTCACCCAACCAAAGACAGAATGTGGAAGAAGAAAAAACTAAAATGTCAGCTGCTTAAAACTGCTTAAAGCATGTTGGGGTGGCACTGCCACCCGAATACGCTCCACAGGTTTATTTTGGGATGGCAACTGCCACCCCTGCCAACCCTGTTCCACCGCCCTTGATTAGGCTACCAGTGTCTAAATTCAGGTTAACTTATAACAGATTTACGACTTCTTTTCGCGTTAATCGAGTACATACGTTCGTTCTCACGGAGGACGCCATCTTGAAATACCGAATCAGGTTTCGCGCAGGCAAGGATTCACCGTATTTTTTCCAAACAAGTTGGGACTCTTCAGTCGGATTATTAATATTAATAAGAAGGAAAAAGACATTTGTTATCCCCACGTGACCAAGATGTCGCCAACCAAGATAAAGAACCAGCAGAGGTGTGCCATCACGGCTACGATAAGCTGATGACGCACATGGCAGCGCACACTGTTTGGGCTTGTTTTGGCAACTGAAAACTAGTTCTATCTAATATAACACCAGTGTTAAGTTCTAGCCCCTAACTTCGTATAAGTGCGATGTTGTTATAAGTTACATACACCACACCTACCTATGCAGTCAAGCATAATAGCACAAGAGTAGGGCCTAACAATTACATCCAATCTTACCATAAAACATGAGGCCATAGGAAAACACAATCTAAGCTTTTTCTAACGAAACGTATGAATTTGTGGCGGCTGGGCGGAGGGATACATTTTAGCGGAATTGAGGAGGGAACACAGCGGCACAACTACAGTCCAGTTTACAGGAAGAAGTTCGGGGAACCCGGGGTGCACATTTTTTTCTTGGGAGCACTTTAGGGAGAAAACACAATAGGCTCATATTTTTGGTTTACAAGTTCTATTGCCAGCGGGGGTGGGGGGCACACAGGCCTCGGCTGGGGGAACGTGCCCCCCCCCCCCCCCCACCGTAATTACGCAACCGAGGGACCTCATAACGAACCAATGAGAAGGATCGTTGGGCTAATACTCTCATTAAAAAGATAATCAATTTCGAGCAACACTGAAACCAAATAACTACGAAAGGCGGAATTTCCCGATGTGTTGTGCAGTTTTCGGGTATGGCAACTTTGCAAACGTGTTTGCTCAAATAATAGCCATTACTTTATTTCAAACATATATTTCTTTAATGATGCATTTACGGAACATTTCGCAAAACGGAAATAATTTTTGACTGCACCCATAAACAGTCCAAATAAGCTAAACTGGAATAATAAATATGACTGCAGCGCATGTGAAGTACGCCCATGGAAGGTACCAGAATATATTAAACGCTTTGAGCTATCTGATCAGTGAAACTACACACAATATTGATACGAAACCACGCATAATGGGCTTGCGGACACAATGGGCGGACATAATGGGCCTGCGGACACAATGGGGCGGACATAATGGGCCTGCGGACACAATGGGGCGGACATAATGGGCCTGCGGACACAATGGGGCGGACATAATGGGCCTGCGGACTCAATGGCGAGGACATAATGGGCCTGCGGACACAATGGGCGGACATAATGGCATGCGGACACAATAGGGCGGACACAATGGGCCTGCGGACACAATAGGGCGGACATAATGGGCCTGCGGACATAATGGGCCGGCGAACATAATGGGGCGGACATAATGGGCCTGCGGACATAAGGGGGCGGACATAATGGGCCCTGCGGACATAATGGGGCGGACATAATGGGCCTGAAAAAGCGTGCGGACATAATGGGCCATGCGGACATAATCAGTTAATGTCTGTGGCGAAGTTTGCTGAAATCACTTTATAATTGATGTATGTAGTCGGCTTCATGCTAAGAACAAGTTGAGGCAGAGAAAGATTGACCGGAAGTTGCAATGAAAAGACCTCTAAACCTTAAACAATTGCTGAAAAATCAACCGCGAGAGATATAATCCAGATATTTGTTTCAGATAGCATAGTTAACATAGCTCTCGAGCTTCCTGATAATGACGTCACGATGACGTCATCAAATATTGGATTACAAGTAATCAAAGATTTCTAGATTTAATCTTTGAAAATCAATATAAAATCAATCGAGAGAGATCTGATTTTGCTTTTTACGGGAACTGATAGAATAATCCAGGGTCTTCATGTTTTATATTACGTGCAAAGTCACGTGACCCTTCCTTCCGGTCCAAACCGGAAGTGCCTTATAATTTGAAAATTAATCTTTGAAAATCAATATAAAATCAATCGAGAGAGATCTCATTTTGGTTTTTACGGGAGCTAATAATCCAGGGTCTTCATTTTGTATATTACGTGCAAAGTTACGTGACCCTTCCTTCCGGTCCAAACCGGAAGTGCCATATGACGTCATCATGCGATTTTATAGTAATTGTTTTTCAGTTTTTGAACCTTTAACTCATATCTTGACAACAAAACATGGTAATTTCGAAATTCTTGTTGTAATAGGTTTATTAGATCATACATACTTACATATAAATGTGAAAATGTGTAACGTCATGATGACGTCATCAATAAAGTACTTTTTTGAAACACATATAAGGGTAGGTCCGATTGTCACGAAAATGGGTGGGTAGGCAGATATTGTCCCAAGCATGCAATTTTCGAAGTGACGTACGGCATGATAAAGTCATCGGCTGATTTTCTATGAATTTTTAAATGTTTCAAATTTCATTGTACTCTCTATTTTTTATCCATTGTCATTCATCAGATTGACTCCAATCATGACACAAGCCAAAACCACCTCGCAAATGACGTCATCATGGGTCATGTGACGTCACTTTAAAGGTGCACACTTAAGGGTCCTATATCTTGAGAACTCATGTACATCCAATTGAATTCCATATATGTATGTAACAGGTTTGTTAGCTCATACATTCTTACATATAAATGTGAACAATTTCTGACGCCATGATGACGTCATAAAAATGCAATCGTGACAAAACTTTGCATGTGTGTTAAATGTCAGCTGGGAATGCGAAATATAAAATGACGTCGTGATGACGTCATCACCTGATATTATATGTTATAAAAATATTCTTTTATATCAGTATTCAGCAGATATTTCCCGGAAAAGCCTGTTCGTCTGTGATCTAGTTTCTTCTTCTTCTTCTTCTTCTTCATATTTTAGTTCTATCCCAAATCCCATAGACTTTGTACACGGATTTTCTAACAGGCACTTTGGTCACTAAACAACCTTAGATCTACCCTAAACTGAAATTGTATGCCGAAGAGTGACGTCATGATGACGTCATCACGTGTCACGTGACGTCATCCTAAATGTGCATTTTTCAAGGGCCCATATCTAGAGAACCGTAGGTCTGATTGCCTTTAAACCTGGTATGCTGGGGGACCACCACGTGTTATAGATGAAAATTGACGTGACGTCATGATGACGTCATCATACGATTTTATAGTAATTTTAAAGTTTTTTAACCTTAAAGTTTCTTAAAGCCATATCTCATCAACAGAACATGCTAAATCCAAAATTCTTTTTGGAAGAGCTTTGTTAGCTCCTATATTCTTTCACATAAATGGGAAAAATGTGTGACGTCACCATGACGTCATCAAAAATTCTCTTTTTCGAAACACATATAAGGGTAGGTCCGATCGTCATAAAAATTGCTGGGTAGGTAGATAATGCTACTAGCATATGAAATCCAAAGTGACGTCATGATGACGTCATCGGCTGATTTTCTATGAATTTTTTTGTTCTATCCCAAATCCCATAGACTTTGTACACGAATTTTGTAAGTGGCACTTGGTGACTAAACAACCTCAGACTTAACACAAAGATTGACCCTAAGCTTAAATTGTATACCGAAGAGTAACATCGTGATGACGTCATCACGTGTCACGTGACGTCATTTTAAAGGTGCATTTTTCAATGGCCCATATCTAGAGAACCGTAGGTCCAATTATGTTCAAACCTAGTATAACACCAGCTGGTGTTATCAATGCAAATTGTGGTGACTTCATAATGACGTCATCATACGATCTTATAGTAATTTTAAAGTTTTGTTAGCTCTGATATTCTTTCATTTCAATGTAAAAAAGTGTGACGTCATCATGACGTCATCAAAATGTGCTGTTTAAAACACATATAAGAATAGGTCTGATTATCATCAAAATTGGTGGGTAGGTAGATAGTGCCAGTAGAATGTAACATCATGATGACATCATCGGCTAATTTTCTATGAATGTTTTAGTTCTATCCAAAATCCCATAGACTTTGTACACGAATTTTGTACAAGCCACTTTACTCACTATACACATCAGATCTTAATCAAACTTAACACAAACATAGAACGTAAGCTAAAGTTTTAAGGTGGAAAACAAAAAAACGGAAAAGCCTTGTGTTATGTTTCAAACAGACACAAACCTCTAGTTATTATTATTATTATTATTATTATTATTATTACTGGTTTTTTCTGTTGGATCTGAGATTCATTGTATGAGTATTTTTCGATTTAATAAACCATTCATTAAATATGTTGGTATTAAATGCCTTTAATGCAAATGTAGTACATAGAATAATTCTTCTGTTAGCTAGTGTTTCTAGTCCAAGAGCAGTTAATGCATGATCATATTGAATGTACAACGGGCCAAGTATGATACGGCACACTCTTTTTTGGATCGACTCTAAATTGTCAGTTTGGCGGCAAGTAAGACCTGAATGCCATAAATGGGATGCATATTCTAATACAGGCCTTATATAAAACCCTTGTACACACTGGCAAGTTCAGCATGAGTTAAACCGGTTTTTCTTTATTTCCTGAGCATGAACAGTTTTCTGATATCAACAATTGCACATTAGGAGGGTCTCTTCTGCCAAAATACATTTGCATTGTTTGACATTTGGATGGATTAGGGGAAAGCCCATTCACCGCAGCCCAATCACTAAGATCATTAAGGTCCTCTTGAATCATACTTATACTATTAGTATGCCTATTTTCGCAGAGTGTGAGGTCGTCGACATATTTCCAACACCTGCTCTGAGCATTATCTGCTGCATTGTTAATACAGGCTAGGAAAATCACAGGCCCAAGTTTAAAACCCTGAGGAACACCACCAGTTAGTGTTTGCCACTCTGAGAAGGTTTGTTTGTATTTAACCCTTTGTTGACGTTCTGTCAAGAAATTGGCAATCCACTGAACAATAATGGGGGGCACATCCATTTCTAACAAGTTTTTAATAGCTATTTCATGGTTTACCATATCGAATGCTTTTGTGAAATCTGTAAGTACAAGGGTACTAATGCTATTGGGAACATTAGCCCCAGAGACTAATTGGTGGTAAACATCTACAAGACAGTGCGTGGTTGAAATACCTCTTTGATTACCAAATTGCCTTTTGTTTATGTGAGACCCTATGCAATTCATGACCCATTTACAAATAAAACCTTCAGCTATCATGGCCAGTAATGGGGTAAGAGAGATAGGCCGAAGCTTGTTCAATGTTGGCGGCATTTGCTTTGGGATTGGGACAACATTTGCTCGTTTCCACTGAATCGGAACTATGCGCATAATGCACCGTACAATTATGTTCAGGTATTACACGCAGCGACATTCACGTTGTACCACTGATGGAAACATTTTAAACACTGTCTTACCTTTTAAACGTCTTCCTGACCAACTCCCTTGAACACAATTTCCTCTCCTTCTTGTAGCCCACAGACACAACAGCTGATTCTGTTACGCGGATACCCACCCACAATTAGGAACTGCAACAAGTCTTGGCTTTCAGTGAACGCCACAGAAATTGTTCAGCTATTATTATTTTTGTTTGCATGTTTTATTACCAACGCGTGTTGCTAGGAGATCTACGAGGCGAGTTAACGTTTTTATAAAAATCCCAATCAGGGATACAGAGCACCGAAGTTATGACGTCAATGCAGTGTTTGGAACCAGAATACTTTTGTTATGTGTTTGCATGCATGGGCGTCAATCCAATTTCAACTTTGGGGAGACATCACTGAAGTCAAGAATTATTATGCACAGTGAAGCGCACATGGCGGGCGTCTTGAGCTTGGCGCGAAGCCCTTAATGGTGGGATCCCACCAGGGACTTGCCCATGGGCGTCGCGAGGCGGAGGTGGGGGGGAGGGGGGGGGGGGGGGTGGGACAAGCGGAATTTCTCCCGGAAATTCCAAAATAAAGGAGAAAAAAAACCCCAAAACAGACGAGGTGCGAAGTCAATGTCGTAGTTAATTGAATGTTGGCCTATATTTAAAACACTCAAAACCTGCAGAAAGGGGCCTGAAATGCGGCTTAATACAAAAAGCCTTGGTATCGTGGTCTTGAACAATTTAGTGATGTCTAGCACCCCCTCCCCTTTCGATTTTTTCCACGGCCGGTGATTTCTCCCTTTGCTGCTTTCTGGTGAGTGCTTCGTTTGCTCACATCTAGAAACAAATCCTGGCGATGCTCATGGGCTTGTCTTATGGTCCCTGGTGGGGCCAGGGGCAAGCCCTGGTGGGGCCAGGGGCAAGCCCCAGAGGGGAGGGGGTGGGGGGGGGGGGGGGGGGGGGGCAGATCGTCACAGTTTTCACGAACAGACGAATTTGGCCTTTCCGCACTAAACTAAAGTTACAAGAAAATCAGGTTTTAAGCTGCTCACTTTTTAAATTGAAGATATTACCTGCGTTCATACCACATGTTGATTCAGTGTTGACACTATGTTAAAGTTCAGTTCTCGGTCTTTCACAAGTAATTGGCAGCGAAGCGATAAGTCAATTAATTACAGAGTTATTAATTGATTATCAAGTTTGTCTGTTCGTGAAAACTCAGAAGCGAGAAATGGCCCGTTTGGCCCCACAGAGTGTCAATTGTCTCTTCGTGAAAACCCAAAATCCATTTTCTGGCAATTTTGCCCTTAACAGCCATACTGTATTAACACGGAGTTCAAATTCGTCTCTTCGTGAAAACCTAAAATCCATTTTCTGGCAATTTTACCCTTCACAGCCCTATTGTATTAACACGGAGTTCCGAATTGGCTCTTCGTGAAAACCCAAAATCCATTTTCTGGCAATTTTGTCCTTCACAGCCCTATTGTAACATAGAGTTCTGAATTGGCTCTTAGTGAAAACCCAAAAATCCATTTTCTGGCAATTTTGCCCTTCTCAGCCATAGCGTATATATAGCTTTAACAAAATGTAATACAGTTGCGCGTACGTAGAAAGGATAGGGACATGTACGTTGTAGAAAAAAACAGTGCAGTCTGCGGCCGGCGTTCGTGACTCAACTAGTGGTGATATTTGTCCGGATATTTCCTGATTTCAGGATTTTTGGTCGGGATTTCAGAATTTGTAAATAATCTCTTAAAACTGGAATTCCTGAGGTAATGTCCTCAAGGTATTTTTAAGGGGGTGCCTTTACTTAGGCAAATACAAACTATATGTTGATCTGGGGGTCCTCGTGGATTTTTCGTAGACTTTTCGTGGATTTCGTGGATTTTTCATTTTTGGCCAAACTCACCCCTGATAGCAAATCTCACCCCTGATAGCAGCACGCATAAACAACAACTTGAATGCTCGCGTAAGCGGGATTATGATTGGTGATTGGGGCCTTATATTATTACTAGTACTTAGACCAGAATCTCCCTTTTGACAACACTTTTATTAAAGGGACACATTGCCTTCAAATGTCATAAAATGTTGCTGTTTGGAAATGTTCCTTATCTTATAAGAGTTGTTCATGCAAAAAAAAACACGTATAATGTGTTGTAATTAGTGAGTAGTGATTACAAAACAAAAAAATTGCCTCTGACCCCTGACATCTGACCCGCGAAACATAGACTTATTTCCAGTAGTAAATACCACCGTCTAAATAATGCGCAAAATACGCTGTAAGATTCTTTAGGCTGGCGCCGCAGCCAGTGGCCTTGTAAAACTATCAGATGATCGGCAGGTACTATTCTCTACCTCGCGACACATAATTATCGCCAGTGCTGCGCGCCGTACCACAGTACATCAAAATGGATCAATAGAACACCAGCTGCGACTGGAAATACGACTGGTGAACACGGTCCGCCATTTTGTGGAGTCAAACATTTTTTTCTACAAAATGGCGGACCGTTATTTGTCACGAAATTAAACAAAAACCACGCAATTTGAAGGGCGAGTTATGTACTTAAAAAAAAAGTTTCCCAACCATATCCATTTCAGTTGTATAGCCCAAATCGCAAAATCCAAATCAATGTGTCCCTTTAAGCGAACGCACATTCTGGTTGAATTTAACACGTGTGCGTTGTGCGACCACCTTTTGCGTTCACACGCGCGCGTTAGGTCACGCGGGTCATTCGGGATAAAATGTCATTGTGCACATGCGCAGTTAAAATACCGAACTGGCTTATTGCCCAAAGGGAACGAAAACATTCCGGATCAAAATGTTCTATCACACCTGCCTTTGACCCACTATGTTATTTTAACCATTTCTTGCACCGTGCAATATTATAATGGAAATCAGCAAATTAAAAGGAAGACAAAATTACTCTAATTAAATTGACTTCAATTCAATAAAACTGTATTGTCCCCATCGGGAGAAATTTTGTTGACCTTTCAAATAAAAATACATAGGCCTACAATTCACCTTATAAATATATCAACATATTAAACAAACACTTAAATATACCTACATGCAGCACGTCAACATATAAAGTAAGAAAATGAGCAAGAAAATAAGCAGCAAAAATACAGGAAAATGAGATAGTAAAATAGCCTTTGGGGATCAGAGACCACAACAGCTCATAGTTCCATCTGATAGCTGCTGGAAGAAGTGCTCTGTCGTATCGACTGGTTATTATCCTCCGTGTGGTTGAGGAATGTTTCGGGAATTTCGGGTGTGATCCCTGGCTATACGGCTTTAAGGGTTTATGACTTCTGACTAGCGCCCACCCGAACAATTAAAAGATACTGACAATTTGGAAGACCGCCAACATAGGGCAAGATAGCTCAGTTGGTAGAGCGCCGGTACGGTAACCCGGAGGTCGCAGGTTCGAATCCCGCTTCTGCCAGTTTCTTTGTTCACTTTAAAAATGTATTCAATTTATATTAAATTTATAGTGTTAACTTTAATTTAAACTGCAACAAGTGTAAAATTAACAAGGACAGCTAAACAAAGTTCTTTTCAGTTTTATAAGGAATAAAAAGAGTAAAAAAAATCAAGACGACCATGTCAAAAAAAACAGTCGATGACCCTTATTTTCCTTTGTTACATGTCTGTGCAGGCTACCTACAATGAGTCTGTACTATATTTTAAAGAAAATTTATTCGAAATAAACAAGCAATACGCGTATATTAATGAATAACAGTGAAAGAACAGAAAAATAGTGGAGAAATTATCCTCATCTGCTCCTTTATGCCTTCTGCAGAAGATGTCGTAATGAAGTGTATCGAAATTGAACAAACTTATCATTAAATTGTGTGGCTGAAAAGACAAATTTGTTTTCTGAATAAAACTGTCCGGCGTAGACGAGACGAAATTGAATACTCCTCGCCGAAAATGGGTGTTCGTGGATTGAATTCGATTGAACAACAATTGAAATTGTATATGACAAAAGACGAAATTAAACCTTGGAAGTGCACTATAGCGATGCTGATGGACAAATTTGAATATTAAAAAGGCGGTGAATTCGAATGAAAATGTTTTAAAATAGCCGGGAAAACCTATAATAGAACAGAACGTCAGAGCATTGTTATTATTTAGTCAACTAGTCACATTCAATCATTGTCAAGAACGGCTGTTGGCGAGCTGCTACATATTAGTCTACTGGATAGTGGGACGGGCTATGGATCAAAGGATCCCTAGTTCTATACCCATTTGTCTTTACTGTCATATCTTTGGGATATTTTTAATTTAAGAGGAAAAAGAGACCGAGAACCTAAGTGCTAGCTGTGCAGTGATCAATGCAACCACTGAGTTATTCATGAAAATTGCTTCACCCGCCTGCGGAAAAAATGTCTAGCACTCATTTTGTTTCTTATACTTATTATTGTTTTATCTATTTATTATTCGGCATTCAGCCGGGATAGCCCACGAAAGTCTTTCGACTTATTTCCAGTGGGGTCCTATATGATAGAAGATGAAGAAGGAAGTTACAGTTTTAGACGAGGGAGGAAAACCCCAGAGAATAATTCTGGAGAAAACCCACGGAATCAGGTAGGGACTGAAAACCTAATCCACATAGTTGGGTCCAGAACCTCAGTTCCGTGACCATTCTCTGGCTAAGATGTTTTGACGATTGATTTGACCTCTATGGACCTTCTATATAAAAAAAATTAGCCCCCGGGTTCCTCCCCAAAAAAACAGGCATTTTTCGCAAGAGGGCCAAATCCAAGATGGCCGCCGGCGCCATCTTGAAAAATTATATTTTGAACCAGAGCACCTAGAATCATGTATGAAGAAACGTTTCAGGAAATTCGACAACGAGAATTCCGATTCTGACATCATTTTGACTCAGAAACCCAAGATGGCCGCCATCCGGTAGAGCAAAAACGTAACTTTTGAGCGGGAGCACCTAGGATCATGAATGAACACATTATTTTGGCTAAATCGATGCGCTGATGCAATTTTTGAAGGTCCTGGACCCATCTAGTATAAAGGGAGTGAGAACCCTGTAGCCGGACATGATAAATAATGGTTCTAGTAGTGAGCTCCTAATGGGATGAGGGCCACATAGGCCGGATTTTATGAGGGTACAAACTTGTTTAGCACAATGAAGGTCTAATTTGTTTTAACGAAGCATACTTGCCTTTCAGGTTGTGTCCCCGCTGACCACGGTAATCATCATTATCATCATCACTACATAATCGCAGTGTTGGCACAAATTGTTCTCTATTTTTGTATAAATTCATATCACACACATCTGATACATATTTCTGGTATTGTTTCCGGGTATGGGCGAGCGTACGAGACTGTGATGCTGTGGGGTCGGCGTTTTGTGATGTGAATTGAGAACATACAATGTAGCTTATGACAATGTCCACCGTTCCGTGTGTCCTCCAGTGTGGCAGGCTTTGCGATGAAGCCACCGATTCCATTACCTCAATTGAGAGGTGGGAAAATCTCAAGAAAAAGGCACTGTTATGGAGGGATCTTGAAAAGTTTGGAGACGTCCACGCAACTGTTGATTGGGATAAAGATCCCGTCGGACAATGTGTCCATGATACATCTAGGTTGACCGTATGGAATACCAAGAAACTGGAACAGACCAACAAAAGACAGAAAGAACGAGAGATTGATGAATGCCAATCTCAGTCTTCGTCTGTGTCTGATGTCTGTTCCCCAGATGCAGCTCCAGCTGCCAAGCGGCTGCGATCGAGTCTAGGGCCGATACATGATAAAACAAAATGTGTCTGGTGCTGAAAGACGGAGTCGGCCAAGCACCCAGAATCAAAGCTGGTCCTAATTTCGTACGATCATGCATGGGCAGCTTTCAAGAGCCACACGGTGGCCCTGGAAGATCAGAGCATGCGAGACAGAATCAACTGTCTGATCGAGTATGCAGCTGATCAGCCCTACGCACTTGAGATCAGATATCACCTCAAATGCTGGTTAAACTATGTGCGTAGCTACCAGAAAATAAGTAAAGATGACAAACTACCACGCATGCGAGGTTCTTCGACCACATCAGAACTGTTATCTTTAAGGAATATGAGCTAAGGTCACTGCAGAGCCTCCTCCGAGACTAAAGCTGTATCCTTTCTTGGTATGGCTTCCCAACATCCGGGGTCAAGTCATCCCATATCAAAGACATCCTGACCCGGGAGTTTCAGGGCAAGATCGGCTTCCACTCCAGCCCTAAGAGAAACCAGAACGACCTAGTCTATGACACGTCTGGGGTGGTTCATATGTCGAGGCAGCCAGTGCTGTAGTCGAGTCCACCCAATCCGAGTCCGAGTCCGAGTCCTTGGGTTCGAGTCCGAGTCCGAGTCCCTGGGGTTCGAGTCCGAGTCCGAGTCCGAGTCCGAGTCCTTTTGTGAATCTCAAGTACATGTACAGTGTTCTCGTTGACACCGAGACAGTACACAAATACTACACAGCATGGTCAAAAAGGGTATTTACGGTAATAATAGGCTTAGAGAGGCTTTTAACACTTATGCGCCTATCAATTGCTTCCCCACCCCCTCCCTCCCCCCGGGCTGCCCCACCCAAGAAAACATTTTAGTGACAATCCCCGACATATATGGGTGGGGCACCCCCACATCATGGTTTTAACTTCTGATGATGGGGAAACAATGGCAAAATGAGTGACCAAAATCCCAACCCTGGGGCTTAAAAAACGTGACCAAACCCCCACATAAGACCTGGGGCAGCCCGGGGGGAGGGGTAGGGGAAGCAATTGATAGGCGCATTATTGAATGACATTTAAATATAACCTATAAATAATGTCCATTCATGACATACATATGTATGTGATTTGAGGCACATAAACAATTGCAAATATTGTCTAGTACTTTACTCAAGCGAAAAATCCCTGAAACAAATTGGATTTGCAGAGTAGTTTGAGAAACTTCAAAGGAACCTTGCCGTGACACAACATTTTGAAATTACTTTCGGCCATTATTATTTGAGATTATAAAGACAAACTAATGGGCTTTGTGATGATACTGAACTATTCCAGTACCTTATTCCAATTTGAAAATATGACGTAAAAGAAATAACACCTACTGCAACCGTGCAGATGTAAAAAAAAAACGCTCTGAACAAAAATCACGCATTGCATGTGCCTCTAACGTCACCATAAAAACGTCGATTTTTTCAACTTTATCTGTCTTTTTTTCTAAACCAAAATTGCCCCTGGAGATTTAATTATACTGAAAAATACCAAAATGTATTCAACCAGATTTGTTTTACTTCAACCAATGATTAGTTTAATTACTCAAAAACTGGTCTTGGAGAACATTCCTCTTTAGCAGGGCTGTAGTCGAGTCCCGATGTGAGTCTGATGACAAGTAGTAGGTCAAACTTTAGCTTTAGCATAATGGTGCAATGATATTTAATTTAAATTGTAATTCAGGATATTGATCCATGTGATCACAAATCAATTGCTAATGCAATTAATAATCATTTGGCTAATTTTTCACAAACTCATGAACCACTTAATGTTAAAAAATTGCCAGCCTACTTGCCATCCCATGTGCCATCACCTCAAATACAACCCTGGGAAGTTTTCAATGTTCTTAAGAAAATTTCTGTTTCAAAATCAGGGGGACCTGATGACTTGTCTGCCAAGATTATCAAGGAATTTGCTTATGAGTTAAGCACCCCGTTAACCGATATCCTGAACAAGTGTTTTTTTCAAGGCATAGTTCCGATTCAGTGGAAACGAGCAAATGTTGTCCCAATCCCTAAGCAAATGCCGCCAACATTGAACAAGCTTCGGCCTATCTCTCTTACCCCATTATTGGCCAAGATAGCTGAAGGTTTTATTTGTAAATGGGTCATGAATTACATAGGGCCTCACATAGACAAAAGGCAATTTGGTAATCAAAGAGGTATTTCAACCACGCACTGTCTTGTAGATGTTTACCATAAATTAGTCTCTGGGGCTAATGTTTCCAATAACATTAGTACCCTTGTACTTACAGATTTCACAAAAGCATTTGATATGGTAAACCATGAAATAGCTATCAAAAACTTGTTAGAAATGGATGTGCCCCCCATTATTGTTCAGTGGATTGCCAATTTCTTGACAGAACGTCAACAAAGGGTTAAATACAAACAAACCTTCTCAGAGTGGCAAACACTAACTGGTGGTGTTCCTCAGGGTACTAAACTTGGGCCTGTGATTTTCTTAGCCTGTATTAACAATGCAGCAGATAATGCTCAGAGCAGGTGTTGGAAATATGTCGACGACCTTACACTCTGCGAAAATAGGCATATTAATAGTATAAGTATGATTCAAGAGGACCTTAATGATCTTAGTGATTGGGCTGCGATGAATGGGCTTTCCCTTAATCCATCCAAATGTCAAACAATGCAAATTTATTTTGGCAGAAGGGACCCTCCTAATGTGCAATTGTTGATATCGAATGCTCCACTTAAACAAGTTCATTGTGTCAAGTTATTAGGTGTTACCCTACAACATAATCTAAAATGGGATAATCACCTAGCTGATATGACTAATAAAGTTAACAGAAAACTGTTTATGCTCAGGAAATTGAAAAAAACCGGTTTAACTCGTGCTGAACTTGCCAGTGTGTACAAGGGTTATATAAGACCTGTATTAGAATATGCATCCCCTTTATGGCATTCAGGTCTTACTTGCAGCCAAACTGACAATTTAGAGTCGATCCAAAAAAGAGTTTGCCGTATTATACTTGGCCCATTGTACATTCAATATGACCATGCATTAACTGCTCTTGGACTAGAAACACTAGCTAATAGAAGAATTAATCTATGTACTACATTTGCATTAAAGGCATTTAATACCAACATGTTTAATGAATGGTTTATTAAATCAAAAAATACTCATACAATGAATCTCAGATCCAACAGAATACTTCAAGAATTTTCATCAAAAACTAAGCGTTTCAGCAATAGCCCGGTCCCATACTTTGCTAGACTTGTGAATTTATCCACCCTATCCCCACCGCTCATTTCCAAGTAATTTTGTTAGTTTATGTTTATTGTTTTCTTGTGTGTGTGTGTTAAGTGCAATCATATATATTTTTTGATGTTTGTATTTTTTATAATTTTATGTTTGTTTATTATTTATTTTTTATAACGTTTTAACTCCATTGTCTGTAATAACTGTTTTTAATTCAGCCTTCGGGCTGCTATGACAGTTTTAATAAACCAGTAATAATAATAAAAAAAAATACACGAACTTTTTTAGCAGACAAAACAAAATATGAGAATGTTTCTATGGTGCAGAAATTTAAATAAGTACTTCACACTTGTGAAATGTAGAAGATTAATGATGTCATGAATATCAGTTGGGAAGTATTGCTAGTACAAGCCTACTAGCGCGAAATAGATTTTTGTGAATGAATCACTTTCGGCCAATCAAAACGTGTACCGCGCACTACATTACAACCGGTATTCCGTCTTCCGTATTCGCAAGTAATGGGCGTCGAGCACCAGCCACAAGACGGTGCGGCTCGACTGGCAACTACACGGACACCGCGCCTTCGCGCATGCATAGCGCATGCAGCGCATTCGATCGCACACGCACGTACGTAGAGCGAGCAAACGGCGAATTCATGCCATGTTTAATCCGGTACAGTCTCCGCGCGTCGCTGTTAGACCGACGTCTCGCATCAGGCAAACCGTCCATACATCATGTACTGAGCTCGTATACGTGTACTCAGCCTCGTCCCCATTGTCTACTTTCATCCTCGTTCTGGAAGCGTATTGCTCGAACACTATGGGGACGAGGTTGACGCGTACTGTACTACCGAATTTAGTACATGTGTGTGCAGGCTACTGACGGGATTTGCGAACTAAACACTCCGACTTCGTTACAAAATTGCGGTAACATTTTAGGTAAAAATCGGCTTTTTTGGGCCGGACTCGGGCCGAGTCCTGGAGCTGGTCGAGTCGTTATTGTCCGAGTCCGAGTCCGAGTCCGAGTCCGAGTCCGATTCCTTGAAAATCGGGACTCGAGTCCGGAAAAAACTGCCCCCCCCCCCCCCCCCCCCCCCCCCAGGCGGATTTTGTTTTCTTTGTAATCACACATTTTTCGATGAATGGCATATTAGTGAAATCTGCAAATAAAAATACAATGCTTAACCGTCCGAGTTAAACAAAATAACGTCAGCAACAGAAACTGGACGCACGTTGTATTTGCTGCCAACTTTCAAAACAAGAGACGAATTCCAAATTGACGAAAATAGCACCGATCTGCGCACTTCCGGGTTTGTAAAAGTGTTTTTCAGCCCTAAGTAAACAGCTGACTATGCTGAATGTGCGCTGCGCTGCCATTTATGGCGTGATTCGTTTAGCATTGACATCCTCGCTTTCAACCCGGAAAAGTGCCGACGGGCTAATGTGAAATTCCTCTATAGAGGGCTTCCCAAACTTAAGCGTTTCGTATAGACTGGTGCCTGAGCATACTGAATCTTGCGCCGTATACAAACGGCTACTAGTCGTAAGTACAGAGCACTCCGCTAGCCGCGCATGTAATTTAGTCATTCGAAATTCAGCACAAAGTGATGAGCGATTCCAGTGGACGCCAAAGTATCAGCGGCGTAGCCAAGGGGGGCGTTGGGGGAGGGCACACGCCCTGAGAAAATAGCATTTGCTTTAAGGGGAGAAAAAATTAGATTTGTCGAATTTGGTGCAAAAATAGAAAGTGCCACTTTCATGATGCAGACTCATGTGTACAAACGTTTTCATTAATGTCAACACTAAACATGGTTTATCAAAACTGCTGCTGAAATCGTGAGGTGTTACACACTAATCAATAAAGTAAAAATTCATTTTATATGAACAATGTCTATGTAATATATTGCCTGCATTATTAAAGAATGTCACTTCTATTTTTGCACCTAATTTGACAAATCTCATTATTTCTTCCCTAAAACAAACGTCGTGTGCCATAAATGACTCATCATTAGAAGCAGAACCCTATTTGGCATTTATGACTTGTTGAGGTGTTTAAAATGATTACAGTATTATTGGGTTATTCAAAAAGGTACAACGCGGAAACTTCCTTTTTTGGCCGAATGTAGTCACCAGCTATACCTTATGGTGTATACCGATTTCTGTGAATTTTTGGGTTTCCTACATACAATTTCAGTATTAATTGCTTCATCGATAAACTAGTTCGGTGCTCCTATATCTGGTAATTATAAACACACTAAATTTTCGAAATGCCACAATGAGCCAGATTTATACTTTTTGTAGACTGAATACCGAAACTACAGGGAGTGCCTAAATTGACGTAAACGCAACAGCGTCCTCATGTCAAGAAATATAGCATTTCCTATTTCGGCACAAAGTGCTTTACCCTCAAAGTGTACTTTTTGAAACTGTATAACTCACACCATGCACTGTACACATAATTTGCCATCACTCTGTACCATTTTTGTTTAAGTGTTGTGTGCTTCTTTTGTTGGAACAAATACTATTTACTTTTCACAAAATACATATTGTCAAAATCGTCAGTTTCAAGAATCTTACGCGCGTAAAAGTTGTTTCCCCTCGGGTCACTTCCCCTTTATTACTTGTAAGCTGTGAGTAAAGAAAGTGAATGAACAATGTCAACGAGCTACTACGATATTTGGAGGGGTTGTTTGGTATAGAGAGTGGTTTAAATGGCATGTCACATTTTGATTATTGAAAAAGAACATTTATTCTTGATTCATGTTCCAAAAGGGAATTACATTTTCTTTTCACAGTTCAGACGCACTTGTATATTGTGCAGAATATCGTTGGATATTACATGTCTTTTTATTTCAGTGGACAATATACTGCAAAATATGTATCATTAAAATAACATTTTTTTAATGGGCTGTTGCACTATGTTAAATACGGTCTATTTCTCTGTTAATTATTGCATGGAGATTTTTTAGAGTAAAGACGAATAAATTCATCTCAACGAAGTCGAATTTATTCAAGTAGGCTATAATGTCTAGGCCTACCACGGAAAAGAACATCTAAAATAATCAACTGATTTTAGTTTTGTTTTCAGGCAACGAAACCAAGGATTCCTCAAAACTGTTGCTTAAAAGCCTAAAACTTCCTGTTAAGTTTTAGAGGAGGGGAGGAAAACCCCACAATGATATTCTGAAAAAAAAAATCAAATACATCAGGCAGGGACTGAAAACTCAATTCACATTTAGGCCCTGGTGGGATTCGAAGCGGGTCACAGCGGTGGAAGGTAAAAAGTACCTCAAGGCCAACCAGACTGGCCGACTCTCTCAAGTCAAGAACTGAGTGAAACTGATATTTATTCCAGAAGAGATCCGTCTCCAATCAAATTCTTCAAACGAGACGACAATATTTTTTCCAGTGACAGTCACATATCTATTTTATACAGAGAAAAAGCGCTATTTAAACTGTTTCAACAACCTCGGGTTGTTCATGTGCCCTGCTTAAACAACCTGAGGTTGTTTAAAAAAGTTTAAACAGCCTTTTTTCTGTGCATGAGTAAGCTTTCACATAATAGCCCTTCTGGCGTTGAAATATATGAAAAAAGCGTATTATGTTACATTGTTGGATGAAATTTGATGTTGGCGGAAGGTGAAGAGCATCTTTCCGGGATCTTGGAATATGACATACTTATTAAAAAATTGGTTTGCTTCCAAATGTGTACATTAATTTGTAAAAAATGCATTTGTTTTCGTGCGAAATAGAATGAACGTTCACAATCCCGTTTTCTATTTAACAATTGATAATTCTATTTCCATAAAGGTGCTTTCAGTCGTCAAAAAATCAGCGTACGATTTTCCGAATGTGCACTGAATTTAGTGTTTTGATAATTCATTTTAGCGCGAATTCGAATGCACATCCGTAATTCTGTTTTCCTTTTAATTATTATTATTATTATTATTATTTATTCGGCATAAAACAAGAACAACAATGATACAGAATACAAGCAAACTTTAAAAACATTACAATATAAATAATGAATATACACTATAATATAATAAAAAATTCGCTGAACATACATTAAAAAATAAAAAAATTAGACAATCACAATATACAAGGACAAAGCCAGTGATATATGCCAGGAATTGAAAAAGTTAACTAAATAACTGTGACCCGAAGGCCTTCAATTCCAATTACCGCTTGCTGGAATACAATTGATCATCAATCTGTTTCGCTAAATGTGCAGCCGAATTCGCGCAGTGTTTTAAATGCATGCCTGTACGTGCACGCAATATATCTCCGAGGACAAGAGAAGAAAGGAGACACAAAGAATCCTTTCAGTCCTCGAACGTAGAGTCTTTTGTTGAAATCGGTCCTCGAACGTAAGGATACGTGCTTAATTAGTCTATGGGGTTTGGCTATATCAAGGGAACAAAAGGAAACACAAAGCTTCGTCCTCGGACGTAGTAGAGAAGTACGACCGTGTGGTCAAGCATTGGAATTCATTTATGTGTTAACAAAAGAAACAACCATTCTCAAACATATCTTCCTTGATGTCTTGGTAGACAGGTCATTGACAGATAGACAATCGAACTAATAAAATGAGAGGAAAACTCTTCATAAAATACAGAAAGACATTGAAATACAATTAAGACAAAGAACCAACAATAAAAAAGAACAAATACACTAATCAATACATTGATTCATTAATGAATCAAACAAAATTGTATCATGAATTGTATAGGCCTATATACTTTATTTAAATTGAATGCAGAATTTGCGAATTCAAATTATAACAAATGAAAAAGAATATTCACTTCAGTCCGTGTAACAATGGCAAATGGATTTGCTGCGAAATAGATAGCATATTCTTAAGAATCGGCTACGCATACGTCAAATCGAAAGCCTAATCACGTATTTGTAATCGTTTAAATGAAACGATATACGCATTCATTTATTTGAATGATACAAAATGAAATCGAATGCTAGTTTTTGCGAAAATGAAACCTGGATATACGTGTTTTCAAAATCAGCGCGAAATTGAATTAAAATTTTACAAATTCAAATGCACATTTTGCGAAATTGTCCGGGAAAACCTATACTACCATCACAATCAAAAAGGCCACTCGCTGAATTAATCCTTTTTATGTATAATTATCACTCCATGTACACTGGTCTTATCATTGATACAAATATGATAATGATTCCAAACATACCGAGTTCTCACATCTGATTTAGTTTAATAGGAGTGAAATCAGACACAAAAACTTCAATATATAAAACAGGAATACATTCTCAAACCTTAATTTAATTGGTTTTAACACTGCACATAAAAATCAATTTCTCTCCATATGATGCTATAAAATCATCAAAAAAGAAGTCCAAGCGGCCTTTCAATCCATACTATACATCTGTAAGGTTTCAAACATTATAATCACTGTCAGGCACCGGCTTCAATTAACGTACAATACCTAACATTAACATTTAACCAACATTGCAAAGAAAAATAAATAATATCTTGTCCTCACATTTTCAAAGTGAACAAAGAAACTGGCAGGAGCGATATTCGAACCTGGTTGGTAGAGTGCCAGTACGGTATTTCGGAGGTCGCAGGTTAGAATCCCGCTCCTGCCAGTTTCTTTGTTCACTTTGATAATGTTTTAACTTATAAATTTCTCATCTTCCAAGCATTCAAAGGACTTTTTCGATTTTTAATTCTGGGTTTATAATTCATACTTTAACCTGCTTCTTCATTACAGGTAAACTCCTAATGCCTTCTCTGGCTCAACTTGCCAGCTCAAATCAAAGGTCTTGACCTATTACCTTTAAATCAAACAGCTTTATTTTTTTTATCTATTTATACATTTACAAGACAATATTAACAAATCTAGAAAGGAAAACAATTTCTTAGCAGAATGCTCAGTTGCTAAAAACCATGTAGCACTATCTGCCAACTGTTTTACTTTAAGGTCCTGATCATTCATGACAATACATCAAAATCTAAATTACTACTAATATTACACGATAAAATTTCAATAGTATAATAAGGGATCCCCCGTTTCACTCATCTTTCAACATCAAAATAACTCGAACTAAACCTATTATGCAAAACACAGCTAGTGATATCTGTATATAAAGACTTAATGCAATCAATAACATTAGGATCAAAATTGAAATGTATCGATTTTATTGTAATAAGTCAAAGGCTTTCTCAACCACCAACCCCCCCCCCCCCAAAAAAAAACCGCCAATGATGTTATGAAATTGTGTATAATACATCACATCTGCAATAGTACGAATAGACTCTCCAATAAAACGCCCTTTTACAAAACTTGACCCTATAGCCTAGCAAATAATAGCCTATTTATAATCCACATTCAACAGATAAATGTGCATTTAATAGATAAATGTGCATTTAATTCTTAATAGATAAATGTGCATATAATTCTTAATAGATAAATGTGCATTTAATTCTTAATAGATAAAAGTGCATATCATTCTTAATAGATAAATGTGCATTTAATTCTTAAGAAAACGCCTGTCTTCACCCTATTTCTATATTAAAGAAATCAACGCCAGAATTTCTTGATGCTATTGCGCGGAGGCATTTGTCTCGGATCTTTTGCGATATTTTGTTTCCGTTCAATTTTGTATGGAGCGCTGTGGCCTGGTAGCTCAGTGTACCAGATCCGGACTCAAGGTCTCGGTGCCCTGCAGATTGTGGGTTCGAGATCGGCAGGGGTCATGGTGCTTGTAATAATAGTAGTTTATTCAGGCAGTCATTATAAAAATACAAGAAAAACACATACATATAGGCCTACAAGGATTAGAAAAAATATATATTAAAAAGGACTGCTAAAAAATTGCATAAAAAAGAGAAATGGACATCAACAACAAGCAAACAAATAACAAGACGAAACATGACAGTGAAGAGCTGCCTAGGAGAAGACTAAAAAGTGAATTTAAACACTGTCGCCAAAGGGCGTGTCTCTCCAACCCTTTACAACATAGAGCACAAACACGTACACAGACAATGCACAACACACAACAACACATGAGAAAGAGGAGTCAAAGCAATATAAAAGGTGATTAAAGTTGGCTAAAAACAAAAGAAAGGGCGTAATAGGAGTGGGTGGGACAGAAATGGAGGAGACGTATAATAACAAAAACAGAACAAAATTAAGCGAAAAGGAATAGAAAACGGGGTGAGGGGAAGGAATTGAAAAGGTAGGAAAATTTAACAAGAACACAAATAAGAAAAGGAGGGAAAAGACATAAATGGCAAGGATTCGGCCAGGATACTAGAAAAATCGAACAAATAAAAATTATAAAAAGATAAAAACCACACAAATTGAAATCAGTGAAATAGAAAATGGGCAGCAAAAACCGTTGTCATTACAATAATCAGTTCTGATTAATGCTAAGACCAGTTTACAAATTACAAATTAAGATACCCTCTTAGTTCTCTCAAGAATGCAGGGAATGGGGCACAGGTTAACATATCTACTAAATTATCGGGGTAAGAACTCCAGTTCCTCACAAACTAACAGGGTATAGAATATTTAAATAAGTCAGTGCGGGCATACAAGTGGTGAAAGGTTAAACTAGAAATGGCATGTCTGCTATTCACGTTGATATTACTTAAACAATTAGGTGAACAATTTGCCGAGTTGCCACTAATCAGTTGCTTACAAACAAATTTCACAAAACAATACTCTCGTCTGGCACTCAATGTGGATAAATGCAATTCATTGAGCCGTTCGGGATAAGATTGCTCCTGTCTACGTTGATGCAGAATGAGACAGGTAACATACCTTTTCAAGCTGATCATTGTGCTTAACTCTGTGCACACACCAAACAGGGGAACAATAATCGAGGATCGCCAAAATGATTGCTTTGTATAAAGCAAGTAAAGTTTTCTTATTACAGTCGCCCATAACATGGCGCATGAAGCCTAGGGTCTTATAGGCCTTAGCAGTGACATAGTTCACATGCTCGTCCCAATTAGGATTGTGCTGAATATGAATACCTAATAATTTTAAAGTTTTCACCTCTTGAATGAGAATGTCATCTAAAAAGTACAGCGAGGGGAAAGTTTGCTGCCTGGTCCTAGTTAGAGCCATGACTTTACTTTTTCGAATATTAAGAGCAAGGGAATTCTTTTTAGAACAATTATTGATGGTGTTGAGATCATCCAGGAGCTGAATAATGTCACTGCTAGACCTAATCTGCTTAAAAACAAAAGTGCCATCCGCATAATGGTACGGTAAGTTTTCTAAGTGTAAAATGGAGATCATTAATGTACATATTAAAGAGAAGGGGCCCTATTATAGAACCGAGCCTTGTGGCACTTCAGAGCTTACACTAGTCCAATCGGAATAACAACCATGGAACACAACCATCTGTTTACGACCAGACATAAAGGAGTCAATCCACGTTAAAAGAGGCCCTTGAATACCATATTTTTGTGCAACTTCTGCATGAGTATGTTGTGAGAAATAGAGTCAAATGCTTTACTATAGTCTAAAGAGACAACATGAACACATGATTTAGGTTGATCCAAAGTCTGAGACCACTTGGTTAAAGTGTCAGCAAGAATCGTGGTACATGATCTCCCTGGTTGAAAACCATGTTGAAGATTATAAAACAGCCCATTATTGTTAACATGCATTCTGAGATTGTCAGCTACAAAACCTTCTAATAGCTTGGAGAAAACCGAAGTTAGGGCAATGGGGCGATAATTATTTATATCGCTCCGATCGTCATGCTTAAATATGGCACAATGTGAGCGGCTTTCCATGCACTAGGTAACCTGCCCTGACGTATGGAGAACTTAAAAAATTAGCCAAAACAGGAGAGATTTCATGAACACAAAGTTTGAGCATTTTGACTGTTACTCCGTCAGGGCCAGCTGAGCAAGGCACTTTGTTACAAGTTGCTCTTCTCTACCCAGGAGTAAATGGGTACCTGTGTATGGGGGCAGTGATGGTTATGTGTTTGATTAGTCCATGTGCGCTAAACTTGCAGCCGGGGCTGTATACTCTTTAGGGAGTTGAGAAGGTGTCTGGAATGATTTATGGCCTGATGAGCAGGAGTAATTGTAAACGCTGTGATATTATACAAATAATGAATGTTTATGAGTGCAATGGTAAGAGGTGACAGATCGAATGTTCCATTCCACGAGGCGAAGCCGAGTGGAATGGAACATGCCATCTGTCACTGAATGAAATTATTCTTTCCGTTGCACGAATGTGAAACATTTATTATTTGTTTTATACAACGCCTCAATAAATCCTCGACGGATTATGTGCATGGATTTCTTTGTGTATAACGTGCCGTTTTCCCAGCATGCTCAGCTGAGTCCCGCATAAAACCGCGACAAAAATGTTGTCCATTTTCGAATCGGCTACTGCATGCTTCAATTGTTGTCCCTGCATGTCTTTCAAATTCATCTAATCGTTTGACTGCGTATTTGATTTGTTTCTTTGTGTTAGCATCACCTATACGAGTTCCGATATTTCATCGTCTGTTAGACCTAAGAAAACAAACAGTGATTCGCGAACATCGTCCGCCATTTTGTGTGAATGACAGCCGTGGTGTAGCGCCACCAATAGTGTGACTGTGTAATCATGGAAGTTCTATTCAACGCGTTGCGCGTTGCGCGTCGCGCTTATTCTTCGCAAGCGCTAGCGCTACAGAACTGGGTTCAAACATTTCGTGAAGGGGTAGTTTGGAAAAGTGCAAATAATGTTCTTCTAATTTCGAATTAAAACAGACGTTCATTTAATAAGGGAATAAATATGTGCTGGGCCGGTTTTAAACGTACGTTTAAAACCGCCTTGGGGCCTGGGCGCTTGATAATGACCCAAGCCGAATCTGTGGGAGAGGTGCTATTATACACATATGGACTGGCAACGAGGCCACTACTGCTCGTCTATGCGCCCCCGAGGGACTGTGAGTGACCGGAAGAGGGTCCTATTTCTCGAGGCCGAAGGCCGAGGGAAATAGGACCATCTTCCGGTCATTCACAGGCCCGAGGGGGCATAGGTGTGCACTTGTGACCGAATTGTGCCAGTCCATATGTGTTTTCTAACACATCTCCATCTGTCCAAAATGTAAGGGTGTTATAATTAAACTGTTTTAATTCAACAATTCAACAATAAGCAATTCAACAATTAAAGGAATGCTTTTAGTTTCCCTGGATTCAGTGTTTGAGTTGCTGTTCACTGTTCACTGTTCACATCATGTTAGTGTACGCTTAGTGATTATGAATAATACCACACATCCATGAAAGTTGCAGTTGAGGGCGCTGTTACCAGTAATTTTTGTTTAAGTATACAGGAATTCGCCGACGCCATTTTTACAGTGGTGCCGCGCTCGCGTGCAGGTTGCGCGCGTTCTTTAATTTCAGTCGCGCGCGCATTTTGGCAAGCTGTAAACACCCTGTTGGTCGAAGCTGCATCGAGCGCGTGCGTAAAATACGCACACGAGCGTGATGCCACCGTAGTAATTGTTTCTAATTTTGGGCGCCGGATTCGTCTATATAAGCGCCTGATCAGGCACGATATTCTTGAAATTACGCACGCGCGATGTCTTGACGCGCATTTAGTTCACGCGCTGACGCGCATTTAGTTTACACTGACACAAAATTCATGCACTAGCCTATATTAGTGAATCCCACATGACAGTGTTTCAGCCAACCAGGATAAAGAACCAGCAAGAGGTGTGTTATCAAAAACAAATATCGACTTGCTTTATCTCGTGGTGTAGTAAAAATAGCCTCCCTCTGTGATCCATGCAGCATTCTATTTCCCTGCGGCTTCGCCTCAGGAAAATAGAATGCTCCATGGATCACCTCGGGAGGCAGCCTCGACTCCATGGGCGCGTGCGCGTTCCTTCACTAACCCCTGGCCGTGAGGAATACGTAAACGACGCTGACTGGCTATTCGAAATGAATATTTATGTACTGAAAGTGAAGCGCGCGCGTAATCGGAACGTTGAACGCCCTGTTGTGCGCTCGCGCCCGCGTTAACATCCTGTTCGTCACGTCACATCAGCAAAACGAGTCGAGCCACTGATCTCCTAGCCTTTAGTCAAGGCGCGCGTGGCACCCCGGATGCTGATAACACGAAAAAAAGACCAGTGCGAGTAGCGAAGCCACGAGCGCCTTAGTCTTGGTTCCAAGACGTTACTGTCTGATACTTGTCATCAACAGAGGGCGCAATTTACAGGCTGTCACCGGCGGGCGAGCGCGCTTTCAATCACGGAGTTACAGTAACGTCTTGGATATTTCTACTTTTGAGGGCGGGACCCGACTATGGAAATCGTGGCTAAACATGCATCATTCATATCACGTGATTGGTCTGACCTCCATGGTTAAGTTTGACCGATTGCCCCAATTATGCAAAATGCGCCTGCGGTCGACGCGACGTGTAATATAATACCGTTTGAAAAAAAACGTGGATGTACTACTGTGTACAAAAGCCAAGTGTACGTACAATGTACATGTATTATGTACAATGTACATATCCACATATGAACACTGTGGATACATGTATAGTGTACGTATACGTACTTGAACTTCAAGTTTGAATAACTTGGAGTTTCTGATCTTTCTTGCTACGTCCCAGAATGAGATAATGACAAATTACCTGCAGGTGTGCACTTTAATCTGGGATGTTAATTAGCCAATGTGAATGAATAAATGCAGAATAGTAAAATTTTAAAATTATTTTTTATCAAAGATTGATTTTTGCCAGTCTTGTTTAATTACATGTACAAACATGTGGTGCCTTTTTTGCAGCCAGCCATGGCCAGGCCCAGTATTGTATTAATTGGATATTTCAGTCCAGTTATATGCATGCACAATAAATTTACAGGACGGTCTTTGGTCAACTTTTGACTGAAAAACGTTTTTACTCACTTTGTCTTCAAGGTGGAGCTTAAATTCATCATTGTCTTAATTATTTATATTTCTCCCAATAAAAATTTCCTCCACTAAATACATTACATTCCTACATGTGTATAGTAATCCATGTATACTAATATCTAAAAAAGTGAACATGAAGAAGAGAAGTCTGAAATAGCAAGCCCAGCAAACCACTTAAATGCAGTGGATTTAAAATCAAAGTAGATGGTTAACTTCACTCATTTATTTTAATTCTTGAGGTAAACATAATTTTTCACTGGATAAAATGTATTTCTGTAAAGATTTTAAACCATTATTGTAAATTTACATTTATGTTAACATATACTTTACCATTGAAGGTTAGAACTGCCACAGAGTTCATCAGAAATATGAAACACACCATTTGTTACATCTCTTTTTTCATGTATTTTCAATTTCCATCCTGAAAAATTATATTGGCAGATGTACCGGTCATTTACTACTCAGTGTAAAAAAATCGACATTACATGTACATGTACATGTGGCATTTAAAAAAAATTATAATACATTTACTTATACAATTAACTGGCTGGGACATCCTCCATTCTGAAGTCTTTTTTAAGTTTATCACCTCACATGTTTATACACCAGTGTTCTAGCTTATACAGTGTACATGCACAATATATAATGTACATGTCATCGGGTAATACCTTCTCATAAATTGTTACCTTCACTCAAGCGCGCCTCTATGATTTGACTATGACATGTGTGGAGACCGAGAAAGGGGGGGGGGGGGGGGGGGGGGGGTTATCATGAAATTCCAAAACCAACCAACTGAAAATTTCGAAGGGGGGGGGGGGGGATTGGACACTACGCTGTCTATTACACATGTATTAATTATGGTCCATACACAAACCCAAATTTAACCCTCTTTCCGACAATTCTACTGTAATTTCCATGTGAAATGTTTATTACCTCCTGGTCTATTTTAATTGTTTTCTTCTGTCTGGTTTTATTGTCTAGGGGTGATCTTGTCATAAAGTGTGTGGGTGGAGATATATTCCCCATCCCTACAACCCCGAAATCTATGTTTTTGCCTTCACTTATCAACACTTCTTCTTGTCGACAATTTTTTGGGGATTATATTTAAAGAGGAACTAAAACGGCAATTTTGTTGGTGACTTTTTTGACTTTTCCGACAGTTTAAATACTCTTTTAACTGATGGAGATTAGTTTGCAGACGAGAGAATTTTTTTTATTAAAAAAAACAGGGTTGTTATTCTGAACCATTTATCCTGTTTCGCGAAAGCTCATTATTTATGTTAAATGTATGTACGTGACCCCGTGACGTACACGTGTAGAGTCGGTTGATGCTATACAGCCAAACACTATGCATGTACGTACGTGGAGTTGATGCTGCTGAAGAGTTTTTGTCGACCTAACTCCTCCGTTTTCCCGTCTATTTTGTCTAATCTTGATATTATTTCAGTATGAGCATGGATCTGAGATAATCATTATGCCTCGATCGTGTGTAGTTGGGGGTTGCACGAGGAACAGCGACAAAAACCCTGACCCAACCTTACTGCGATTCCCAGTGCTGAATGGAGCTCAAAGGCGACAGTGGGTCCGCTTTGTAGACAATAAAATATCTGATTTTGGGCTGTCGAAATGGTCGAAAATATGTGCAGAACATTTCGCCAAAAACTGTATAGATGATGGTGTTAGTATGAAAACTCAGCTGGGTTTGAAGGCACAATTCCGTTTGAAGGATGGAGCCATTCCAACTCTAAAAGCACCGAGCATTACAATCGTGTCCCGGACTCACGCGCACCAGCGCGTCGACGTTAACTGCGGTTGCCGTCTCGAGCAGCCAGAGAGCCCCGGTCGTCTCCCTGTCCACGCTCGCTTGACTCAACATGCATTGTACACGCACGGTACCGCATGTGTATACCCTGCCGGATATGGGGCAGCTTTTTTCACTCCGTATACTTTGTAGGATCCTACACTTCCTACAGTCCTACACCATTGAAATGTGCACAAAGTAAAAAGCAAAGACGGATACAGTGAACCAGTTTTGTGTAGGACTGTAGGAAGTTGTAGGTTCTGCAGATGATGCATGGTGAAAAAAGCTGCCCCATATCGTGCTGCATATGACCGCATGCGCTGCATGCGATTGAGTCTGGTACCTTATAACAGAAATTGTGTGTATAGTTCTGAGAAGGTGCGGGTCCTTATGAGGGCTGCATAATCAAAGTCGCCAGACTAGAGTATAGCATCAGCTCACACACAACTCCCCGCGCAGGTCCCAATAAAAGCCGACTGCAAACAAAGTAAAGTATGACTCATAACTAGCTTTTCAGCAAGAACGAGCCTACAACCCCAATTCTTAATGTGTCTCACAAAGATGTCAACACTTTAAAATATGTTTATCGTAGTGTTACTCCTGAATCATGAGCAAAAAGCACAGCAAGTAATACTAGCCTTAGACAAAAAATACGTACAGACTCTACGTAAAACATTGTCGTATAATACAGTGACGTCATATGTTTCTACACGTGTACGTCAATACCTCGGCCTTTTCTGAATCGAGTCAAAGTGGCTCAGAAAGAAAAGGCTCAAAAACATTTTTTTTGATTTTTCAGAATCATGAAACTTGTTACATTAGTTTTGGGGAGGCATAAACTATCAGATAAGTCAAAAATGTCAACAAAAAAAATGGCGTTTTAGTTCCTCTTTAACTATAAAAGTTGGGCTATTATGTACGCCGTATATGTATTACCATTTGTTAATCCTTTCTGAGATGTTTTTCTTTGTATAAAAATTGTTGTTTAAAAACAAATTGAAAATGATCAATAAATCAATTGTGATGTAGTTCTTTTAACCAATATCTGTACACCAACTACTGCATATATTTTTTCTATTACATGTGGAATAGTAAGCACGTAAACACACTGGCTGTCATCAAAGGTTATAGTTCTAAGTTTACATTCGGAAGTATTAAAATATACCTCACATGTTCACTCATCATCCGCACAAATATTTCGTATAGGCCTACACTTTATTTAATGTCTAAATATACTTCAGCTGCACTACAGAAATCAGCTGCACTACAGATACTTCGCGGATTTTAACGACACGTACGTCGTGCCAAGTCAACTTAAAAAATATTTCCCACAGACATGACAGACTGGGTCACGCCACTGATCTCTACAACAGCGTAGTAGAGATCAGTGGGTCACGCGGATCGCGCAATCCTTCATCCAAAACAATACAACGGTCGACGCGTTGGGCCCCCGGGCGCGGTGAACTTCAAATTTCCGGACAACACAACAAAAAACCGCACACAGAGGGTGATGACCGCACCGCGTCCTATTTAATCGTGCATGCTCGCCAAGTTATGAATAATTCATTTGTCAAGGTCAAACTCAATCGCTGATTGGCTCCCCCGGAAAGTCGGGGGAGAATGTCGAAAAAGTAAAGAAAACGTTAAGACCCGCGGACAGCTCAGAGATATCCAAGACCTTCGTGAGAGTGAAGAACCGAGCAAAGAAAAGTAGAATCGATTCTTGTCAGAGCGCGTAATATATAAAACATTATCGAATACAATCAGAATCGATTTACTGAGAAACAGCGCCCTCGTTCGGAAGGAAAGAAAGGAACACGAAGGTCTTGGAACCAAGACTACGAGCGCCTTTACTATCCCGTGGAGCTAATCAATAATAATTTATTCCAGTTGTCTGGCTTATATGCATTATATGCTTTGCTTATGCATGCTCATGATAGTTGTAGCAAGTGGGGCAGTTAAAATAATTCAAATACCGGCGTGTCAATGTCGCGCGCTTCATTTCAGCGCCCAGCACGCGCACGCACAACTGCAACATGATAATTCGCCATCATCAATCCATGCGCGCGCGCATGGTGTTCCCACGGGTCCAGCGAACTCATTTTCTTCGTGAGCGCGTGTGACGTCACAGATGCAAGTTATTCTACATTTTTATTGGTCAATAGCCACAACATGTAATGCATTATGCATGAAATTTCTCTACCAAATCGGTAGAAAAATGTAAAGAAAAACATAAGCCTTCTCCACGAGATAGTAAAGGCTCGTGGCTTCGCCACTCGATGGTCTTTTTTCGTGTTGAATGTAAGCATCCGGGGTGCCACGTGCGCCTTGACTAAAGGCTCTATATAAGAATCTGGATTGCGCTTTGGCCGTTCAAGTTGTAGACGGCCGTCCGCCACATTACCAATCCCATCTATAGCCGTATCCCCAAACGTAACGCGAACGTATAGGCCTACTACCATCCTCGACTCCATAGGCGCGTGTGCGTTCCTTCACTAAACAAAAACTAACATTAGGAACAAAATCTTGGGTGCTTAAAAATTGAAACTGAACGCCGAAACAGTGAAAAAGAAACTTCAATTTGATCAGAATGATGTGTAAAAACCACGCGAATTTGAATGACCAATAACGAAAATGTTCAGAAAAAGAATCGCAATTGGCCGCAAAAACCTATATTATTAATTTCCTGATGCCTTTGTTTTTCATCGCCAGGTTGAAAAACGCATATTCACTGTACAAACCTACGTGAATGTCCAGTTCGAGGATCGAATATCGAGCAATTTGAGTTGGGTAAATACAAGAGTGCACCACACTAAATAGGCCAAAATGGCTGATTAGCAGGAATTGTAAACCCACAACTTGTTTGTATAATACATTTTTGGGGGTCATGCAATTGATAGATTGTGTAATTATGATCAGCTGTCATAACCCGGGGGTTGTGTGCTTCAACTTCTGTGAAGACTTGATAAATGTTGGCTTTAAAATTGGTCCTATTTGGCTTGTCAAGTGGAGGGATGCTTTATGAAAAATGGCAGCTAGCCGGATTAGGAAAAACCACATTTTCCGGGGTGGTATGTTCTGGGGATAATTAGCAAAAATTCTAAACGGCTAACCTGCCAAAAATTGAAAAGAATTTGACAGATTAAGATTCAAACTAGAACTTTCAGCCGTGTCACAAAAACTGAGAGACTCCTGGATAATGATTTTTTCACTGTGGAGTAAGTGGATTTTACACTAAGGTCAATGGGAGTGTATTTAGTGTGGTGCACCCACAAAGGGGTTATCCAACGCAAATAGCGCCCTCCAATTGTGGTCCATCAAATCTCAACTGGCATTGGGTAAAATCACTAAAAGTTTAAAGGTTGAATAACCCTATGTTTTGATGACGTTACGTACTGTTTACCGCAGTGCATCATGGGGGAAAACAGGGGTCACCGCCGCGGCTCGTATACGACTTTTACAAACACTTCCCACGCTCATTTTCCGACCTTGTGGCTCCCGAGGAAAATCCCCTGCACAGTACGGTAATCAACTTTTAAAGTTAATGACGCTGAAAACTTCCACGACAGATTGGGCTAAAACTGCACATTTGACTGTCTTTGGCCACTATCAAGATGAATTTGAAAACCGATCGTACGTCGGCATTCTACACATAAAAGTATAGCGAGCATCAAGCGATAACCCCCACCTGAAAACTGCAATGTCATGCGGTAAACACTGACATGACGTCATCAATACATATAAGTTGGTCTTGCATTTACGTCAGTTCAACATGCTCAAGTTAAATGCATCCTCCAGTTAAATACTTAGTCACAGTTACCTCAGCCAGCATGAGAACTGCGTCAGTTACTTCAGGATTAGAGATGTCGATGTCCACGCTGACGAATCTGGCCATCCTCGGTGTATTGCAATGGAACTCATTCACCGCTCCGGGGTACGATTGTGCTTTTGTAGCAGGTAAGCCGCACGGTGGGTTTTCCGTGCAGTTCGAGCTTAGGCCTGCACGCACTACCGCAGCCGTGAAACGATATTTGTCTAAAAACATATTTGGAATGAAGCACTTTCAGGTTTGACTCTCGGTTTGTTGATTTTTTTAGCTCAAAGATATCATATCGTCAGAGTTTTCACGAAGGGACGGGCATGTGTTACGACCAGTAATGTAATACTTGACCAGTAATGTAAGACCGACCAGTAATGTAATAAAAATCGACCGGTAATGTAATATTAACCAGTAATGTAATACATTCTACCCGTAATGTAATACATTTCACAAACAGTAATGTAATAACCAAAACCGACCAGTAATGTAATAACAAGGAGGTCGGTAATGTACTAACCATAGATTGTCTAGTATTTGGGAGCATTTTGAGGGCCTTTTGGCCACTTTTTACTACTATTATGCAGACTGTCGTATACAGTACATGTAATAAGTGACTATAAAAAGGCAGTAATTACAATGCAATAATTCCAATGCTGAGAAGGTATGATGACGTAAAAGCGTCTTTTGTTGAGTGTATGCCTAGTCTGTGAGAGAGTGTAATATTACAGGAACAAGGGAAACACAAAGTCTTGTCCTGGATGATAATGGTGAAACACGACTGCGTGTTCGCGTACTTGTGTGGACAATGTGAATCCGGTTTACGGCTGTTTTTTCTCTGTACATGGACGTAAAATCCTTGTGATGGGCGACTTGCACAAACAGAAGCTTTGATGTGAGGTTTAGGAAGGTATAACTTGCGCGATCGAATTAAATTTAAATTTGTGTCACGAACAGCTCCCCCTGGTGTCATCTTGTGTGCACGCGCCTCCCGTTTTTCGAGTTTGTACGGCCGTGTGATTTTTGATCAGACGCCCCCCCCCCCCCCCCCCACCTCGGCCCCCACCCCCCCCCCCCCCCCCCACGGGCAAAGTCCCTCAAAATGTTGAAAAACACTATACAATCTACGATTATTTTATTACTGACCTTCTCGATATTCAATTACTAGTCGGTTTTTGGTTATTACACTACTGGGTCGATTTTTATTACATTACTGGTCGTGATATTTATTACTATATGGACAAACGTTATTACATTACTGGTCGATATTATATTACTTGTCGATTTTTATTACATTACTGGCCAGTCTTACATTACTGGAAAATGATTACATTACTGGCCGTAACAGCATGTCAATTTTTTTTTTTTTTTCGTCTGACTTACTTTTATGAGAAAAATTTAATTAATTTTTTATTAGACCATATTGTGTTGGTCATTGTGTTCCCGGAATCTCAGGAATTCTTTTCAGAGGTCTAGGGGGGATGTGTTAGGTAACAATAGTCTGGTGAGTGTATAGTGTATAGGGAAAAGGGGGTACCCCTCTGCCCCATATCGTCTTGGGTATATATTAGACTGTGTCTATGGAGCGTCAAAAGTGGACAACCGTATTTTCCCATTTTTTTGCTAGTAGAATTTTAGGTTTTTAGAAATGGCAACACCGGTTTTTAAAAAACGAATTTTTCTGGTAGCGGAAATTTGGATTTTACTTTGACGACTATCTCGGCGCCTCAAAAGTGGACAACTAAAAATCTCAAATGTTTACTGACAACAATCATGATGCTCCAAAAGTAGACAACCCCGTTTTCCATTTCCTGCCGGCAGAAATTTAGATTTTAGAAGTAGCAACACCCGTTTTTAAATTTGGGTTTTACTTTAAGACTTTTCTTGACGCCTCAACAGTGGACAACTAAAAATCCGTAATTTCTGTTAGTAAATATTCGGGTTTATTCGCTCTTGATCCAATTAATTAAATGTCAAACTTGGCCAGTTAATCTCTGGACCAAGCCTCAAATAGGGTGTAAACATAATTTGGCCAATGGTCACCTAATGGTCAGTAGGGGTCATTTTCTTCAAAATTACGAAAAGCTTCTCCCAAAGTCTTGATGTCAAACTTGGTCAGTTATGTTTACACTCTATTTGAGGCTTGGTCCAGAGATGAAACTGGCCAAGTTTGACATTAATTGGATCAAGAGCGAATGAACCCGAATACATGTGTGTGTATTTACTAACAGAAATTAGGGATTTTTAGTTGTCCACTTTGGCAAGGAGATGAACAATGGGACAATAGGAGGTCCCCGTTTGAAGGTGTTTATACACTTGTGTTTCTATTTTCGGTACCCTTTTGAGACATGGGGATACTAGAGGACAAAGAGAGTGAAAAGGTCTCCACAAGGAAATTATAAAGAGGGTGATGTCTCCACAAGGAAAAGATATAGAAAGTCTATGTGGGTGTGATAAATTATAGGAACAATGGGGAAGACAATGACTTGGCTCCACAAGAATACAGATTTAAGAATGTGTGTGTGTTCCCACATATACTGCCTAAGGGGGTACATCGGACAATGGGTAACAATGGAGACAATGGTGCCAGACAAGGAAGTCTTTAGGAATCTAGGTGCCCAACGAGGAAAACGCTATGGAGTTTGAGATTTCAATAGGGACAAAGGAGAATAAAAGACGGAAAGTAAAGTCTACAATGGGCTCCGTGCACAACTACCCCCTCAGCGGAAAGAAAAGGCGAGTTGGGGGTCAATATCGACGCCATCTTACCTGACTTTAATTTAAGTGTCTGGTTCCCGCTATGATATTCTTATTGAAAAAGCAACTATCGAGAGTCGGCAAACAGACAAAGCAATCCCACTGGTATAAGAGTATCAAATGAACGAGAAGCGCAGTGCGTAATACCAGCGACGTACTCCCCATGGAAGTGCTGTTGCTATGTGGACAGCGCCCTCTTTTGGTGGCGCACGGAGCCCATAGAGGTAACCTGTAAGGGTACCTCTATTGTAGAGGTACTGGTTATCCATTACGATTGAGGACTTGGGACAATGGGGGATTAGTGATAACAATACAAGTGAGGACCTGAACCCAAGTCCTCGGTAGAAGTCATGTACAAACCTTATGTGGCATGTTGAGAAAAAGTACAAAGGGAACTATGGAAGGAAACACCCCAAGTTCTCAGTAGTATAGAAAAATACGACTGGGTGTGTGTGTGAGTTTGTTTTTGCATTAAATAGGGGACCTTTAACAATAAAGGACAATAGGGTCCCCGATTGAGAAAGGTCCTGTTTGAAAATCATGTATAAAACCAGTAAGGGTCCTTGCCAAAAAGTATGAACAATAAGAGGACAATGTGAGGTCCCTGATTGCAGGCGTTTACACACTTGGGTGTGTGATTATTTACATACCGGCAATCGTGGACTAGGGACAACAGAGTTAGGGCGTAGACAAAGGGTCCACGATTAACCGAACGTCCACGATTACAATTCGTGTACAAAACATATTGGAGGCCTTCCGAAAAAGTTAAAGTACAAACAAAAGAGGGACAAAGGGGAGTCCGCGATTGCCGGTATTTACACAATTGTGTGTTTGTGAGTGTTTTTTTTAGGGGGGGTGTGGAGTTGTGGGTTTTAGTTCTTGGTTGTTGTTTTTTGTTGTTTATTTTGGTGTTGTGGTTGTTGTGGTTGTAGAGAATGTGTATAGATCCCACTTGGCAATTTACAACACGACACATTTACGATCTTGTGCTATTTAGCCGTCGAAAACGTTTGGTTTTGTAACAAATTTTCAAACGTTCTATACGTACATACTTCACTGGGTATTTTTTTGCTGTCAGACGCGTGCGTAATCTGCGTCCTGTATAGAACACCTCGAAAGCAACCAGGTATGGAATAAGAAGACTACATTTTTAAAAAGACGACATATAAATATAAACAAATCAACCATTTCGCCTAAACAGGTAACTGCACATTCGTTTACTGCCGAGCCTTGCAATAAAAAAGTTTCAACTCCTTGGGCCAAAATATGATTTTGAATCACTATCACAACTATTACGGATGCACATTTTCAAAAACCCTGTTCACGTGACTAATGGCGGCGCCCAGGCAAAACGCGCGTATTATACGCGCTTCCCGATCTAGTTTATTCATTGATATGGAGGAAAGATACAAAACAACGCACATACTCGACATATTCTAGCTCTACGCGCGTAGAGCTAGGTCACGTGCTGGAGGAAAGATACATTTAGCTGCCTTACTTTACGTTAGTTGTTGGCGCGTCTATGAGAGACCAAATGGCTCCCAGTTATCGCACATTGAATAGGCACGTATGTACGCGCAGCAACTACCGATCTAGTCTATTTATTCCATATCTATGATAGTAACCTACGCTTAGTGAAATTACGTAGGTGAAGTTTCATGGAATTTTCCCAGTATTGTTGGACAATTTCTCACATTTTGTGATGTAAATATGTCTGCTTTGCAGCATGAACTGAACGGCGTATCAGTGGCCAGGTCTAATAGGCAAGGCCCATCGCCCGGTCTGGGTGGTGGTGCATGGGTGTCACACACAAATTGTAGTCAAACTGCTCAGAACACTCGCTCTGTTGGGAGCGTATACAGAACAGAATAGACTAGCCATAAGCAGTAGGCCAGAGGGTACAGGAAGATAATGTTTAAAACAGTTGAAACCATTTGAAAGTTTAACTGATTCTAACTGGATTTTTCACCTACGAGGGTTGCGGAGAAGGAGAAGTTGATGAAGTACAGGACTTGGCGAGGGGACTTGTGGAAAGTGTGGAAGTTGGTACATTGGGTGCACTACCAAGGACACTGGAGAGGTATTTGGAGGTGATAAGAACGATATATAGGCCTAGTGAAGGTTTAATTTATATCGAAGAATGGGGCTTTACAAGCAACAGCGAGGATCCTACGGAAGACGCTCGTGACACAGCTTAACTTGACGGGATTGCCAGCTGATAAGTATAAGATCTCTTTTATCTATTTGTCGTAAGTGAGGAGGAGGAGAAGGACGACTTACCACAGCAATGTTTTCGCAATGTGATTGTGATTTTCCCCAAGCATTGTTCAGCTTCCAAGTCCACTTTCCACCACGGATGCGCATCGCCTTCAACTGCATCGACGAAAGAGAAGAGTAACAATTGTAAACATCACTTCGCCCCCTTTTTTCATAAACACACATTCCTTTATTGGTTGAACTGCACAAAGTTCACACAGTCAAAAGAAGCTCCCCTTTTCATTGTGCGGACTTCACCCTGCAACGGTATCGGTTGGCGGTAACACCATGAGACAATCTCTATAAAATGAGATAAAGCGGTTCCCACGTGGAATTACCAAAAGAGTAACGACCGACACTTGACAGCGCACAGTCTTTGCAAGCCACGTTGTTCGAGCTCCTTTCGAATCCTCCTCCATGGTGAAACAAAGTCCTCCATGGTGGAACAAAATATGTACTCAACGTTTCGACTAGTCTGCTCTTGTCGTCCTCAGGAGACGCTGGTTCTATGTGGGAACCGCTTTATCTCATTACAGATTATTACATAATGTTACCGTAAACCAATATCGATACTCCGCCATGCAAAGCCTTTAACCATTATTCACTGGCTCTGTATGTTACAGCTGCTATGTCCGCGCTTTTCAAAATGAATTAGTAATTCGTCAGCAGTACACTCTAAAAACACCCGGGTCAGATTTGACCCGGAATGGGTCATATCTGACCCGGAATCCGGGTTCTATATGGTACTACCCTTTCCGGGTCAAAATGACCCGGAAAGTTGGGTCGAGCCATATGACCCGAAACCCGGGTCACAGGTGCTGACCCATTTCCGGGTCAAAACTGGTGGTTCCGGGTCATATCTGACCCGGAATCCGGGTTTAATTTGGTACAACCCTTTCCGGGTCAAAATTACCTGTTGACCCGGAAAAGGGTCACAAGAGCTGACCTATTTCTGGGTCATATATAGTGTTTCTAGTGGGGTCACATGCACTGATCCATTTCAACTAGCCTTTTTGACAGTAATACAATACATGAGACAATGAAATGTTCACTGGGCCATGAAATAAGCATGTGTTCAATGGGCATTGGCTGCAAAATTGGCCTGTACAACAAGCTAAATTACACACGAAAGTCAAAAACGCTTTTTTTATGAGGAATTAAGTTTTGATGAGCCAAGAACACATGCTTACCATGGGTTGGGAATTTTACATGCATAGAACTACCTGAAAGAAAAACAGGAAACATTCTTCAGTATGCATACAATTACATTGAAGCATGTATTTTATTGCTCTGGAAAATTCATATCACTGTTAAGGAAATTCATATAAATTATTTTTGTTTTCATTCTTTTAAATGGTAAAGATGTAAATTTACATTCAAAATAGACGAGAGTTTTCAAGATTTAAATTGGGACTTATGTGTATGTATTTGTAAGAATTACTTGAACTCTCATCTTGTTTTCACTCTTTGCCAAATAACATCCATGCAGTGTCTAGCTTCTTGGCCAAATTTACATCCCAATTTTCCACCAAATTCACATGGATTTTGGCCAGCTGTTAATAAAGGATGTGAGCTTGGAACTTTCAATGAAATCCCAGAAGTGAATTTACTGAAAGATGTGATTTAGATTTTTGATGAAAATGTGCCAATTGCAGTGATTTACACTATTTAAACGTGTTCCTCTGTGGGCCAGACTGCTTACATTTGAGGTAAGCTCTAAAGGATGTTATATATCCTGAGGTATATCTTTGACCCTCCCCATTTGATATAGCACCTTTTGGATACATTCCCAAGTAGTTGCAGACTGCCATTGAAAGCATATGTCCAGAATGTAGTACAGTTTAAAGCAGATGTCTACTCCCTTGAGTAGCGAGCTTGCCTGTATGGCTCTGCTTTGTACGACCACAAACACTTGCTCAGGATCCAAAGCCTCGCAGAGCGCCAGAAGGAAAGGTTCACTGTTTCACCTTCTCCAGATAGGTAGGGATGCTTGATCCAATCTACATTGGGAGGGAAAACAAAGAAAACGATTCATGTAAACAACATACTGACCAGCATTGCTTAATGGCTCTGAAATGTGGCTTTGTGTTTGCTTGTTTTCTATTTTTGTTAACCAGTTCAGACTGGGTTTATTTTGACATTGCCGAACCCAGCCGCAGGATTATTTTTCACGGGCCTGGGTGCCAGACATGTTCAGGCCATCATCTGCGGGTAGCACAGAAGTACACCCTGATGTTTCCGGCCTCGCTCGGGGCAAGTGGGTTGCTGACAGATATTCCCAACCTCGATCGAGTGCGTGTTTTTCAGTCATCCGTTCTGAGTACCGCAAAACTTTTGCGTGTTAACTGGTCATCCGATGCGAACTGTTAAGAACAGATGGACATTGGACAACTTGGCTGTTTACCACAAAAATTGGTCTCGACTTGATATTAAACTTCAGTAAACATTGACAGACCAGCTAACTTGACTACCCACATACTTTCTTAAAAGAAATAGACGGAAATCTGCACACAGGTGGCTATAGATGCCCATCAGTCACCTGAATGTTGATTGCTGACAGGCAACATACCAACCAAGCATTTCTACATTAGATTGCTTTTCAAGTTTAAAATCGGCATAACATAACCCCCAACGCACTTCTTAACCCTAAAGCCCGGTTCATACTTCAATGCAAATGTGAATGCGAAGCGAATTTCATGACGTCAACAATTTAAGTTTCATTGTGATGTATCCCGTTACCTTAACGAATTCGCTTCGCATACGCATTCGCATGAAGTATGAACTGGGCTTAACCCTGCCAGACACAGCACAGTGCATCTGTGCCGACAGCTCCACTTCGCTGCACTCTGCACAAAAGTAAATTTGATAAGCTATGCAATCTGATGTATCTGGCAGGGTTCTAGCTGAAAATGCCTTGGAGGGTTAGGGTTAAATCAATTGCATTCTTACCGGATGAACATCAATAAAGGACCTGATGGCCTCATCCACACTTGCACAGCTCCAGTCTGTTTCCCCTTCACAGGTCAGGGCCAGGTTCCTTTTTTTTATCTGAAAAGAAAGTTCCCTCTGGTTAATTCATTTGATACATAGAAACATGGTGTATATATCACTTGACCAACTTTTTTCCTTCAACTACTCATACCAACCAATATAGATTACTACATTTATACATGTAGATGGGTAAACAGTTTTCCCCAAGAGATTTCTAGTTTTAGAGAGCAGTTTATCATAGCTAATGTCTCCATATGGTAAAAATGATTTAATACAATTTTTGAGGTTGACAATTCTTGATGTTGATTATTCAGATGGCTCCATGTGCTAACATGACATGGTGCTTGTTTACCACCTTTGAAAGCCCTGTGGATATATGGGACACATCGCATGCACGTACTGGTTTGCGCACATACAGCGCACTAGGCCATATCATCTACACGTGAATGTAAGGTGTTGTCAGCAATGTACTCGAATGTCACTTCAAGTGGTCTCCCGTAAGCAAGGAGCCCATACTGGACCCACCAGTTAACTAAAAGTATTATGTGCTTCAAACACTCTGGATGCACACAACTTGCATACATAAGAGTATACATGTACTGTGAGCAGAAGTCAGTTTCCATATGAAATGAACACTTAACAAAAACATGAAAGCTGCATACCAGTTGAGTGTGTCTGAATTCACAGGTACTGCGAAAGATGGACCCGAAGACATTCTCCCACTTGAGAAACAAGTTAATAGCTGCATATCAACTCCTTCAATGACTCCAAGCTCACATCAAGAAGCATAAAGCTTTCTTGATCCACTGTGAAAACAAAGGAAAAATTGGAAACCAAAGTAAAACAGTGCAACGCATACTAACGGTCTAAGGCCAAACAATTAACAAAAGCCTGTGTTGTACACTCCAGATATGTACGAGTATACATGTACATGTAGTACCCGGTACATGTACATGTACATGTACATTGTACATTGTACATTTTAGAAATCCGAGCTAGAACTTCCCAGTTCGGCCCCTAATGTGGTGCACTTTGATTTTTCCGTCTAGAAGTTAATGCTGTGCACCCCCAGAACTACACGTATGGGGCTCCTACCAGAGCACAGCCCCATAGATACATGTAGCACAATTTTCCCAGGGGCTACTACAGCAAGAACGTAATTTTCATGCACCTTGTACACAAAAACTGCTGCCTCAAAAAATCCGTCTTAGTTATTTACATCCTCACCTTGCTTGCGCACAAGGAATAGTCGGTCAAATCGGTCCCAATTTTCGAAAAAAGGTGAAAACAATATATTCCGCACTGAAGCGATGTGACACACACCAAGCGGGTGTTTGGTATCCCAGCATGGATGTAAATAAGTAACGGATGAATTTTTTGGGTAAATTTTGCAGTGGTATTTGTACATACGGTGCATAAAATTTAAATTCTTGCTGTAATACCCTATGGTAAAATTGGGCTTCTAAAAATAAAAAAAGAAAACAAAATCTCAAATTTCACACTCAAGTAATAGTATATTGTAGGCCTAAGTGAATTTCATCAAGTTCTGAACATTCACTTTCAAAAATCTTAAATTTAAGCACCACTTACAGTTACAGAATACAGTTTACAGACAAATTTGATTTTTGCAAGATTTTCCAATATTTTTTTTAAATGCACAATGAGCCCTTTTAAAATGTGCCCCAAAATATGAAAATAGTGTTCTGACAAACTTGTAGGCCTACATGTAGTTGTAGTTGGGTACATGATAGAGATATAAATGATGATCTATCAGAATTTGTAATTTTTAAAGAAATTTAATATTAAATGTTTAGGCTACTTGGGATTTGTTCAAGTGCGCCACGAACATGCAGCCGAATTTTTGCCCAATTTACGGACGCCGCTGTTTTTCAGGTAATGGGTCAACTCGTACCCACGTCAACTCGTACCCACGTCAACTCGTACCCACGTCAACTCGTACCCACGTCAACTCGTACCCACGTCAACTCGTACCCACGTCAACTCGTACCCACGTCAACTCGTACCCACGGTAGGGCCTACCCTCACGTGCATGCGGTAATGGGAACGTATAACGGAAAGATTTTACTTTAATACCCCACCAAAATCGGTCAAGAACAGCAAAATCTTGGAAATAACCAACCCTCCTTGATAGCAACTGTCTAAACATGTGGCACAACCTGTTATTTCAAGATCTCAGCAAAATCTGTAAAAATATATGTATATGTATGTGAACATTTTGAGTGACTTTAGCTTTACATGGTGACTTTACACAGAAAACACAAACTTTCTTCCCCTATCTATAATATTGCACTAAAAAGTCCCAACAAAATCTCAAAATTAAAGGTTGTGCTAAGTAAATGAACACAAATGGATGGTTATTTTCCAAGATTTGCTGTTTCTTACCGATTTTTGTGGGGTATTAAAGTAAAATCTTTCCCTAATGGAATATTAAATCATCCACAGAGAGGAAAGTACGATCGCGAGTTGACCTGGGTACGAGTTGGCTCGGATACATGTACGTAATGACTGGGGTACGAGTTTACGTTTTGGGCATAGTAAAAGCATGGAGGAAGGAAAAGGGCCTACACGTAGTTAACTCCGGTTTTTAAATTTCGGCTAAGATTTGCCGCTAGCACTGTCATACGCCCAGCTCTTGTGTGATCTTGGCATCTCCGCCGGTACTACAAAATGTCACAAGAAGAATACAGTTAACATACCTTGGAACACATCATCGTAATCACTCAGTCTCAGATTCCATTCTGCAAATTTTTGTTTTAGGAATTTCACGATCGTCGACTTCGTACTGCTGACAATCAAAATGGCCGCGCGGCAGAACGTTAGCAAACCATGTGACCATTTTTATCCAATCAGAAGAGCGTGCAGTGCAGTGACGTCATTGAGCCGGGAAATCTGACCCGGAAAATGGTCATTTTTATTTGACCCGGAAAAATGGTCAAAAAACTGACCCGGGAGTTTTTAGAGTGTAGATGGAATACGAGTCATTAAGACATTTCCGATAAATTTCTGAATTAGGATGGGAACGTTCCTACCGTATGAATACATGTATATAGCGCGTAGCACTTACATACACGATTAAACAGATTGAACAGTGTAGTAAGTGGGTTTTGTTTTTCAAAATACAGTCTTCTTTCATAATTCGCTATAAGGGGGAATCCCTTAAGTTTATATTTTATGTCAGAGCATGGAAATAGCAGCTTTAATCCCCAAAGTTAGTTTGTCTTGGTATACGGCCTTACGTGAGTGTGTAAATGTCGCGGTGTTTCCGTCGAGAGCACGACTAGCTGGGTAGCCACCATGAGAGCTGCTCATCGATCCTGGTTTACCAATCAGAGACAGAGCTACCTCCCTCACAGGCAAAGCGGTAGAGTGCACTTAAAAAAATATACAAACTAATACATGTAGACCTTCTTCACGTGTTGTCAAGGTCCGCGGGTGGGGGGGGGGGGGGGGGGGGGGGGGTTATTGGGTAACAATAGTCTGGAGTGTGTGCAGGGTATAGGGAGAAAAGGGGTACCCTTGGCCCTTGGTCCCATATCTTGCTATGTATATGTAGTTGTTTTAATGACTGTCCAGTTTGTCCGGTATAAACGGCTGTCGGGCAAAGTTGGCATTTGATTGCATAAACAACATTGCTGGATGTGCAGCTGAATGATCCTTTGATGTTGTATGTTGCATTGTTCGGTCCAAGAAGGCGGGTGCTGCGAATTATGTGGGGGCCAAGTTGGCACCTCGGGCTGTTGCAGGGGGCGGTTCTATTATTGGTTGGGAGGTCGAGTGCACTGCTAACAAGATGGGCTCCAAGATTGTTTTTTTCCTTCCTGAAGTATGGGGTTGAGTTCATTGATTATGCGTTGCAGGGATTTCAGTAGAGGGCTGTAAGTAATCACAAGGGGGTACCCTTTGGTCCCATGGGTATATGGTTTCTTGTCACACAATAGCAGTGACTCATCGCCACCTTTTGATTAGACTACAGTACATGTATGTCAAACCTTGACCGGTGGTGTTCTTTCTCATTGCATCTGATGAAGTAGTTGTTGCTACGAAAGCTTATGCAAAGTTTTACACTGTAGTACTGCATAACTTTTCCATATATTATTGCCTGACTAACACGGCTACCCACCACTTAACTCGGTTCCGATTGGTCAGTTGCTCGAGATTCGTGTCGGAGCCGAGTATATTCTCTATAAATACACAACACTTCGTTGGTGTTGCTGTATATTTACAGCAAATATATTGTTTTTTGACGAAGCGGTCTTGTAAATTTATATCTTCTTTATATAAATTAACGAACACGAAAACTACGGACGCGTGATATTTCCAGGTCACAGTACCCGTAATTTTACGTCCAACATCCGTTAAAACTAAAATACAGCGATTGCTTTTTGTTTTGTTTTTTTACAGGGGGAATACCCGGTATTTTACAGATTTGTTTTTACAGTGCAAAATCCAATCGGTCATGTAGATGGAGACATACAAGAATATACTGCAGTTGTTTGGAGAAGTTCTTTTTAGATTTGTTTTCAAAGTGAACAGAGAAAACTGCACTGACAGGAGCGAGATTCAAACGTGCGACCTCCGGAATACCGTATACCTGCGCTCTACCAACAGCCACCTTGCCCTATTTTGGCGGTCTCCCAAATTGTCAGTATCTTTGTTCGGGGAGGCGCTAGTCAGAAGTCAGGTTTCAAATTTACCTAGTCGGTTTCCCTTGTGGTTTGTTTCACTTTTGAGATTTGGATAGATTAAAAGAAAGATATTCAAGGCTGCGCCAATGCACCTCACCTTGGCATTTGAATAGAGCCCGAATGTCACCTGTGTCTTCACCGATGACCAATTCTTTGATGTAGGCAGTCGTTGGCGTTTGCTGGCCCGTCTCCCAGACATTTACTCCGCCCAAATGAAAGGACGAGCAGGCACAGGGTTGTCGTGTGTAGGTTGCCAGGCGGGCAGTGGAGTGACTGGTGTCTGTAGACCCTCGGTCATTCCCGAGGTAGCATACATGTCCCAAAGATGCAGAGATGCAGCCTTCCAAATGAGAAAGAAGTCCTTTTTTTCGGAAGTATGATTTTTCCTTACGGACTTATTTGTGTTTAAACCTAGCTTGAGTTGTCTAAATGGAATATACGCGAAAAGAAATCAGAAACTTGCCAAGCTGGTTAAATGAAAACAGTGTACCGTGAAATTAACCAAAACAACTCACTCTAACCCTATCACCATTGGATAACACGTGAAATGAAGATCTGAAAAAAATATTCCGAATCTGTCAGTTGCATTATAAACAACGTAGTTCTCGAACCACGCGTCTCGCCTGCTTTCGTGATTACCCGAGAAGAATGCAGGGGCACTGATAACGGTTCAAGGAGCAAGGGTTTGTGTAAAAAGAGAATGAAATGGCAAGTTATCAAAAGGAAGAACCGACGAGCATGCCCAAAACAATGGTAGGTGACAAAAGCAATGTGAAAGGAAAATGTGGTCCAAAGTTAAGAAAGTTTGAGTGGGGTGTGAAGGCTAGAGAGGATGAAAGCATGGAGATTACTGACACGGCCATCATATACAAGTTGCAATAGTGCATGCATGACCCAAGTTTGATTCCAATTGGACTTCCAGTTTTCAAATGAGACAAGTTTGACAATTCCAGCCTATTTTACAACGTGACCTCAAATGACCTTTGACCTCAGTACTTGACCTTTGACACAAGCATCATATAACGGTTGCAATATTGAATGCATGACCAAAGTTTGATTGCAATTGGACTTCAACTTTGCGCATAAGACCAATTTGTCGAAACTTTAACCAAAATGACACATACGGACTACGTACAGACTGCGTACAGACTACGGACGGACTACGTACAGAAATAGTGATTGCATTGTCTCTTCCTGAACTTCGTTCACGCGAGACAACAATACACGAATATATTTGGCGCCCCTTTCCCAATTGGTCAATATTTCATGCTCTATGCGGACGTTGTACATATATGAAAATTAAATAGAATGAAAAATGAAATGCACTGCAAACCAATAGGATTAGCAACAATTGACCTTCTTCACCTACGTGACCAGCAGCCGATTTCACGACATTGTGCGTAACTTACGCCACGGCGTAGGACTTGCGCTATAAAAATGTTGCGCAGCTAGCTGCGCTACATCCTTGCTATCCATTTCACGAAACACTGCGTAGCTGCGCAATGTTATATTTATTTTATACATCGCGAACGAGGCTGAATGCCGCTTTTACGACGACTGTTTGAGTACAACATTAGAAATACATTGAACAGTCGTAAAATTGAACTGTGGGACGCCATTTTGAAACTTTTTAATTTTTGAAACTACGCTTCGAAAACAAATGTAGGGCAACTTTCGGAAATATCTCACAAACCTAGAGCAGATGATCATTTCATTACTCTCTGAAATAATCTAGTGAATTTAATTAATGATTTGAGCAACTAACGGCTCTACAATGATCACCCCCAGCTAGCTAAGTCGTCATTTCATTGTTTGTGCGGAAAACTTAAGCCACCTAAGACTAGTGCGTAAGTTACGCCATAATTTGTGGCGCAACTCAGCGACAGCGACTTACGCACTACGTAAGTTTCGTGAAATCGATTTTAAAAATGTCACAGATGTTGCGCAACTTACGCAATTAATAATTGTGGCGTAAGTAGAGTTACGCAATTGCGCAAGGTTTCGTGAAATCCGCTGCAAAACTGATGTAAACAAACCCACCACGTGTGTGGATCGCCTTGGAGTGATCATCACGCATGTATTGTAGGAAGTACATTAAACCACGTCCGCGCACACAGCACGCTTGGCTGGTGTATTTGAATAAGCACCATATACGAATTTCACGCTAGCTCCTCTGCGTACTTCGCACTTCCAACAGTGCTAAATAAAGACAGTCAGCATGGCTAAATATACCCAGCACGATATGGGGCAGAGGGGTACCCCCCTTTTGTCCCTATACCCTATACACTCGCCAGACTTGTTACCTAACACATCCCCCCTATACCTCTGAAAAGAAATCCTGAGATTCCGGGAACACAATGACCAACACAAAAGAGGGGGGGGGGGGGGGGTCCCTCTGTCCCATATCGCGCATCATATGTGGCTAAAACTCCTTGAACCCGGGCATACCGGGTATTTCATGGGGGCGCCAGGCCGGGTTATGCAGCCAAGCGAAACGGAAACAAGAGGCTTGTGCAGCCAAGTATAACGTACACAATACCCCAATAATGCATTGAAAATGCACACATTGGCGTGTATAGACGTCAACTGGCCAGGTGGCAATTTTCAATCTGCACATTTTGTGTCAACCGTACGCAAGGGGTTAATTAATTAATTAAGCGGTACCGGTTCATCATGAAAATAATCGACCAAATTCATTCTTAATCTACGTGATGTTCAACTAGCGGCAACGATTTCTCTTAAATGTTGGGGTGGGGGTGGGGGAGGACGGAGGAATATTTGTTAACTCCTTGCGTAAGATTTTAGCGCCGATCTGCGCACTTCCGCGTTTGAAACCAAGGATCTCACTGTCACAGTAAACAACTTTATGCTGATCGTACGCCTGCGCTGCCTTTTATGGCCTGATTCATTCATGCATGAATGAATGTGCTGAAAAGCGTTGTTTTGTTTGCTACTGACATTCTCGTTTCAAACCCGGAAGTGCGCAGAAGGGGCTAATGTGAAATTCCTCTATTGTGTATCCTGTTAAAATGTGTGCTGATCTTTGAGTATTCTGATGCATATTGCGGTGCATATCAAAGCCAATGACCCATGAAATGTATATTATGTTGTGGCGCTATTACGTCATATTAGAAGTGGCGCTATATCACGTCATGCTAGAAGTGGCGCCATATCACGTCATGCTAGAAGTGGCGCTATATCACACCACTTCTAATATGAAAATTACAGTGTTGTAGTACTCGTACTCGGTACTCGTACTCGAGTACTACTCGAGTACCGTTTTCAGAGTACTCGTACTTGTACTCGAATGTCAAAGTACTCGTACTCCAACTGACGGTACTCGCACTCGGGCAGCAAAGTACTTGAACTCGACGTGTCGAAATTTTACTCGATCATCAAGGTACTCGTACTCGAATAGCAATACTCGATAATAGAAAAAACGTATGGCTTGACTTACCACGGCCTCACTGATTATTTGATCTATACTTTCAAATGGTTGATTGCGGAGAAATCGACTTTCTCTGCGCACCGTCTGTACAAATTCGCTTGTACCCCCGCCATGCAAACAGGGCGCTGGGCATGGAAAGGGCTGATGTCGCTTCACAGAATCTTGTGAAGGAAGTACGGAAGTCATTATGGGTAACTTATCATGACTTTCGCATGCAGCCAGCTGTAGCAATCGAGTTTGTGCGCTGCATGCTACGTCACAGGTCATGTAAAATCTGTCCAATGAGAGCTCAAAGAAGATCAGCCCCTGCCAGCGTCCTGTTTGCAAGGCGGGGGCCACGAGCGAACCGGACGCGTAATTTTTTTCCTAGGATGGTTGAGGGTAATTATCATAAATGGGCGTACCTAGGCCCTCGCGCATGCGTACGTATTACTCATTTCGCTGTACACACAGCCCACGTGTACAGTGCAGTAGTGGTATTAAGCCGTGGGTTATAAGAGTGAGTTTTGGCGTGATCAAAATGTACCTTTTTACAATTTAGTGATTTCGGAAATATATTTTCAAGTTCATGAGGTGTTCTGGATGATGGGAGAGAAGAGTCCGCGTATCGGCTGTCAGTTTAATACCGTGAAAAACACTATCAGATAAGATTCCATTACAAATTCTGCAAGCAAATCACTGTAACTCATTGACAAGTCACTAAAAGTCTGTTGAAAACGTGCATAAAGACATTACATCAAATTTCAGTGAAATGTTCCCCTTCTATGCAAAAGTGCCGAACTCATAGTTTTCTGGAGCGTTATACAAATATGGACCCTAAACAAGCTAAAACAAAACCAAATCAAACAACCCAACAACTAAGAAAGAAAGATTTTGTTCTCGAAATGTCGAGTATAGGGAACAAAATACGCCAGTGGTCGATTTTTTAAATGTGTTTTTTGTGGGCGATAGACCTTGAGGACGGTAAAATTGAAGCGCGCAAACTGATTTTAATCTGCAGTTTTGTTCACCTTTGTGACATAAATTATTGTAAATCTATATGCAATAACTACACCTTCGCAACATATCAAACCAAACCTCTGTTTCAAATTTGCATTGACATACATCCAAGTAAAAAAAAACAAGCAAAAGAAAGCCAAAAAACCACTTAACACAACCCTACAAAGATTTTGATCTCTCTCGAAATGGTGAGTATAGCTGGAAACAAAAATACGCTTGGCCGGCTTTTTTTTATTCATTCATTTATTATTCTTAGGTGGCCTTGAGGACGCTTATTTCTGTAATTGGAGCGCCGCGAAATCTGTATTTTTTAATCTGTAATTCGTAACCCAAATATCATGCACGGTGAACCCGACGACTGTTATAACAAATTCCAAAAATGCCCTCTGCCCTGTGTCCTTTCTCTACGATTTGACATATCACAGACTTTGACACAGTTTCGGTAGGTCACCTTGTGGTGAATTACAGCAATAGGCCCTATACTCTCTGTGACTTTTTTACAATGATTATTGGGATAGACACTTAGGAATTTACTGAGGTACTGCCGGTGCCATCACACACGTACGGCCAGTTGTTTTCTCCACTTAACCTTGATACGCATGCATGTATTATATTTTGCGAGCGTGTTTATATATGTGTCTACATATGTACGCTTGTTTGAAGCGAAAAGGAATAAGCACGAATATAAACATTTTAGATTACTAAAACAAATCCTAAGTAAGGTCCGGGTTACTCGGACTAGGCCTACGTCAACAAGGTATAATTGTAATGCCAACATTGAATTTAATAATTTTATACAAGCTACTTAGAAAATAAGGCACAATCTTTCTCACAACTCAGATCTAGCTTTGTCAGTAGATTTGTGCATTGGCTAAAATGTATGCCTGAAGCAATGCGATGGAGACCTGTAGCTGTTCGACCGGCAATCCTTGCGCCAATCTTGAGCTGGAATTTTGCCCTAGATTAGAGGTAAAATTATTAGAAACAAATGCATATAATCATGGAGCTATGTTTTACAGCTCTATGATATAATACAGTAATCCTTACTGGCCGATTTTAGACAATGTATAAGCAATGAACTGCAGCTGACGTAAACAATACAGACAACTTATTAATAATGGACAACGCACTCAGCTGACATATTGTTTCCTAGAATTCGAATCTATCGACTATGCAGGGTAAATTACATAAAATACATGCATGCGTATCAATTAAGGTTAAGTGCAGTTAAGTTTTTTTTTTCGTTTAAACGTGTAAACGTCCCATCCTTACTTCAAGCACAATGTACTCGGACTCGTACTCGTACTCGGAAATACAAGTACTCGGACTCGTACTCGTACTCGGAAATACAAGTTCTCGGACTCGGAGACCTGTACTTGTACTCGGTTGGCAAAGTACTCGGACTTGAATGGTACTCGGCAATCTAAGTACTCGATCGGCAGTACTCGGTACTCGGAAAAAAGTACTCGACTACAACACTGGAAAATTATGGGGGGGGGGGGGGGGGCACTGCCATAACCGTCCCCTCCTACCAAAATATTGGGGAACGTACCCCCTCCCCCCCCCCCCCGGGATCGCCGCCTATGTGTTAAACTATGTCACAGAACAATGATTTTCAAATAAACTGACCTTCACTAGATTGTTTTTAGACTTTTCAAACGATTTTACCGTGTATAACTTGCACACGAATAAACGCGAAGTAAGTTGTTAAAACCCCTTGAACCCAAGCATACCGGGTTTTTAATCGGGGCACCAGGCCGGGTTATGCAGCAAAGTAAAACGGAAACAAGAGGTTTGTGCAAGCAAGCATATCGTACACAATACCCCAATAATGAATTGACAATTTCAATCTGCACATATTTGGGTCAACCGTACGCAAGGAGTTCTAAAAAGAACCGAGCCACGCTTTTAAGCCTGAAAGTGCGCAGATCGGTGCTATTTTCGTCCGTGTGAAATTCGTCTATAATTTGGCTTTGGACAAGAAGACACTGTAAACGAATTAAATCTTGGCAAAAAGCAGTTGATACGCAATCCACTGTCAATGTCTCTTTGGGTGAATTTACAAACCCGATTCTAAACCTACAACCTCTTTGTAGGTTCTACTGTCAAACTCGGTTCGGAAAAGAAAATGCCTCGTCGAGAAAGCGGTTACCACAACCACAAGCCGACAATTGGCAGTAATAATCGATTCAGGGAATGACGTTTTCTAAGAACTGTAAATGAGAAAAACAAACCACATAGGCCTATTATATTTTTGTTTTAAATGTTAAAAATAGTAATAATTACTACAATCTATACCTGCACTGCATGGACTTTTGTATCTTATAGTTTGAGTACAATGCAATACCACACTAGGCCTATTCTACACATCACCTGCAATGCATCTAACTGTTAAATACAATCATGACCCAGTGTCAGGGCGCGCGAGAGACCAGAACTTATTGCTTGAAACGAGGTTGGTTTATCTCGGCTAAAACGACGGCGGCAGACGACGGCGGCAGACGACGGCGGCAGACGACGGCGGCAGACGACGGCGGCAGACGACGGCGGCAGACGACGACGGCGGCAGACGACGGCGGCAGACGACGGCGGCAGATGACAGCGGCAAAGCAATCCGGACACACTGATCTCTATAAACTGAATACCGTTTGATAGAACCATGTGATAGAACCTTTTTTGGCGGTGCGGGTTCGCGTCTTGTAATGGGACGAATAATTCAATGCACGTGATCGACGATCCACCAATCGGATGGCTGGGATTTATTCAGGTGTTGTATAATACCCGTTAATCACTGTGTATACTATGTGTACGGTAATAATGTATGGCTTCAACTGGCTTCATTCAATAGTCATACAGCACAGTGTGGTAAACAAAAACTACACACATTTTAATGGAAAATATCTCGGAGTTGGTAAAATTGTTCTAACATATTCGTCAACGACAACGTCTTTGTCGTATATGGTGCAAATTGTGTTAAAAATAAAGCTGAAATAAAGAAATGTCGTCGATATTTCAAAATAAAATAAATGGTCAAAAACCGAATACATTTAGCACCGCGTGGACAAACTCAAACTACATTGATCATAGTCATACCCCGTCAATGAAAAAAATAAGTGTTTACAGTGAATAGCATTTGACACAATATAATAGTTTTTGTTGTGCTTTTGTTTCTTCCCGGGGTTAGTGAATACTTATTACTTCCATCCTGGGTGGACCTATGAGTATCGATCTTTGTAGCATGCATGACTCCTACAGACTTTCATGTGGACAATCTGTCTTTTAGCCATTTTTCTTTAAACCGATGCCATTTTTCTATTTGAGTTTTCTTTTTAACGCATTTTTCACCATATACCACAAAAATGGTGTAGTTAATAAATAAGTTAAAACAATTTGGACATATTTCCCCAAATCCGAAAAATTTTCCTCTAAAAAGTGTAAGTTTTTTTAACCACACTGTTTAAAGACTCATTGCGATTCCAGGTTATTTATAGAAGAATCCCACAACGACGAGTTTAGCGCCGATCTGCGCACTTCCGCGTTTGAAAACGAGGATCTCAATGTCACAGTAAAAAACTTTATGCCGATCGTGCGCCTACGCTTCCTTTTATGGCCTGATCAATTAATGCATGAATGAATGTGCTGAAAAGCGTTGTTTTGTTTGCCACTGACATTTTCGCTTTCAACCCGGAAGTGCGCAGAAGGGGCTAATGTGAAATTCCGTACAACCAATGCGGTTTACCTAGGAGAATAGTCTTCGGACGATTCATAACACAGTACAGTACCATGCGGTTGCAAATGAGAGGCCATTTTCAAACTTTGTGGTCAGCTGATCGCTCGTATCACGGGGGATTTCTCTGCATATTTCAGTTCGGAAGTATCCAGAAATCTTTCGGGGTCTCAAAAATATAACGATCGTTTAACATCTAGAGAAAAGTCCAATGACTGAAAAATCCTCGCGTTACAAACGTAAAATTGTTTTCCAGTGGAAACCACACAACCTTTTCCCATGATACGCTGCGAAAAAAACAAGGGCTTTTCATTGGCAAACTATTGGTGGGGCACCGTTCTGAGAATCGGTGATATATTGAACAGTGACAACAATTACGAGCGGGACGGGATTGTCATGACGAGTCTCAAAGGTCCAAAGAATAAGAAATGGAATAAAATAATATAAACATATTTAAATATTATGCAAAAATAACTTTTTACAAAGTTTTGAACGATAGTGTTGGGTCGTTACGATCAGAAAATGACATTTAGTGGGCGGGGCAGCGTTGCATGATTTTTCCTGTGGTAGTTCTTAATAAAGTACCCAAACACTAAAATGGCAGCACATTTTCTGTTCCTTATATAATTCCTTATGCATTTATAGCATTATTCCCACTTTGAAAACAGGAACTTTTTAATAACTGACACCAATATACCTCTATTGTGAGTCCCCCAGCTGAAATTCTTACCTGTTACGAGAAGTTTAAACAGAAGTTGTGACACCGCCATTGATCTGTCATAAAATAAAAAAGACTAATTACAATTAATGATCAAATACCAGCCGCCTCTTAAATATTGCAAAATATTTGTTTATTTTTCTTATTTAGTGGCCTTTCTATTTTACATCTAATTCGAAGTCATTGTTCCTGTGAAATCAATACAAAAATGGAAGCTACAAACAAGAGACGTTATGTGGATACAACATAAGTAGTACCGTATGTTTGTGATATGAACAAGAGGTTTACAACGTTACCGTTTTGACGAAGTGACAAATGACCAATCGCTTTTGAACCTTATCACTTCGTCCGCTTTGTAATAAAAAAAAAATGATATTGATCAAATTGATTCCATTGTATAAGTTAAATGACATAACGAGACACATTTTATCTAGCACTGTATGAGTGTATAATTGCTTTTATACTTGGATTGTATAAAATATGGGGCATCACTTGTGCCTTGTACCTTGTAGACTATACGCTGTTAAATAAAGTTGCCGGTAATTTTACGGTAAATTCCCAGTATAACGGGTTGCCTGAGAAAAACCGTAACATTTACGGGAATTTCCCGTAAAATGTCTCTAGGCTTGAAGCAAAAACGGAAAGTACACAGGGTGAGTTTGTATATGCCGGCAATCGTGGACCGAGGACAAAATAATTCGGGCGTAGACAAAGGGGTCCACGTTTGACAGAACGTCCACGATTTAAGATGGTGTACAAAATAAAACAAAAGAGGAACAATGGGAGGTCCACGATTGCACCCATTGGGTGGGAATGGTGTTTTGTTAACACTGATGCGCATGCGTCTAATCTGTTTTGGACCGATTGAAGTTTGTGAATGGAAAATCTGCTGTGACAAGTTTCAAAACAAGGTAAACATTACTGTTCTATTGACTTTGGGACAACGCCATGTAGATTGTCACCATAAGTAATAGTCATGATTGTTTTGGCATACTTTCACGACATGTATTTTTTGGTGTAAAGGGTGCAAATGTCGTCGCGATGTCTAACACGATTTTCTAGGACTGCATTGATTGGAACGTGAAAACAATAGCGAAGGCTTATATTTCATCCATGCTTTTTTAAAGCATTGAACGCTACCGGAAAAACAACAACAGTACTACAATTGAAGGTTCCTCTGCATTTTCTGACGTACCCGGTTTAGGATTAGGGCTAGGGTTAGGAGTTATAGGGTTAAAATATATGCCATTGATATAAATGGTTATTTCACACACAAATATTTGAACAAAGTGGTCAAAAGACCAAAAGCATTCAATTTTTCAATAATAAAATAAATACACTGATTAAAATGATCAACTTTATATACACTTTGAAGTTTAACAGACACAAACTGATTACAATACCTTATAGCTAAGGAAGGTATAGCTGATTATGATTTACCCGATCAAAAGCTTTAGTAAAATCAATCGTGCAGAGTTGGGTATAATGACCAGGTTTATCAATTCCCCAATAATGAAATTTAACAAATCTACTAAATAGTGTGTAGTGCTACAACCCTTCATATTACCATATTGTTTAATATCTAGATTTGATTTAATATCCTGTAATATCAATTTTGCATTAAGAGATTCGAATATACGAGCAAACATTGGAGTGAGTGCAATTGGTCTTAATTGATCTAAAGAGGAAATGTTCCTTTCTTTTGGTACAAGGACAATTGTGGCAGTTTTCCACAGGTCCGGAAAATTCAATCTTTGATACAATTATTAAAGAATTTAACGGGTAGATCCGAAGGGTAACCAGCCTTCGATGAGTTAAGACGATTCAATTCCTTTAACACTTGACAACGATATATTATTGGCGGAGGTTCCGATGGTAAATAACATGGTAGCTGCGTATTATCTAAAGCAGGCAATTGATTGCAGATACTGGCAAAATGATTATTAATTTGTTCAAGAATCATTTTTGAATCAGAAAGTACTCCAAATATGCATGTTAAATCAGTGTTTGCTTTCGAATTAAAATTGCAAACATTTCTAAATGCTGATGCCACTTCCCGGGATTATTAGATCTGAGTGATACGATCAAATCATTATAATATCTAGATTTCTGCTCGTTGACCAAACAGTGAACTCGTAATGATTACGTAATGATCTCCAATTAAGGGATGCAGTCTCATACCTTAGAAAATATATCATCTCTGGGCCATTTACGGGGCGGCCGGCCGGCGATTTTTTTCCGTACCACATATTCGCTATGGACGCATACCGAAGTGCGCGATTGGACGGCTTTCACCAAGATCATGCATTATACATGATTTGTTTTCGGGTAAAGGTCACGGCTGTACTACGCATATCACAGCGCGCGCTGTGTGTACGTGAGCATGTGAAAACGCTGACGAAGTATGCACAAAAAGCATCGATCGATCGCATCGTGCTGCTAATTCCAATCATCGTATGATACATACTTCGCTATTGGAGACTTGCTATACTGACTTACTAAATGTGACCAATCTCACTGTGTCATGTACTGAAAGAAAGAGCCCAATTTTATTTTTAACACAGTTTGGCATCCTGATGAAAATGAGTATTGGAATTAATGTACTTTTCACCCTGCATGCAATGTTGTATATGAGGTTTTCTGAAGAACTTTCTTTTTTTCTTGAAACAGTTTCTGTAAAAGAACAAGAGAGTTTACTGTTGACTCATTTGTCAATAAATAATACTTAACTGATGATTAAACTTGCTATATAATTGTGTGTGTCATCAGTTCAGATAGTTGAGTTGGTGATTGTCTTTCTTAAATCTTCTGACCATTCATGGAGGGGTTTAAAGGGAACAGTGTAAGCAAACATTTTGCAAACATCAAAACAAAATTATTATGAAACACCTAATTGACTGGAGTGTTAGTTAATGCATACTGTAACATCATGGCACCTGGTGTGCTGACATTTTCAAGAAAAGTGGTATTTTGTATCAATTTCCAACACTTAGTCAATCCACTGAATTTACAAAGCAAAGAATGGAGTTGAAAGAACAAAACTGACTAAAATAATCTGCCTTGACAACGTGCACATTTACGCTTTGTTTTACGCCTATTTTTTTGATTTTTAACGGCCCCAACAGCATTTAGGTCTTATTTTAAATATATGTAGGCCGAATGCAAAAAAGTACTTCAGATATGCACAATATTGTGAACATAAACAATGATCCAGAATTGTGTACAGCGCCATGTGTACATTGTACATGTACATGTATTTTTGTTTTGCTGTACACGTGAGGACTTTCCATTATTCCCTTAAACCCATCCCCATAGACTAAGCACACGTTTGCCTTTACATTTTCCGGAACAAAGAAATAAATGTGAGGACAGTATTGTTCCCTTTGTTATACACTCTTTTCTGTCGCACGTGTAATGCAATACCATGACATTGCACATACAGTACACTTTATACAACGCCTGAATAAATCCTAGCCATCCGATTGGTGGATCGTCGATCACGTGCATTGAATTATTCGACCCATCACACGACGCGAACCCGAACCGCCCAAAACGTTCTATCACATGGTTCTATCAAACGGTGCGCGCGCATTGATAGAACCAAAAGACTTCCCTAATTTTACAGTCACTCTCCGTGCCGTGGCGCTACAACAGGGCTGTCATTCACACAACATAGCGGCCGAGTTTCCCGAACTGCCGCGGTTTGTTCTCCTTACAGACGACGAAATACTGGAACTCGTAGGCGATGCTGACGCTCCAAATACAAAGAGACAAATCAAATATGCAGTGAAACGATTAGATGAATTTGCAAGACACACAGGAACAACAATTGAAGCTTTGACTGATTCGGAACTCGACAATTTTTGTCGCGGTTTTATGCGAGACTGAGAAGGTAAACGGCACGTTGTAACGTTACACAAAGAAATCCATGCATTCAATCTGTCGAATTTATTCAGGCGTTGTATAAAACAAATAATGAATGTTTCACATTCGTGCAATGGTAAGAATAATTTCATTCGGTGACAGATGATATGTCCCATTCCACTCGGCTTCGCCTCGTGGAATGGAACATGTCATCTGTCACCTCATAAAATTATTCTTACCATCGCACTCATAAACATTCATTATTTGTATAATATCGCACGTACACGCACATTTTTGTCACGCGAAGTGCATCCATGACCGTGACTTCGTGACCTTAAATGTATAATGCATGACCCTTCGTCCAATCCGTCCAATCAGGATGCGTCCATAGCGAATATGTGGTACGAAAAATGAAATCGCGGCCGGCCGTGCTGTCGCGGCAATACAATCGGACTTTTCAACGGCGGAGCGCAATGAAAATAACCCCGAAATCATCATTTTCTGAGGTGTGAGACTGCACACATGATATTTATGCGAGTCCTGAATAATGTCCAGACAATTTTAAAGTGTATATTTAGTCATCCGATTGTCAAATAGCTGTTTTGGTAACGCTGATGAGCATGCGTCTGATCTGCATATTAGACCACGCCAGTGTTGGAGGTCTCGAGACCGGCCTCGGCCTCGAGGCCGATTTTTATGGCCTCGGTCTCGGCCTTGGCCTCGGAGTGCAAGGCCTCGGCCTCGGCCTCGGCCTCGGAGCCTTCCGGACTCGAAGATCTGGTCGAGGCCGGCTCGAGGCCGCCCACTTTGACCAATTTTCCCACCAATTCAGATGTGTTTTCTGTTTCAATTAATTTAAATTGTTTACCTCATGAAACTTTCGAGAAGCTGCCAGAGTGAGTTCCGTGAAACGAAATAAAGTTTCAAGCAGATACGCACGAATTAATGAACTGGTATTTGCATTATTGCACCATGGAGCTATAGATAGCTCCCCGATTGCACGTACTACGTACCTACATTATATGTATTATCTTCTTGTAGAACCAGTCTACTCCCGGTACCGGTAATAGACTACGTGTAGTTCCTGGTCCAGCACTTCACTCGCCCCATGAACTGCCACTATTGTGCTACACGTACTCAGGTAGCATCTTATATTTTTTTTTTACATAATCTGTCTACTCCCGCTATAGACTGGTTCCGGGTCCACCACTCGGCCCTGAACGAGTGAACGTTGAAGCGATAATCATAATGGCCGGCAGTGAAGTTGAGGGAACCAACCTGTTATTCACGCGTGCTCGCGCAACGCGAAGCCTGTCACATGTCTACTACTACTAGTCTATGTACCCATAACTGCATGCCCTTGCAAAGACTGTCCTCTCTGTTCCAGCTAGTCTTGGTTCAAAGACGTTACTATTGTACTTTTGTACTTTCGCAGTTGCAATGCACAGGCAGCGCGATCAGATTTTGGATCTGTAGTAAAGTCTTGGATAAGTTGGCATTTCGGGGGCGCGATCAGACTGTGGACTGTGATAATGATGGACGGTTATGCAATAGACCGATCCAGTGAGCGTCGCCTGATGGTGTTCTGACCAATCACATTCGTGGTTTATGTCCGACATGCGTGCACGCGCATGTGACGCGCGCAGCTGCAGATCAATGGTCATGATGCCTCGTCATGTCCTATGTATTTGCATGTAATGAATAATTTATGATAAGGCTCAAACTCGGTCACTGATTGGATCCCTCGGAAAAGCGAGGGAGAATCATCGAAAAGTAAAGAAAAAGTTAAGAATTGCCTGCCAACTTATCCAAGACCCTTGTGGCGGTCCAAAATCGTGCACGTTTGACAAACACCGGCTGCGGATTCGGCTGCATTTTGTAAACTACGCATGCGTGAGGCCAGAACGCACGTACGAAGCCGGGATTTCGAGGACACAACGTTAGTGAATCTGGCGCGCGGGCGCTCCAAAATATCAACACAAGGGTCTTGGGCCCAAGACTATGTTCCAGCCAGCAGTGCTCCAGTGGAGCGCATTTTTAGCAGAGGAGGGATTATTATGAGACCACACCGTGCAAAGCTATCCCAATAGATGCTGGAGACCCTTATGTTCTTGAAATGCAATAAACATATCCTTTAAGGAACCTGCCATTGACGTGACTTGAAAATAATATAAAAAATCCAACAATGAAGGTAGTGTACACGATTGGTAATCCTCTAATTTGTTTTTACTGAATTATTACGAAATACCTTACTAGCCTGTAAGTTAATAGTAGTCTCAATCATCGTGTGAAATGATAGCACCAGGTGTGCTGTCGTTGTCAAGAAAAGTGGAAATTTATATTGTTTTCAATCGTTGGAAAACTGCCCTGTAGGCTTTAGTCAAGGCGCGCGTGGCTACCCGGACGAGTGGCGCGCCCCGGACATGCTGGCATTCGGGGCGCGTCACGTGTCCAGGTAGCCACGCTCGTCTTGTTGACTAAAGGCTATCATCCGCCCGACGGTTGAAAACGAGCGCCGTTTTTCTCTCGTTTTTCTCGCCATCCAACAACGCAAAACTTTGAACAGGTCAGTGGAACGATATTTCCTATAAAATACTAACCCCCAAATCCGCCCATTTCTGAAAATTGCAACAATGACCAATATCATACACACTGCCTTTAACCTTGATTGAGTGGATTATTAGTTTATTACGTGTTTAGTAACCGGCCTCGGCCTCGGCCTCGGCCTCGGACGTTGTGGCCTCGGCCTCGGCCTTGGCCTCGGACGTTGTGGCCTCGGCCTCGGTCTCGGCCTCGGAGGTTGTGGCCTCGGTCTTGGCCTCGGCCTCGGAGGTTGTGGCCTTGACTACAACACTGGACCACGCACCATAGACCATTTCACTCGAAAATGATAATTTATGTAAATGAGGGCCGTGAGGCGGAAGTGAATTGCGGCCAGCGATGAACAACAGTAAACAGAAGTACGAATGGTTGTCGCATCATATTCCCAGCCAAAATGTATCGTGTTGGAGATTTAAAACGTCTTAAAAAGGCCGAGTTACTGAAAATCGCTGTAAAATCACACGATCACTCGATAGAGAAGCTGGGTTGGAAGAAAAAAGACGAAATTATCGATGTATTAATGGATGAAACTTCTAGTTCTACAAGCACTGCCGCCAAGTTCAATCCGATCGCCGCCAGCTGTTCTACCTATAGTGAGCTTAGTTTCCAAAAGCTGAACAATTCTAACTTCGGAAAATTTGGAACAAGAATTACTTTTGCAACTGTGTACACATTTCTGAAACACATGAAGGGGCTGAGATCAGGATTGAAACTGCTAGATAGGGCAATGAAACATGATGATAACCATGTTCAGGAACACTCCATAGCAGAACACGTATCGATGTCCATTTTGTACTTTAATTAATGAACTCACATACTTCTTCTATATATATATATACTCATAGTGTGTTAATGTTTGAAAAAACGCTTTTACGAGGATTTTAACTGTAAAGCAACATAATTTAGCCCTATAGTTAATTATTGATAAGTAATGGTTATCTGTAAATGTAAAAATAATTCTTGATTCCCAGGATAATTTCTTGTATCTAAAAGCAGTTTGTAAAGCTTCCCAGAAGCAGTCGAAGTACACATGTTGGGTAAAATTTGTCAACACAGTCAAGGCAATAAAAGATGAGAAACATAGAATATAATATGCTTTGTCTGCACTTGTTTCATCCCACACAGGCCATTGTACTAACCTCTGCTGTTTTCAGTAAGAGGATTTTTCGAATCAATGAATTATTGAGAAACTCTTTGTTTCTCATTTAACGAAGCTCTTACCTCCACAGAAATAGTGCAAGGGCATACGGGGTTGAATTTACTCGTGCAAAATTTCTATGGGGAAACATTCTCTAAATTGATATTTTTATCCTTGGCCACTAGGGATCGAAAGCCATTAAAAGTGCTGAGTTTGTGAATGGAAAATCTGCTGTGACAAGTTTCAAAACAAGGTAAACATTACTGTTCTATTGACTTTGGGACAACGCCATGTAGATTGTCACCATAAGTAATAGTCATGATTGTTTTGGCATACTTTCACAACATGTATTTTTTTGGTGTAAAGGGTGCAAATGTCGTTGCGATGTCTAACACGAGTTTCTAGGACTGCGTTGATTGGAACGTGAAAACAATAGCGAATGCTTGTATTTCATCCATTTTTTTTTAAGCATTGAACGCTACCGGAAAAACAACAACAGTACTACAATTGAAGGTTCCTCTGCATTTTCTGACGTAACCTGTTTAGGATTAGGGCTAGGGTTAGGAGTTATAGGGTTCAAATATATGCCATTATACTTGGACTCATTAAAAGGACGGATATGTTCCAAACCAATTTGTGTTGTTTAGCCACAGCTTTTCTGTTTTATTCCAAACTTGTGCCAGATACCAAAATGATGAGGGCAAGCTGGCATCAACAAGATGTAAAGCAGGTATAAAGTACACAATGTATGGCCACCCAGGGCATCAACAAAGGCTTCAACAGGCCAACTGAAAATGTGCTCCCAGGCCCCAGGGCTAATCAGGCCCGCCGGCTATAATCAGGTCAAATGTCAATGAATGGGCTCCCAGGCCCAATCAGGCCCACTGGCTAATCATGCCAGAATCATATAAGCACATGTAATTATGTCATAATTCTTTTAGCAACAGCCTGGTTGTAATATGGGACATACATACAACCAACCCCTTACGGTACAACAGAGAGAGTGGCTGTTCCCTTACACTTTTAACATCACACTGTATTACAGAGCAATTATCAACATAAGTAACAATAGCCATAGCAACAATAACAAATTATGTGTGTATAAGGGAATGAGTCTTCCATTCCTGTTTCAAACGCCACACGCGCACAGCGCGCCCCAACAGGAGGAAGACAAATTGTTAACTATTTAGTCAAACCTCATCTGACAGGAGTCACAACGCTCTGCATTGCAGCCACTTACTGAATGATGTGAGACGCAATGCCTGCTACAAAGTCCGACAGCAATATGCCGTACCCGCATCATTTAGGTGAACCCCATCTCGTTGGAACAGAGCATGATTTTTCCAATGAAATTTGTCATGGGGTAAAAAGGAAACCCCAAAATGCTTCCATCGGGACCGTGCCCACCTATTAATGGAGCGGCGGGTGTGCTCCAAGGCACTTTGATCATTGGCCCCAAAATAAAATAGTCTTGGCAAAATGGCGGACCACACAACTAAAGTATGGGGGTACGACTGCACACAAAATTGCATGAAATATGCAATTCTCTGCCTAATTTGAAATAGGTCTGAACGAACTAAATCATTACTTCCCAAGTGTACAATTAAAACAGCTGGGGGAGGAGATCTCATGGAGCGCAGCATACCAGGGAGGTCACACAAACCAGCCCCACCCCTGCCATTCCAGGAAATTTGTACAGAAACACCCAGTGGTCGACGAGCATGACGAACAAGTGAGTCCCCAACTATCCAAACCGTTGCGGAACCTAATCATGCCAAGGAAATCAAAACGGTTAGAAAAAACTGCATGAAACTATCCAGTAGGATGTGAACCTGGATGTGAAACATGCGGACGGATATATGAAAGCACTGCTTGTGAGCGCCAGCGGCCCAATTCCTGAATGTTGGGTAAGGGGACCCCCAAGTCATACGCTGTTGTTGCTGCACCTATCCGAAATGAGTGAGACTGAAAATTTTGCCCCACAAGCCCTAAATGTACGTACTAATGCCTTCTTGAGGACAGCACTGAACTGAAACTTGGTAAGCGGACTTCCATCAAAATGACAGAACAGAATACCTTGCTGTTTCGGGCGTATTAAAATAAATGCATGCAGAGCTTGGACTGGACAAAGTGTTGAATCATCAGCTTGTGCTAAACAAACAATTGGAGGGGGGCCAAATTGATTTGTTTTACTGCGTCTCATGGAAATTTCAACTGCATTTTCAGCCTTGTGCGAACAACAAAAATGCACATCCCCAATACGCACAGCGGACTCCTGTACTGTATGGCCCTGAATTTTCTGCAAACTCCCCTACACGCATGAAACCAAAGAAAGCACATAGCATAACTGCTTTGAACATGGTACTTTCGTAATGGGACGTGCACACCACTGGCAACGACTGCAAGATTTTAAATAGAATAGGCAGTGAAATAGGTACCCTGTCATCGACTATGGGACTGTCCCGACGGGCTCCCTCTAAAAGCTTGGAAATTATGAAATCCTTAGTGGGATCCGACCAACCTTGCACCATATGGAAATGACCCACCCCCGTTACATATGTTGAGATTGCTGAGGGGGACATATTCTGTAATGACAACCATGCCACAAATTCCCGCACCATTTGTACTGTGGCTGGGAGAACTGCTTCATGACGGCTTTGCTGCATAAATCGACCAAAAGCATGCCAGCCACTGGCATAAGTCTTGTGAGTGTTTGCTGTCCAAGCCAACGATAACAAACGGTCCATCTCTGACCCTACCATACTTGGGGAAGGTCGGGCAAGGGGCTCATGTGCAGTTAGTTGTGCCTGGGGCGCTACAGCCCGAAAACGCTCTACCTGGAAACGTGACAAAGAGTCGGCAATATTATTGTGCACCCCTGGGACGTGAACTGCCTTAAATGCAATGTTAACTCGTAAACACTGCAGCACAAATATTCTGAGAAGATTCATGATCTTTGGACAGTGGGACGTCTGTCCATTGATGATGTGAACAACTGCCATGTTATCTGAATAAAAGCGCACTTTCTTATTGGCTAATTTTGGAGCCCAACACTTTACGGCAACAACTAGCGGGTAAAATTCCAGAAAGGCAATGGATGGTGGATTTATATGGACAGATGGTGGCCAACGTCCCTGTACCCATTCCCCCTGGAAATATGCACCAAAACCGATACTTGCCGCTGCATCTGTAAATAACTCCAAAGTTCCATTGGACTCCCAGCCCATATCGCAAAAGGTAGATATGCCATTAAAATGGGTCAGGAACTCTAACCACATAGCCAAGTCTTGCCGTGCGCCAACCGATACCCGTACCCTGTGATGTGGTTTAATTAGGCCTTTTGTCAGACTAATTAGGCGCCTTAGAAAGGCTCTTCCGGGTGCTACCGCCTTACACACAAAATTCAGTGCACCCACAAGAGACTGAACTTCTACCAGGGTTAACTTGTGTTTGCTCAGTGCATATTGTATTTTAGCTGTAAGTGCAGTGACCTTCACTGGGGGCACCCGCACTTGCATTTGCAGGGAGTCAATCTCCAGGCCCAGGTAAGTTATTACTTGTTGTGGACCTTCTGTCTTCTCAAGGGCAAGGGGAACCCCCAATTTGTTACACATTGTCATGAAATTGTCCAGCAGTTGTTTACATCCAGACCCTGATGTGTCAACAAAGAGAAAGTCATCAATGTAGTGTGTAATTAATGATGACTTTGAAATCTGGCGTGCGTGAAATTCAAGAAATATGCTAAACTTTTCAAACAATGCACACGAGATCGAACAGCCCATGGGTAAACATTTGTCATAGTAATATTTCCCACTGAACGTAAAACCAAGCAGCTCGTAGTCAGCTGGGGCCACTGGAAGTAAACGAAAAGCTGACTTTATATCTGATTTTGCTAGCCATGCCCCTCTGCCAGCTTTATGAACCAACTCGACTGCTGTATCAAATGAGGCATAATGGACTACACATTGCCCCGGATCGATATAGTCATTAATGGAACCCCCAGCTGGAAAGGAAAGGTGATGAATTAAACGGTATGTGTTTTGGCACTAGCCCGATGGGTGAGCACTGTAGCCGGGCCAAAGGGGGTGTATCAAATGGACCAGCTATCCTACCGAATTGCTATTCTTTCTCAATTTTATCCAGAACAATGTTTGGGAATTCTTTTGCAGATTTGAGACAGTCAGCATGGCGGCCCACTCGTGGGCCATTGAAGCCTAGAGAAAAGTCAAAATTAAAACCATTTCTCAAAGTGCACGCATCATCATGATTAGGGTAAACTGTAAGGATCTCATTAAGTACATCTAACTTAATTGGTGTGGGGGCCACGAAAAGTTGTAACATTAGGTTGCCCTAATGCGACCCCTCTCTTTACCATTGCTTTGCCAACCTCTGCTTGTGCTGGTTTTGCACTAGCTGCAGATGGGCGAGTGTAGCCCTTCTTTACCATGTTTACCGCCCCAGTACGAGAGAAATTACTGCGGCATACGTGCACCCCATGACCTCCCTGGAAACATTTTCTGCACTTGTGCTGGAAGCGGCATGCCCCAAATTGACAGCCTTTGTGGCTGTTGAATGCAAAACAAAAGCCTTGCTTGGACCCTGCAGATCCAGATAAATTCGCATTACTGTGAGTGGGCTGAACAAAACTTGGTGCAGTTACTGCAGCCGCTGCAACTGTGAGCCACAATTCTGTGTCCACTTCCCTCATGATCGCATTGGGTCAGCTTCTTGCCGTAACCTAAATTGATCATCATAAGCCTTCCAACCCCACCCAGGGAATTGAAGAGCTGCTGTACGAATGATCTCTGCGTACTTAAGTAATTCTCCCCAGCGATTAGGGTGCTTCATGAGATAGACTGACATGAAATTGTGAAATGCCAACTGCCATTTATCAAGTGAGTCAATTTTCTTCCGAGGTTTCGCAGCCCGTTTGAAAACCATTTTGTCCCCAATAACAGCCAATTCTAATTCCTGGCTGTTGTCAATGCTAGCAATTGCAGCAGCAGCATTATCCTTATACAAAAGGGACAAATCGACAAAGGTACCTTGCCATGTTTTTGCTTTGATAGCCATTGGAAGTAAGTAACCCAACGTGGCGTTATTGCTAAGAGTCGGCAAAGGCTGAGGGGCTAGAGAAATCACTGGCATGCCAGCATGGACAGAGCCACTAGGCCTACTAACGTTAACGTTAGACTGATCGGTATTGCAAGAAATCTGGCCAAACCCAACCAAGTTACCTGCAGACTGTGGGGTTATTGATCCCGAAGATAGATTGACTCCTATCGAAACTGGAAGATTAGGCTGCGGACTGGAAATGCAATTCCCATTGCCGAACTCCGGTAGGCCTAGGCCCATTGCAGAAGTAGCCGGAACTGATGGGTTACGCTGAACAGCAACAGGCGCGGTAGGCCTAAGACCAGGTCCATCAGTTTGCTGCTGGCTTATTTGCCACACTTGAGAAGGTGTATCGATCGGACGGAGTGACATTTGCACCTGACGTGCCTGACGATGCCACTTGGCATGCTTGGAGTGTGGCCGATGTGGCAGTAGTATTCTGCATATCTATTCTCGCTGAACTTCTCCATGGCCGCTGTGAGTTGATCCGCCTAATCGCAGCTCCAACAGTCGGCTGCTTGTTCAAGCAGACATGCCAGAGAGCGGCAGAAATATGATTTTTAGCTAGATGTAAGCCCTACACTCAGTGTAGTAAATTCTTTGGCAAAACAAGGCAGCCAACAAAATGTCTGGAAGTTCAAAATAAATCCAGTGCAATAGCCACTGCTTACTCAGTAGATCACAATCCACATTCAAGACAATACAGAAGAAATTCCACAGTCATGCCAGTCCATGTAAAATTCAAGAATAATTCCCTGAGTCATTCACACTGCAGGCTAAATTATCCATGGGATCCCTTACACAGAACTTCACAACACTCATGACATGCATGACACAGCGTGTGTGTAAAATGTGTACACACTCCAAAAAGTCATGTAGCCTGCTCTACTAGCTGTGACAGAATGGACCATGTGGAGCTATTCCCTCCAAAATTCCAAAACTTGATACACAACAGTCACCTGATTGGTTGCTATGCACGCTGCATTATACCCATTGGTCAAATCATGGCATAAGTTGCCAAATATTCGCCGCCAAAACTCTTGACTGTGAGAGGTCCATGAAAATGTATGGTAGCCAATCATATTCATATATGCAAATTCCCATGTAGAGTGCCCCATATTTGCATAAACTCACATTGTACATAAAGTCAATGGTAATACAGTAAACACAGCTTGTATGTGGCTGTAACTGTTACTTGTACAGTGTAACTGTTCAAATCCAGACACTCAATAAACTGTGCAAAGCAAATGGTACTATGCAGCTGCAAATTGCATTTTATGACTAAATTAACTGGCATTCCCCAAGTATAAAGGATTTTATCAATTTATTTTGATAACATTTCTTATATAAATGGTTATTTCACACACAAATATTTGAACAAAGTGGTCAAAAGACCAAAAGCATTCAAATTTACAATAATAATATAAATACACTGATTAAAATGATCAAATTTATATACACTTTAAAGTTTAACAGACAAAAACTTATTACAATACCTTATAGCTAAGGAAGGTATAGCTGATTATGATTTACCCGATCAAAAGCTTTAGTAAAATCAATCGTGCAGAGTTGGGTATAATGACCAGGTTGATCAATTCCCCCAATAATGAAATTTAACAAATCTACTAAATAGTGTGTAGTGCTACAACCCTTCATATTACCATATTGTTTAATATCTAGATTTGATTTAATATCCTGTAATATTCATTTTGCAATAAGAGATTCGAATATACGAGCAAAAATTGGGGTGAGTGCAATTGGTCATAATTGATCTAAAGAGGAAATGTTCCTTTCTTTTGGTACAGGGACAATTGTGGCAGTTTTCCACAGGTCCGCAACAATTCCATCTTTGATACAATTATTAAAGAAATGTGTCAAAGGATTAGCAATTTCAACAGAAAATTCCTTAATTAATTTAACGGGTAGATCCGAAGGGTAACGTGACCAGCCTTCGATGAGTTAAGAGGATTCAATTCCTTTAACACTTGACAAAGATATATTATTGGCGGAGGTTCCGATGGTAAATAGCATGGTAGCTGCGTATTATCTAAAGCAGGCAATTGATTGCAGATACTGGCAAAATGATTATTAATTTGTTCAAGAATCATTTTAGAATCAGAAAGTACTCCAAATATGCATGTTAAATCAGTGTTTGCTTTCGAATTAAAATTGCAAACATTTCTAAATGCTGATGCCACTTCCCGGGATTATTAGATCTGAGTGATACGTTAAAATCATTATAATATCTAGATTTCTGCTCGTTGACCAAACAGTGAACTCTATTACGTAATGATCTCCAATTAAGGGGATGCAGTCTCATACCTCAGAAAATATATCATCTCTGGGCCATTTACGGGGCGGCCGGCCGGCGATTTTTTTCCGTACCACATATTCGCTATGGACGCATACCGAAGTGCGCGATTGGACGGCTTTCACCAAGATAATGCATTATACATGATTTGTTTTCGGGTAAAGGTCACGGCTGTACTACGCATATCACAGCGCGCGCTGTGTGTACGTGAGCATGTGAAAACGCTGACGAAGTATGCACAAAAAGCATCGATCGATCGCATCGTGCTGCTAATTCCAATCATCGTATGATACATACTTCGCTATTGGAGACTTGCTATACTGACTTACTGAATGTGACCAATCTCACTGTGTTCACATGTACTGAAAGAAAGAGCCCAATTTTATTTTTAACACAGTTTGGCATCCTGGTGAAAATGAGTGTTGGAATTAATGTACTTTTCACCCTGCATGCCATGTTGTATATGAGGTTTTCTGAAGAACTTTCTTTTTTCTTGAAACAGTTTCTGTAAAAGAACAAGAGAGTTGACTGTTGACTCATTTGTCAATAAATAATACTTAACTGATGATTAAACTTGCTATATAATTGTGTGTGTCATCAGTTCAGATAGTTGAGTTGGTGATTGTCTTTCTTAAATCTTCTGACCATTCATGGAGGGGTTTAAAGGGAACAGTGTAAGCAAACATTTTGCAAACATCAAAACAAAATTATTATGAAACACCTAATTGACTGGAGTGTTAGTTAATGCATACTGTAACATCATGGCACCTGGTGTGCTGACATTTTCAAGAAAAGTGGTATTTTGTATCAATTTCCAACACTTAGTCAATCCACTGAATTTACAAAGCAAAGAATGGAGTTGAAAGAACAAAACTGACTAAAATAATCTGCCTTGACAACGTGCACATTTACGCTTTGTTTTACGCCTATTTTTTTGATGTGGCCCTTTTATAACGGCCCCAACAGCATTTAGGTCTTATTTTAAATATATGTAGGCCGAATGCAAAAAAGTACTTCAGATATGCACAATATTGTGAACATAAACAATGATGCAGAATTGTGTACAGCGCCATGTGTACATTGTACATGTACATGTATTTTTGTTTTGCTGTACACGTGAGGACTTTCCATTATTCCCTTAAACCCATCCCCATAGACTAAGCACACGTTTGCCTGTCCTCACATTTTCCGGAACAAAGAAATAAATGTGAGGACAGTATTGTTCCCTTTGTTATACACTCTTTTCTGTCGAACGTGTAATGCAATACCATGACATTGCACATACAGTACACTTTATACAACACCTGAATAAATCCTAGCCATCCGATTGGTGGATCGTCGATCACGTGCATTGAATTATTCGACCCATCACACGACGCGAACCCGAACCGCCCAAAACGTTCTATCACATGGTTCTATCAAACGGTGCGCGCGCATTGATAGAACCAAAAGACTTCCCTAATTTTACGGTCACTCTCCGTGGCGCTACAACAGGGCTGTCATTCACACAACATAGCGGCCGAGTTTCCCGAACTGCCGCGGTTTGTTCTCCTAACAGACGACGAAATACTGGAACTCGTAGGCGATGCTGACGCTCCAAATACAAAGAGACAAATCAAATATGCAGTGAAACGATTAGATGAATTTGCAAGACACACAGGAACAACAATTGAAGCTTTAACTGATTCGGAACTCGACAATTTTTGTCGCGGTTTTATGCGGGACTGAGAAGGTAAACGGCACGTTGTAACGTTACACAAAGAAATCCATGCATTCAATCTGTCGAATTTATTCAGGCGTTGTATAAAACAAATAATGAATGTTTCACATTCGTGCAATGGTAAGAATAATTTCATTCGGTGACAGATGATATGTCCCATTCCACTCGGCTTCGCCTCGTGGAATGGAACATGTCATCTGTCACCTCATAAAATTATTCTTACCATCGCACTCATAAACATTCATTATTTGTATAATATCGCACGTACACGCACATTTTTGTCACGCGAAGTGCAGCCATGACCGTGACTTCGTGACCTTAAATGTATAATGCATGACCCTTCGTCCAATCCGTCCAATCAGGATGCGTCCATAGCGAATATGTGGTACGAAAAATGAAATCGCGGCCGGCCGTGCTGTCGCGGCAATACAATCGGACTTTTCAACGGCGGAGCGCGATGAAAATAACCCCGAAATCATCATTTTCTGAGGTGTGAGACTGCACACATGATATTTATGCGAGTCCTGAATAATGTCCAGACAATTTTAAAGTGTATATTTAGTCATCCGATTGTCAAATAGCTGTTTTGAAACGCTGATGAGCATGCGTCTGATCTGCATATTAGACCACGCACCATAGACCTTTTCACTCGAAAATGATAATTTATGTAAATGAGGGCCGTGAGGCGGAAGTGAATTGCGGCCAGCGATGAACAACAGTAAACAGAAGTACGAATGGTTGTCGGATCATATTCCCAGCCAAAATGTATCGTGTTGGAGATTTAAAACGTCTTAAAAAGGCCGAGTTACTGAAAATCGCAGTAAAATCACACGATCACTCGATAGAGAAGCTGGGTTGGAAGAAAAAAGACGAAATTATCGATGTATTAATGGATGAACATTCTAGTTCTACAAGCACTGCCGCCAAGTTCAATCCGATCGCCGCCAGCTGTTCTACCTATAGTGAGCTTAGTTTCCAAAAGCTGAAAAATTCTAACTTCGGAAAATTTGGAACAAGAATTACTTTTGCAACTGTGTACACATTTCTGAAACCCATGAAGGGGCTGAGATCAGGATTGAAACTGCTAGATAGGGCAATGAAACATGATGATAACCATGTTCAGGAACACTCCATAGCAGAACACGTATCGGTGTCCATTTTGTACTTTAATTAATGAACTCACATACTTCTTCTATATATATATATATTCATAGTGTGTTAATGTTTGAAAAAACGCTTTTACGAGGATTTTAACTGTAAAGCAACATAGTTTAGCCCTATAGTTAATTATTGATAATTAATGGTTATCTGTAAATGTAAAAATAATTCTTGATTCCCAGGATAATTTCTTGTATCTAAAAGCAGTTTGTAAAGCTTCCCAGAAGCAGTCGAAGTACACATGTTGGGTAAAATTTGTCAACACAGTCAAGGCAATCAAAGATGAGAAACATAGAAATAAAAAGGGACGCCCTAAGCCCATGATAATAGGCTTTGTCTGCACTTGTTTCATCCCACACAGGCCATTGTACTAACCTCTGCTGTCGTCAGTAAGAGCATTTTTCGAATCAATGAATTATTGAGAAACTCTTTGTTTCTCATTTAACGAAGCTCTTACCTCCACAGAAATAGTGCAAGGGCATATGGGGTTGAATTTACTCGTGCACAATTTCTATGGGGAAACATTCTCTAAATTGATATTTTTATCCTTGGCCACTAGGGATCGAAAGCCATTAGAAGTGCTGAGTTTGTGAATGGAAAATCTGCTGTGACAAGTTTCAAAACAAGGTAAACTTTACTGTTCTATTGACTTTGGGACAACGCCATGTAGATTGTCACCATAAGTAATAGTCATGATTGTTTTGGCATACTTTCACAACATGTATTTTTTGGTGGAAATTGTGCAAATGTCGTTGCGATGTCTAACACGAGTTTCTAGGACTGCATTGATTGGAATGTGAAAACAATAGCGAATGCTTATATTTCATCCATTTTTTTAAAGCATTGAACGCTACCGGAAAAACAACAACAGTACTACAATTGAAGGTTCCTCTGCATTTTCTGACGTAACCTGTTTAGGATTAGGGCTAGGGTTAGGAGTTATAGGGTTCAAATATATGCCATTTATATAAATGGTTATTTCACACACAAATATTTGAACAAAGTGGTCAAAAGACCAAAAGCATTCAAATTTACAATAATAATATAAATACACTGATTAAAATGATCAAATTTATATACACTTTAAAGTTTAACAGACAAAAACTGATTACAATACCTTATAGCTAAGGAAGGTATAGCTGATTATGATTTACCCGATCAAAAGCTTTAGTAAAATCAATCGTGCAGAGTTGGGTATAATGACCAGGTTGATCAATTCTCCCAATAATGAAATTTAACAAATCTACTAAATAGTGTGTAGTGCTACAACCCTTCATATTACCATATTGTTTAATATCTAGATTTGATTTAATATCCTGTAATATGCATTTTGCAATAAGAGATTCGAATATACGAGCAACAATTGGAGTGAGTGCAATTGGTCATAATTGATCTAAAGAGGAAATGTTCCTTTCTTTTGGTACAGGGACAATTGTGGCAGTTTTCCACAGGTCCGCAACAATTCCATCTTTGATACAATTATTAAAGAAATGTGTCAAAGGATTAGCAATTTCAACAGAAAATTCCTTAATGAATTTAACGGGTAGATCCGAAGGGTGACCAGCCTTCGATGAGTTAAGAGGATTCAATTCCTTTAACACTTGACAACGATATATTATTGGCGGAGGTTCCGATGGTAAATAGCATGGTAGCTGCGTATTATCTAAAGCAGGCAATTGATTGCAGATACTGGCAAAATGATTATTAATTTGTTCAAGAATCATTTTAGAATCAGAAAGTACTCCAAATATGCATGTTAAATCAGTGTTTGCTTTCGAATTAAAATTGCAAACATTTCTAAATGCTGATGCCACTTCCCGGGATTATTAGATCTGAGTGATACGATCAAATCATTATAATATCTAGATTTCTGCTCGTTGACCAAACAGTGAACTCTATTACGTAATGATCTCCAATTAAGGGGATGCAGTCTCATACCTCAGAAAATATATCATCTCTGGGCCATTTACGGGGCGGCCGGCCGGCGATTTTTTTCCGTACCACATATTCGCTATGGACGCATACCGAAGTGCGCGATTGGACGGCTTTCACCAAGATCATGCATTATACATGATTTGTTTTCGGGTAAAGGTCACGGCTGTACTACGCATATCACAGCGCGCGCTGTGTGTACGTGAGCATGTGAAAACGCTGACGAAGTATGCACAAAAAGCATCGATCGATCGCATCGTGCTGCTAATTCCAATCATCGTATGATACATACTTCGCTATTGGAGACTTGCTATACTGACTTACTGAATGTGACCAATCTCACTGTGTTCACATGTACTGAAAGAAAGAGCCCAATTTTATTTTTAACACAGTTTGGCATCCTGATGAAAATGAGTGTTGGAATTAATGTACTTTTCACCCTGCATGCCATGTTGTATATGAGGTTTTCTGAAGAACTTTCTTGAAACAGTTTCTGTAAAAGAACAAGAGAGTTGCCTGTTGACTCATTTGTCAATAAATAATACTTAACTGATGCTTAAACTTGCTATATAATTGTGTGTGTCATCAGTTCAGTTGGTGATTGTCTTTCTTAAATCTTCTGACCATTCATGGAGGGGTTTAAAGGGAACAGTGTAAGCAATTTTTTTGCAAACATCAAAACAAATTTATTATGAAACACCTAATTGACTGGAGTGTTAGTTAATGCATACTGTAACATCATGGCACCTGGTGTGCTGACATTTTCAAGAAAAGTGGTATTTTGTATCAATTTCCAACACTTAGTCAATCCACTGAATTTACAAAGCAAAGAATGGAGTTGAAAGAACAAAACTGACTAAAATAATCTGCCTTGACAACGTGCACATTTACGCTTTGTTTTACGCCTATTTTTTTTTTATGTGGCCCTTTTATAACGGCCCCAACAGCATTTAGGTCCTATTTTAAATATATGTGGGCCGAATGCAAAAAAGTACTTCAGATATGCACAATATTGTGAACATAAACAATGATCCAGAATTGTGTACAGCGCCATGTGTACATGTACATGTATTTTTGTTTTGCTGTACACGTGAGGACTTTCCATTATTCCCTTATAACCCATCCCCTTAGACTAAGCACACGTTTGCCTGTCCTCACATTTTCCGGAACAAAGAAATAAATGTGAGGACAGTATTGTTCCCTTTGTTACACACTCATTTCTGTCGCACGTGTAATGCAATACCATGACATTGCACATACAGTACACTACATCGCACGTACACGCACAATTTTGTCATGCGAAGTGCATCCATGACCGTGACTTCGTGACCTTAAATGTATAATGCATGACCCTTCGTCCAATCCGTCCAATCAGGATGCGTCTATAGCGAATATGTGGTACAAAAAAATAAAATCATGGCCGGCCGTGCTGCCGCGGCAATACAATCGGACTTTTCAACGGCGGAGCGCGATGAAAATAACCCCGAAATCATCATTTTCTGAGGTGTGAGACTGCACACGTGATATTTATGCGAGTCCTGAATAAAGTCCAGACAATTTTAAAGTGTATATTTAGTCATCCGATTGTCAAATAGCTGTTTTGGTAACGCTTATGAGCATGCGTCTGATCTGCATATTAGACCACGCACCATAGACCTTTTCACCCGAAAATGATAATTTATGTAAATGAGGGCCGTGAGGCGGAAGTGAATTGCGGCCAGCGATGAACAACAGCAAACAGAAGTACGAATGGTTGTCGCATCATATTCCCAGCCAAAATGTATCGTGTTGGAGATTTAAAACGTCTTAAAAAAGCCGAGTTACTGGAAATCGCAGTAAAATCACACGATCACTCGATAGAGAAGCTGGGTTGGAAGAAAAATGACGAAATTATCGATGTATTAATGGATGAAACTTCTAGTTCTACAAGCACTGCCGCCAAGTTCAATCTGATCGCCGCCAGCTGTTCTACCTATAGTGAGCTTAGTTTCCAAAAGCTGAAAAATTCTAACTTCGGAAAATTTGGAACAAGAATTACTTTTGCAACTGTGTACACATTTCTGAAACCCATAAAGGGACTGAGATCAGGATTGAAACCGCTAGATAGGGCAATGAAACATGATGATAACAATGTTCAGGAACACTCCATAGCAGAACACGTATCGATGTCCTTTTTGTACTTTAATTAATGAACTCACATACTTCTTCTATATATATATATATATTCATAGTGTGTTAATGTTTGAAAAAGCGCTTTTACGGGGATTTTAACTGTAAAGCAACATAATTTAGCCCTATAGTTAATTATTGATAACTAATGGTTATCTGTAAATGTAAAAAAAAATTTGATTCCCAGGATAATTTCTTGTATCTAAAAGCAGTTGGTAAAGCTTCCCAGAAGCAGTCGAAGTACACATGTTGGGTAAAATTTGTCAACACAGTCAAGGCAATCAAAGATGAGAAACATAGAAATAAAAAGGGACGCCCTAAGCCCATGATAATAGGCTTTGTCTGCACTTGTTTCATCTCACACAGGCCATTGTACTAACCTCTGCTGTCTTCAGTAAGAGGATTTTTCGAATCAATGAATTATTGAGAAACTCTTTGTTTCTCATTTAACGAAGCTCTTACCTCCACAGAAATAGTGCAAGGGCATATGGGGTTGAATTTACTCGTGCAAAATTTCTATGGGGAAAAATTCTCTAAATTAATATTTTTATCCTTGGCCACTAGGGATCGAAAGCCATTAAAAGTGCTGACGTCTGCTTACAAAAAAGCTATAAACATCATGAAAATCGACGTGCACTCAATAAAAAAAGCTATTAGACTCATTAAAATCGATCCATAGACCTGTTAAAAATTTCTCTGTTATTTCACACACAAAATCGTATCTCAATTGGTATTACAAGGGCTGTGTGAAGGTACAGAGATGATCTGTAGACTGTCCTGTGCATCAACAGAGTATAATTCGTATTTTTACAATGACATTGTACATTCACAGATGTATTTTGTGCACTATCAAAATATTATGTGCTATCACACTATTTGTAGACTTCTCTGCGCATCTATACAGAGTGCGGTTTCCAGCTTTACAGTATTTGTACAGCGTGATTGCTGTGCAATCCTACATTCTACATAGTGACTACGGTTCAAGCCTCCAGCCCAGGGTTTTAACCCATGCAAAAAAAAGGCCAAGCTGCCTCAAAAGTGTCCGTGGACACTAAAAGCAGGATACATCGCAGTCATTGTTCAATAAGGTTCCAAGTACAGTAAGCAGTACATTATAGTAGGGTACAATATACTAGGGTTCAGCTTATGATAAAGTCTACATTGTTTTTGAGGTTCTCCCGGCCAATTTCACCACGTTTTGGTTCATTTTAACGCCTGGCTCATTCAGTTTAGATTGAAATTTAATGATCACGCAGATCGTCATTCGACAATTAAAACAAATCATTCAAATTTACTATCCGAACATTCTATCGTCATTTAGCTTCACTCGTCCCTGTAAAAGCTGCATTCAAATTAAAGGTATCGTATTGTTTATTCAATTTCGTCTGGACCAGCAGTAATGGGTTGATCGGTCATTCATTTTCATTAATGAGCAAAAACATTTCACCTTTTCACATGTCCACATTCCTGCATGTCCGTATTCCTATAAAAGTCAGAGTTATCTCAACGCAAATCATAGGCCTATTTGACGTCTTCAATCCGTACATGAAGACCTCTTTTTCTTAGGTCTTCAGACAAATAAGATGGCGAGCCTACGGGAGGGGAGGTGTGAATCGTCTGAATCGGCCCAAGAAAACAAATTACCCAAGAGAAATGTTCTCGATGGTACAACCATTGCCAAACATACCGGTACATGTCCCGATGTCTTGCACATGAAGAGATCGATGGGTGAATCAGAACGAAAAATTAAAGTAAACAAAGTTAAAAAGGTAAAGGATTCATAAACATGTCAACATACAGATGCCCCTAATTTCTTTTGTCAAACTTGAAAACCAACAAACAGTGAAAAGAATTTTGTTTAGCCCTTTTCATTTCATTAGTTCGTTACATCATCCATCCCTCATATATCAGTTCATATGTTACATTATAAATGTTACATAATCTTCCATATAAATGTTTCATTTTTTTATAAAAACCTCAGAAGACAAGAGGAAAATATATCAATTAAAAACTCTTAATAATATGAATGACTGTTTGATGAAAAGGATTGCCCATAAACGAATAAGAAAAGAAAAGCATGGCCATACGTCATATGCACACCGACGTTCGCTTAAACCGTTAAATTAATAATGTCACAAAACTCATGTAAGAATGCAACAAAATGAAGTCTTGAATGCACCAAAACGAAAATGAACTCTAGGAACAGAATCCTGGGTGCTTAAAATTGAAACTGAATCCCCAAACAGTGATAAAGAAACCTTAATTTGATCAGATCTGTAAAAACTACGCGAATTTGAATGACCAATAACGAAAATGATCTGACAAAATCGCAATTGGCCAGGAAAACCTATATTATCATAACAACCTGCATGCATAATGGTATATGCCTGTAGTGCTCATTAACTGTCCAATTTTAACAACTAGACGGTAGATACATCTCATCAAAATGTCAGCCTCACTAGTAAATTTTCTCGATGAGTTCTCTTTGGGTTTTTTTAGTTAGAAATTATATTTCTTACTATGTCATGTTCAGTTGATGTTTATTATTATTATTTATGGATTTAAGAATATGGGGAAATACTTTACTTTTGTAAAAAGAACATATATTTTTAAATGATTTATATCGCAAAAACAAATTGTCCACTTTTATGAACACTGGGCACTATGTAATAAGGACGCCTGTCCTGTATAAACATGTCACATAAGACATGGTGCCAATATTGTGAATATTGTGAATATATGTGAATATATGTGTGTTCGGATGGGCGCTCTTTAGAAGTCATAAACCCATAATGCCGTATCCCTTGTGGATTGTTTGACGAATTATAAGTTAAAATGTCGTATCCTCATTGAGTGATCCCCACAATGTCGCTTCCCAGGTTGTATCGTAAAATTGGGCGTGATCCCTATCTTTTTCGCATCTCTTGTGTTTACATTCCTTTATTCTCATTTAAAGAGAAAACATACACTCACACTGTAAACACTTTTAGGATATGAAATTTTGACCGTGATGTCCTGGCGTATTTGACTTTATTTTATTGCTAACAACCCTAAGACCACTTTTCAGAAGGTGGAAAACGTTGTGTGGACATGTGCATTTCCACAACGTCTTGAGATTCTGTCTTTTGTTTGCAGGTTTATACAATTAATACACTGCTCATACAATATTTGCACAATATTTGCGGCGTCAGAAAACAATATCTTGTTTTAACGTCCCTGCCTCTCTCAACAATGTAGTAACATGAACAATTTTAATAGTAGGTATAAATGCAGTTTTGTTTACATTCAAACTCTTAAATATTAATTAATAAGATAATAACCTTTGACAGTTTAAAAGCAATAAAGAATATAGCCAATTAAGAGCATCAATTTTCACGTAAACAACAAAATAGTAACAATTGTTTCTTTTTGCGTAATTCACGTGTTTACTAAATTTGGCAAAAGCAAGTGTCACTACCAAATGTCAAGACATTCCAGAGAATAGTAACTATCACAGATTCTTTTCATGTTAGGTTTTTGTGTTAAGTGAGAGTCTAACTTTGCACGTACTTTGACCGTCTTTTGTATTTTATGCAAATTGCTGCTTTCGTAGGTGCAGTCCCCTATATATTGTACTGTTTCATTTATGTCGTGGACTTTATTGTGTAAACAGGAATTTAGGGCCATAGTCGCATAATTAGGCAAACATTGTTATATGGTTTGCGTTTCTAACTCCAAGCTAGATTCTAATTGAAGATTTGGAGCAGCGTCTTGCTTGAATAGCGCCCTCAAGAGATGAGCGCTCGAAGCGTGCTTCTTTTGCCAGACGCCATGTTTGCCTGTTGTTTTCAACGTGTTTTCCACAAATTCTTGCGATAATTCTTGCCAAAAGTATTTGTATTCGTTTGATCAGCATTTAATATCAGCCCGTGGCTCTCAGGTAAGTTGTGGAGAGAAAAACTAGGGTTAATACACAAATTTCGGGAAGAAAGGGGGGTGCAATACATAAAGTTCACGCATTTAATTACATGTAAGGGTGCCCCAATCATAACATTATTATATATTATGTACCTGTATTATGGGATATATTGTATTTGTTCTCTCCCTCTCAGCCCTGCCAACGTAACGTGGCCAGTTTGGTCTGTTGGTCCACCCTGTTTGGTAGGCTCTGCTATATCAGCTAGGTACTCCGATCAACCAACCTGTAGTTGGTTGGCTAAGCCAGTTCAGCCTGCCTAGCCCGCTTCATCAGCTCAGCCGTCAGCCCACCCAGTCAGTTGATTGGCTAAGCCAGTTCAGCAAACCTAGCCTGCTTCAACAGCTCAGCCCACCCAGTCTGACCAGTGGGTTTAGTCACTTCGTTCGGCTTGAACTGTTAAGAACAGTGACTAAGTAAGCTTCCCTGCTGGTGCCTGAAAGGTGCCAGTGTGTATGTGGACTTCTGGTGAATTGCTGAATTGGAGGGGACACAGTTGAACGTTCCTGTGAATGTGCAGCAAGCTGTGGCTTTGAACCAAGTTGTGAACTGTGAACATTTTATGAAACAGTATTGCCACTATTGGACACTGTTGTCATTTGTTCCGTGGCGCGCGTCTAAATGAGATCTCAATTGTATTTTTAAGGCCTGATACGATCGTATCCTTTTTTTTAACTGTTTGTCAAACATTGCACTTGTGTTTTGGTGTCGTTAAAATTGATTGTTTGAGCTCATACACAGTATTCATGGTGTTGTTGATTTATTAGTACAATTAAGTGACAGCACACAAAGGTCCCGTGGCTTACATAATTGATATGTAAAGTGGATGCCAGGGATGTGTTGAAGTTGGTATAAATATAAAAGATTGATGTAGTTGGGTGGGGTGAGAGATCCTGCCAGAAACCTGTGGTGAAATCCATAAGAGTTTGCCTTGTCCCAGACACTGGTTGCACACATACATGTAGGTTCTTGGTGGTGAAGACAACTTTACCTTACAATGACCACATTGATTGCCACAGATGCACTTGCAGCGGTTGATTGCAGTGTTTTCTGAACAGTTTTTTTCAGTTTGTCAAACAATCCACAAGGGAAACTGACTAGGTAAATAGAGCTTGTTACCGCCCGTCTGCAGCGAGATGGATCATCTATATACAGTGATGGAAATAGCTGGATTCGCATCGCAAAATGCGATACATTTTGCACGAAAAGCGAGGCAAACTTGAAAATGATTAGCAATTTTTTGCGAATCAAAATTTCTGTTAAGATCATGCAGAACTACGGCCGACGCTCGACATCCATATCCCTACTATACCAACGCAGTGACGACGGAAACTTTGGATTTAAAATAATATATCGGACTCGACGCGATTCAACAAATTCATCGTTTTTATCCGATCCGTTCGATTGTTTGGCAAACACACTGGCGCAATCTCACCCCCAGTAGGTCTTCGGTTTCTTTCAATGGTTTTGCGCGACAAGGACTAGTTTGGGAAACGAGGTTGCTGCAGTTTTGTGTGGTGATAAGCACGTGTAGTCCGGTACAATACTACGCGGGCGCAGCGCAGATACTCCATACACTAACGGTGCGTGTTCGGTACGGTTGATGCATTCATGCCGACATGAACTATACGCTCCATGGTGACACGATTACGTTTGACACACGTGCATACGTACACAGGTGATGTATTCACAGGCGGATCCGGGGGGGGGGGGGGGGTCCAGGGGGTCTGGAACCCCCATTTGTTAAAAAGAAATGTATATATTTTTTTTTTTTATTCATTTTTATTATATTTTTTATATATTTTTTTGGGGGGTAGGGGAGACCTCACCTAAACTCGGGAATTGGTGGGGGGAGGGGGGGGGGGGGGGGGGGGGGGGGACTTGTCCCCCACACGAACACATACTAAATTAAAGTGGGGGATATCATATCGTTTGTTCCCCCCCCCCCCACCCCACCTCAGAATAGTTGATTCAATTACTTCAAACTCGAAAATGATGTTTAATAATGATGATCTTTTGTTCCCAACAAAATTGGTTAAAGTTTTCAGAAATTGCCTCAGATCGCACCGCAGAGCATCTAGAATCCAAATTTTTTCGGGGCCCTTCAGCGGGCCCCGAACCCCACGCCGTTAAGGCTTCGCGCTCGCATTAGTTTTGAGCACAGTATGTCCCCCCCCCCCCCCCCCCCCCCCCCCACTTTTAGAGTTAGACACCCCCTTTGGAAAAATCCTGGATCCGCCTATGTGTATTTAGAGAGACACATTGCCTTCAAATGTCATGAAATTTTGCTTTGGAAATGTTCCTTATCTTTTTTAAGAGTTGTTCATGCAAAAAAACACGTATAATGTGTTGTAAATGGTGAGTACTGATTAAAAAACTAAAAACTGACATCTGACCCGCGAAACATAGACGTATTTCCAGTACTAAATACCACCGTCTAAATATTGCGCAAAATACGCTGTAAGAGTCTTTAGGATGGCGCCGCAGCCAGTGGCCTTGTAAACTTATCAGATGATCACCAGGTACCTCGCGACACATTTCGCCAGTGCGTCGGTATTGTGTGCAAAATGCATACGGGTGTATGTGAGCGTTGGGCGTCGAGCGTATTCTTCCCAAGCGCGAGCGCTACACAACTGGGTTCAAACATTTCGTGAAGGGGTAGTTTGGAAAAGTGCAAATAATTTTCATCTAATTTCGAATGTACATTTAATTGTTCCAAATTGAAATTATTTAGTTAGTGCTTAAATCAAGCAGAATCTGCAGAATATTGACTGCTTTATCTCGTGGTGTGGTAAAACTATCTTCCCGAGGTGATCCATGGAGCATTCTATTTTCCCGAGGGTTAGCGCAGATTTTTTCCGCTAGCGCTGTTACCGCAAAATGGTGATCGTAAGCGCGGAAAGCTGTGGTTAGCAGAGCAATGAAATTGGCCCCTGTAGTTATTACTGGTAAGCACTTATCCAGAAGCACCAAAATGACATCGTCGCGCGCATCGCGCCTTTCCTTGTGCCCTATTCAATAAGGCCTAGTGCATTTTCAGTAATGCATGACGATGTCATTTTGGTAGTTCTGGATAAGTGCTTACCGTAGTTACTGGTCTGCTAAAGATGTCTAACAGTTGGAACCAACTGACAACAAAGAGGAATTCCTTATCGCACCGCAGGCTTGATGCCCTGTGCATAATGCACCATTATGTTCAGGTATTACACGCAGCGACTTTCACGTTGTACCACTGATGGAAACATTTTAAACACTAAAGGCCCGAATTCATAAACGGTGATTTTCCCTTGATCACGATTAACTAGGCTAAACCGTGTATAAACAGGTGATGATCCAGCATACAAATCTAGGCCCGAATTCATAAAGAGTGATTAGATCATCTGCTGTGTATCCAACGTACATGGTTAGTGACACCTGTCTAAGTAACAAAAGAAATTGTTTATCTCGTGTACAAGTTACCAATTCTCTGTTGGCTTGCTTGTGTGGACGGACGTATGGCCATGGATCTGTTGCGTATCATTGAAATAGCACAGGAAGAGATGGCTGAGCAAAGGCAATTTGCCGAATGGCGGGTTTTCAAAGACAGGACGAATCCTTTAGAAGAGTATATCGACACGAAATTTGTAAAGAGATACCGTATTTCCAAGGAATCATACCGTTACATTCTAGACCTTATTGAAGCTGACATTGACCATCACACAAGACGAAACCACGCCCTTCTCACGTTCGATTGACTCCCACGCGGCGTGCTTTTTTCGATTGGCATCGGTGTCACTTTTTGTTTTCTTCTATAACTGTTTTCCTACCTTTTACACACTGAATTAGACCCATTTTTTTGTCATGGGTGAAATTATGATACCCTGCACGATATGGGGGGAAAGGGTACCCCCCTTTTATCCCTATACCCTAAGCACACTCCAGATTATTGTTATCTAACACATCCCCCTAGATTTCTGAATAGAATTCCTGAGATTCCGGGAACACAATGACCAACACAAAAGAGGGGGTCTCTTTTCCCCCATATCGCGCTTCATATGGACATTATCAGCGCGATTTTTCGACATGCTGGTCCTCGCACTTGTGCGATCTGCGGGTTTTCGGAGATAGATATGCCCTTTTGTTCAACATATTACGTAATCCGCTGTGAAGAGAATGATGTACGACTAGACCACTAAACATTGGCGAAGCAGGAACTTGTACACGGATGGATAAACAGCCGATTATTTTCTTACTGAATTGCGATCATCACAGGAGTTTATCCACACGCGTACTTCTCTGTTTTAGCCACGTACAATAGTTGTACGTGACTAAAATAATCGGGTGATCATCACCGTTTATGAATGCAGGCCTAAATGTCTTACCTTTTAAACGTCTTCCTGACCCACTCCCTTGAATACAATTTCCTCTCCTGATTGTAGCCCACAGACACAACAGCTGATTTTATGATAATCCACGCGGATACCCACCCACAATTAGGAACTGCAACAAGTCTTGGCTTTCAGTGAACGCCACAGAAATTGTTCAGCTATTTGTTTGCATGTTTTATTACCAACGCTTGTTGCTAGGTGATCAACGAGGCGAGTTATTAACATGTTATAATGAATCCAATCCAGGGATATTGCTTTCCTTCTCACCCCAACCTGAACATGAATGTTTGTTTTGCATTGCTTCCGATGATTTGTACATTTTTGCAACTAGGGACAATTTGCTAATCGAGGACATATTGAATAATGCGTCCTTCGTCCCCGGTCCGGGACATACACCATAAACACGCACATAAGCCAATGGCCGCCATGCATTAAATTATTGAAGAACTGTCGAATTACAAAGTCCTTTATTGTATGCCAATACAATAGAAGATTACAACATTATTAATGCCACGGAAGTATTCTTTTACATTGAAAACGAACATTTTGTTTCTTACTTCTTTTAAATTGTCTCGCTCCCTCCACGAATAATATAAAAAGCAGTCATGGAAAGACAAATAACTGAGTAGGCCTACTTGAGTTCACCACTTATTACTATTAGGAATAACATTACGTTCAAACAGTAAATATAAAGGTACTATTTTAGAAAACAGTCATTGAAATGGTTTTGTCTATACTTCACCAACCAACTACATGATTTATATATATTTGTTTATTTCGTATTTATCCTGGGTAGCCTGATCAGTGCAAGTTTGAATTGAGAGAAGATACCGAAGGAAATTTCAGTTTTAGTAGTGGGAGGAACCCCCCCCCCCCCCCCCCCCCTTCCCTCCCCCGCTCGTTGCCAATGTTTTTTTGTTTTGCTTGTAGGGGCCTACGCCTAAAGTTGCAAACCAGAAAAGCAGAAACCCTACATCCTATTTTGCCTGTGGGTAAGAACAAAACAAAGAGGTTAAATTGCGCCACCAACGGTGAGAAAGTGTGTCATTGGCTTCTCCGACGAAATGTACATTTTAAGTTTCTGCTCAATTTTAGAATTGCTGTTTCCTTGTGAGTTTGCAAAAAACGTAGCTGTGTTTGTCGCAAAAACAGGAAGATATTTACATGACCTAGTTTGGTTCTCAGCGCGCTGTTCCGTCCCCACCTGGCTTCAGGAATGTAACGAAGTAGGCTTCACGAATGCAAGGGAGTAAACACGGTGTGACGTCATTACGTCTTCGGTCTGTTGATACCTGAATTTTCCAAATGTTGACAATGGGCGAATAACAATTGTCGCATGACTACCGCAGTGCATTATGGGAACCCATGGTGGCCACCATCAAAACGAAAATATTGTTATCATTTCCATGTTTTGTGGGCACTTTTATATTAAATTTCTGCTTTTTGTGGGGGCATTTTTTCAATAAAAAGGGCCTTACAAATCGCATACTGCAGGACATTACCACGTTGTATATTGATACATCTATCATTATATTACAATTTGTTCAAGAAAATTAGGATATGCAAATTACTCACAAATATCTAAATTCTTACATACGCCGATTTTGACAGACTTTTAAAGTCAACTTTCTGTTGATGTGTTGCTTGATCGCATTGAATATTTGGGAGTGTATTTCAGAAACATTTGCAGTTTCGGCATCGTTTCTTGCAATTTTACATTAATGGCCTAAATTTAGCATTCTCAACGCTTTGTAAAAAGCTTGAGCATCGGCCTGCGCATAGCGAATTCGTGCAAATGCCTGTCGTCTAATAGAAGAAATTATCGACTTAAGGCCGGTTCATACTTCACGCTAATGAGAAACGAATTTGACGTCACGAAGGCAACATTCGCGGCGACAATTCGAAATGTGTTCAACTTTTGAGAATTTGCAGCGCGAATATTTGACCTTGACGTAAAAATTCGCTTCGCATTCGCTTTCTGTGATGTATGAACCGTGCTTTGCGTATAAATGAAAACATGAAGAAGCAATTCTGTTTTAGACGTTAGAAAAGCCTTTTCTCGCTCTTGTTCATGCGTATGTGTAATGCTCTATCACTTTCCCAATCTTTATTGCGAACAAACTCAGGTTTTTTAGTATGCTAATTATTTTGTGTTTTGTGCTAATAAGGGTATCAGGCGCGGATGGGTTGGGGGTCGAACCTCCCCCCCCCCCACCCCGCTTGTAAAAAGAAATTCGCAGACGAAACATTTTGGGAGTCACCTTTCTGGGCAAATTTCAGACCCCCCCCCCCCCCCCCCCCACCCCTGCAAACATTCCTGGATCCGCCCCTGGGTGTACATATTCATTAGCACTGCCGTGATGTCACCAAGGGAAGTGCTGTACCCTCATTGCTTTATGCCCTACAATTAGATAACAGAAAATCTGGTCTGTTCATTAATCGTCCCGAGCAGTGCAGCTTCTGATACTATAGAAGCTGTCTTGTTCATTAAGTGTTCGGTAACTACTTAGTTAGGCCTAAACTCTATTAAATCCTTTCTTGGGCCATGCTCGGAAATATGATAAGCAAAATCGGAATTACAAGTGCGACTGTACAGCGCATGTGCAGTAGAGAATTGTGCAGTAGAAAAATGGGAACACCCCGGGTTCCTCATCTGCAAATTGGCCCCTAGTTCCGCCGCTGCTCAGTATTAAGTTTGCAGTTTGCGTTGTGGCCCACATTAATAAGAAAGGGTCCGTAGAATAATACAAAATTACACAAGATTACACAGAAATTTTGCTATTGTACTGTAGTGGGACGGCATAAGGAGATCCGGCCCTCTTGTGATAAAAGGACGAGCACCACGCAGAAAATAAATGAGACACTGGACAGATGCTGGGTGGTGATGACAATTCTTGATTCGCACTATTTATTCCCTTATTCAGCTCAAACCCTCCATGACAGAAAATACCTCCATGGACGAAAAACTCCTGTATGAAACCCCCGTTGCTGGGATAAACAGAAATATACAACACAGCTCGGCAAGGAAATGCACCCACGACAGTACACATAACATACATTGTTACTGTACTACATACTTTCACTTTCTATTACAACGTGTGCAAAATATCATCAAAAGGTACTCACTGGGGGTTTCTCAGGGAAGTGCCCTATCCCACAGTGAACATTTCAGTCATGGCAAAGCCATGGCCGGGCACAAAATAAGGTAAAAACGCCGACAAACATCTACATGTCTAGTCGAATGACGTCTTCCAAAAGACCGAGAGAGTATACAACTTCCAGGTGCTGCCGAGTAACTCGTCTGAATATTTATACGCTATAAAGGCAAACACCTCTACAAAATGTTCATCCAGACAATGAAAATCTAACTAATAACTTGCAAATACAAGCATGTAGTATTTACGATGAAAAAGTACCAAACTATACAATGATAAGCCCAGAATAAATTTCAATGAATAGACCTAAGAACTATATTCTCGCACAAAGACAACTGTTAACCGTCCCAGTGCGGGAAGCACAAAGGTTATCAACAAAATAGAGTTTTACATAGGGATATGCAAATCACCTAGATATAATGCAAATGACCCGATGTAAATAGAGCATACTGTTTGAAGCCAGGAAGTATCGAATGAGGTCGCCCTTGCTCAGGCACGGTCCCCTACAGTACCATTTGAAGTAACTAACTCTAAACAAGATAAGTGCGGGTTTTTGTGGAATCATTTAATGACTTCAAATGGAGTATTCGAATAAAATTTGCCTCCGTCATGCAAAGCTTCAAATCATACTACATTGTTTTAAATGTTGTTTCTTCTTCCAAACCAGCTACACCTACACTCAAGATTCGGTGTCCAGACCAGACTAGACGGAGGCTGCGTTTGGCATGCTATGCTTATGGCGGTCCGTCTCTGTCGCAGCACGAAGGAACACAATAAGCCAGTTCGGTATCTCAAAGGTCAAAGGTTATTCGGGATAAAATTGCTGACGTAATGTCACGCCATGTTAATGGGACACATTGCCTTCAAATGTCATGAAATTTTGCTCTTTAGAAATTTTTCTTATCTTTTATAGGAGTTGTTTATGCAAAAAAAACACGTATAATGTGTTGTAATTAGTGAGTAGTGATTACAAAACAAAAAATTTGCCTCTGATCTCTGACATCTGACCCGCAAAACATAGACATATTTCCAGTAGTAAATACCACTGTCTAAATATTGCGCAAAATACGCTGTAAGAGTCTTTAGGCTGGCGCCGCAGCCAGTGGCCTTGTAATCAGATTATCGCCAGTGCTGCGCGCCGTGCCACAGTACATCAAAATGGATCAACAGAACACCAGCTGCGACTGGAAATACGACTGGTGAACACGGTCCGCCATTTTGTGGAGTCAAACATTTGGTTCTACAAAATGGCGGACCGTTATTTGTCACGAAATTAGACAAAAACCACGCAATTTCAAGGGATAGTTATGTAAATCTGTATATTCTACTTTAAAAAAAAGTTTCCCAACCATATCCATTTCAGTTGTATAGCCCAAATCGCAAAATCGAAAGCAATGTGTCCCTAAATTGTATATGACAAAATACGAAATTAAACCTTGGAAGTGCACTATATCGATGCTGATGGACAAATTTGAATATTAAAGACGGTGAATTCGAATGAAAATGTTTTAAAATAGCCGGGAAAACCTAAAATAGAACAGAACGTCAGAGCATTGTTATTATTTAGTCAACTAGTCACATTCAATCATTGTCAAGAACGGCTGTTGGCGAGCTGCTACATATTAGTCTAGTGGATAGTGGGACGGGCTATGGATCAAAGGGTTACTGTCATATTATGAGATATTATTAATTTAAGGGGAAAAGAAGACCGAGTACCTAAGTGCTAGCTGTGCAGTGATCAATGCAACCACTGAGTTATTCATGAAAATTGCTTCACCCGCCTGCGGAAAAAAATTTACAGCCGCAGACAGTAACTACACTGTCGGACCATTTTATGCAAGTTTGCCCCAAAGCCACTCGAGGTAAGGAGCCGCAAAGGGAGAGAGTGAACCAAAGATGTAAGAGGTAGGAATTAATATTCCTCTTGAAGCAGGAAAGATCGTAAGATGAAGGGAAACATGCACCAGTCAAAGTAGGTCCAGTTGCGGCCAATATCGCATGACCCCAAAAAAGGAGGAATTCCTCCTTTCACCGAAAATGTGCGAAATTTTCCAAACTCATTTTTGTCAACACTCGGATGTTATCGTTGATGTTTGCCATGGCAAAATGTCTGCCAGGCATGTTATCGATTCTGGAATTTTGAATTATTAATTAAATCGAAGCTTTAAAAATCAAGGTCGTATTTTACCCTCCGGATTAAAAAAAAGTATTTTTTAATGTTGCCAGTTGTGAGTTTTTTATATATTTTGTTATATTTTGCCATTAATTCCCTGCAGGAGTGCATCAAGGATGTACAATCTTGGGCTTTCACCAACAGACTCAAGTTTAACTGTACAAAAACAGAGGTCCTGCACATCACCTCACGGTTCCGCAAATCTGACAAGCTGCTACCAATAAATGTTGACGGTAACGTTGTCAGAGTCTCTGAGTCAGTCCGCGATCTTGGGGTCATTCTCGACAGCCATCTGCAGTTGGACCACCACATTCGCAGTATCTCTCGATCAGCATCTTTGGATTGTACAAAATTGGGAAACTTCGAAAGTACCTCGATCAAATCTCTACAGAACGCCTTGTGCATGCATTCGTGACATCCCACTTGGATTATTGTAATAGCCTACTGTTCGCACTACCTACCAGTCACATAGCTCCGCTTCAGCGTCTACAGAACACCGCAGCGCGTATGGTTGTCAGAGCAAAGCGCAATGAGCATATCACACCCACACTGCGTTCTTTGCACTGGCTCCCTATCCCCCAGCGAATTAGATTCAAAATTCTTCTCCTCACTTATAAATCCAGAAATGGACTCGCCCCTGTATACCTCAATAACCTCATTTGTCTAAAGGTTTCAACTTCGTCTGTTAACTTGCGATCCCACTCCAATTTACACCTTCAACTTTCCCAGGGCCCGCGTACCAACACTCGATATGGTCAGCGGGCATTTGCAGTGGCTGCACCTATACACTCTGGAACCGGCTCCCCTCGCACATCCAAGACGCACCCTCGATAAACTCATTCAAGGCTCAGTTGAAAACATATTTGTTTGCATAATTGAGAGCGCTTTGAAACATCCGTAGAAAGCGCTATATAAATGTAATTTATTATTATTATTATTATTTTATATATTTTTTTAAAAGATTTATCGAGTCGACAGGGAATCTTCAGGTAAGGGAACCAGAATATTACACGTCATGATGTCACGGCTATGCGAAGCGCCCTCGGCGGTAGCATGAGGGAGAAATTTGAGAATTTTGAATATTTTATTAGTATTTTTATCTTACCACTTAATATTGATGGATGGAAACTGACAATATCTACAATCCCGGCCAAAATGCTTGGGCCACGTGATGATAAACATACCCTCCCCGCGCCCCCCGCTCCCCCGCTCAATGTTGTAATATCAAGCCGGAACGCATTCCGCGCAATGAGAGCCAACAATGACCGGGGGCAGGGGGGTCGGGGGCCCAACGAGATTTGGCCGGGATTGTCTGAAATGTTCTTTCTCAAAAAAAGCACACCAAAAATACAAACAAACACATTAAATATGACCTAAGTGTGAGAAGCAATGAATGGTCATTGCTTTCCGAGTGCAGGAGTAATTAAAAGAAAAGGAAGAAAAAAAGATAACATTTTTTCGGGTTGGATTCGAACCCACAACTCTTGCATTTGAATGTACATGTCCAAACCACTAGACCATGTGAGTCATAGATGCCAAGAGGCTTGATTGACCGTTCAATTACCGGACACAGATGATCCCAATTGTTTTGTAGTGCGCATCGTACACGATGTACCATGACGAAGTCCATAACAGGCAACCCCTACTCCAACATGGCCTGGGACATGTGGATCGAGTGCACTATGAACAAGGGCAGCAAAATGAAGTCTGGCTGGCTCTCCATCCTCCAGAATGAAAAGCAGCTGCTGGTGCACTCCAAAAATGTGAACAATGTGGCCCAGATTCGAGCAGCTCATAACGCCATGGCCAACCGAAAAGAAGCCAAGAGGAAGCACATGGAATGCGGCCCAAAACGAATGCGAGAAGATGAGCAGTGCGTGCGTGACCTGGTCGCATGCATGCATGAGTTTGACTGCTTTCCATTCGACCCAGCCTCACCCACCGTCCGCACCCTACAGTCAGCCATGCCTGCTTCTGATGAACTCGTTGCGGACTTTAACTCAGCCCATGCTGCGGGTGAGGAGAAGTTGACCAGCTTTTTGCGAGAGCGGGTGTTCAGTAAGAATACCTCCCTCCATGCACCCGTCCCTCTGAGCAAACGCTTGACGTTTGCCAAGGGGCCAGGCACGAAGAAGCCCGGGAGGACCTCAAGGCGAGAGCTGCTGCGATGGAGCGCTCTCAAGGCAGTGATCAACCTGGTTGAGGTCAGTCAACTTGTGGACCTCCCTGAGTTGCTAGAACATCGTGTTGTCAAGGAGTGTGTGGCCTTATTCAACTCTAACGGCACATACAGGAAGACGCAGAAGAGCAAGCTCATCGAGAAGCTCTCTCTGCACTCTGTAGATCTGCAGGAACCCTACACTGCTCTCGTGGACATGGGCATGATCTGGAGGATGGCAACTCCATCAGCAGAAGATCGGCAGACGCAAGATGGCACCATACAAGTGGTCGGACTACGTCCACAAGTTGTCATCCATCATCCTTGCCCGCCATCGTGGTGCTCACTGTATCATTTGTGTGAACGACCCGTACGACACAGCACACTCGACTAAAGATGACGAGCGAGACTTGCGTGTACAGGGTAAGGCACATGTCCCCAACACCTACATGAAGTTGGGCGACCCCTTCCCATCTGACAGAGCGTTCAAAACGCTGTTATGTAGCGCCAGCAACAAGGGGATGCTGCAAAAACTGATATGCAGCTACCTGACCGACCTTGCACCGAGTGTCGATGCAGAGATTGTCTTCTCTGTTAGCTCTCACTACACCAACTTGTCAACCCAGCAGCCGATGCAGAACTATAGCTTTGACCAGTCTGAGGCTGACACTGTCCTCTTCTCCGCTTATGCAGTTCTGCGCGAGTCAGGCTACAGTGGCCCCATTGTCATTGATGCCGCTGACACCGATGCCTATGTCGCTGCAGCAGCCATCTCTCAGCAGCTGCCCGGTATGCTCTGCATCAAGTGAAAGCAGGAGGCGGTCTTCTGCCGTGGCCTGGTGACTGACGAGATGGCAGACTGCATTGTGCAGCTGCACTGTATGACAGGCTGTGATGCCAACTCAGGCTTCTACGGCAAGGATAAGAAGTCGGTGTATGACCAGGTGTTGAAGAGCCCTGTGGCGCGACGGCAGCTCTCACGGTGCGGAGGTACCCTTGACCTCGAGGAGGAGGTTGTAGAGGAGCTCTTCGAGTTCACACGACATGTCATCTACGGCGACAAGAAGAGTAGCACCATGGCTGAGGCCCGTGCCGCGAAGTGGAAGAGAATAAGGAAGGCATCATTCATCCGTCTCCCTCCTGATGCAGCCTACGCCAACACTGCCTCTGCGCCAACTACTTGTCGTATCAAGTGCGCCACCCCTCCACAACACGCGACCTCCTCTACCGATGCATCTACCTGCATCAGGGCCAGCTGAAGAGAGTGATGAAGATGAGAGCGAACATGATGATGAGGAGGAGGAAGATGATGATGTACAGAGGAGGAGGGGGATTCATCGGAATCTGATGAATCAGAATCTAGTGCCGCAGAATGCTCTGATTCGGACTGATCATATCTCTCAGTCTTATATTTATTCAACAGTTACAATGTCATAACAATGTGTAGCATAACACGAATGCATAATTGGTGACTTCTAAATGTGTTTTAATTCAGTTATGGTGTCATTTGTCTAAAAGGAATAGCCAAAAAGTACAATTTTCAGGGTAAAATGATTTTGTATTATGTTTTAAGTGGTTTCATTTGATAACTATTCAAGTTACTGCTATTACAAGGAGCTTATTTTAAAGTACAATTAGCTCCCTTGTCATACATTTATCAATTATTTTACTGCAAGAGATCCTTATGGAGGTAGTTTGCTTAATAAAAAGTAAAGCAGCACCAAGGTAAAATGGGTTTTGACGTTAACATTTATGAACTGAGCATAATTATGAAATGATCCCTAAAACATAAATTGTCGTTACTAAACCATACATGTTTGGTAGTCATGGATTAATAATTCTGCTATAGTTTACAAGTATTGTTTTTCTCCTTCCTTACATACTGTATAAATGGAAATTCCCAAACCCTACATCTTCCCTTCCCATTCAAAAGTTACGTTTTCGCACTACCGGATGGCGGCCATCTTGGATTTCTGGGTCAAAATGATGTCATTACGTCAAACCGATGTCAGAATCGGAATCCTCGTGGTCGAATTACCCGAAAAAGTGTCTTCATACATGATTCCAGGTGCTCTGGTTCAAAAGTTAATTTTTCAAGATGGCGCCGGCGACCATCTTGGATTTGGCCCTCTAGCGAAAAATGCCGGGATGTTTGGGAGGGACCCGGGGGCTATTTTTTTTTATAAAAGGTCCATAGAAGTCAAATCAATCGTCAAAACATCTTACCCAGAGAATGGTCACGGAACTGAGGTTCTGGACCCAACTAACATGTTGGCCCCAGCCGGGATTCGAACCGGGGTCACAGTGGTGGAAGGCGAGGAAAGTACCACTACACCAACCTGATCCCTTTTTTCATAATCAAGATAGAAACCTTTCTAGAAAATTTAAAATGGTTCATCTTGTTCTATAATGTCACGTTTGCGACAAAATTTACATCCAAATTGGCAACTTAACCAATGCAAATATTTGCGCAAAATTATATGAAAGCAAATGTAGTAGGAACAAAATTACGACGCCGCATATTTCTGTGACAATTTTTCCAACAACTTTTGCGACGCCTTGATAATTTGGCAAATATCTAATTTAAGACATCTATGACGTCGTAGACATTGACACAAAAAGCTATCGCAAGATTAACGATGTTGGAAATAATGTTCACAAAACGTGCGATGCTCCAAATATTTTGAAAAAATACAAATTGTGGCATATATTTTTCGAGTTGTTTGGATGTTCCTTCAAGACCACCATCTATGTTTCGTCCGGCTAAGCACGACATCGTTATCAAAGGAAACAAATTACAAACATGGAGCCTTCCTCTATTTACGTCCTTCTAACCAACCTGTATGTACCACGTATGTGATGTATGAAAACTGCATGTAGGAGATGAGGCAATGCCGACATTGTCAGTCAGTTCTGTGTATTATCTTTCCAGGTTTAGAAACCATGGGTCTTTTCTGGAGTCTCCGTTCTGCTCCAGGTCAAAAGGCGGGAATCCGTTTTGGGAAGAAGGACGTCATGGAGCCTGTAGAGTTTACCTTCTCCGTCTACAATGGTCACCAGAAGGTAGAAAGCCTGGTCACGGCACAACCAGCGGCACAGCCAGCGGCGATCACACAGACGCGCACGCAGAGATGATACATGAAAGAGGTGGAGGTGGACCGAATCAAGGTCCATTCCGGGAGATTCAGGGGAATACTCTTTAAACCAAAAGGTTTGCTTGTTGCTGAAATTATACTCCAAATACTCAATTCATTTCATTAGTACAATATTTTACAAGATAAGAATTGTGAAAAGTGTCAACCACTCCTTTTTTCACTTTATCTGCGTAATCAAGCGTAATATTTTGAGTAGTGTAAAATCAAGTGCATAGTACAGATTAGTTACAAAAACACTGCTCGAGAAAATAATGAATTCGCGAAACTGTTTTTTGTCCGAAATTATTCCAGTTTGTAGTTTGGCGAGATTTTGAGAAAGTACTCAACACTGACAGAAGCATTTTTAAGTTGAAGCTCTCCTTGCTTCTTGTGGCTTCGCTGCTCTCGCACTACACTACTTTGCTTACGAAGATCTACCTCGCGCCTCTACAGCGTTGACCGAAACGTCATATTTTCCTTATTTTGTTTGTTTCTCATGACCGGGTCCTTTTCCAGGAGTGATTGATATGTTTGGTGCAGCAGGAGGAGTCATTGAGTACCGTGCTGCTCTCCTTGCCTCCCATGGCTTCGCTGCTTTCGCACTGCCCTACTTTAGTTACGAAGATCTGCCTCGCAACGTTTCCCATCTGGAGTTCGAATATTTCGAGGTAAAAGGAGAAACAACTGGATAAACATATAATTGTAATCAAGTTAAAATGAATTTTTGTGACATGAATGCAGTAATGGCAGCGCTATTTCCATACTCTAAATTTCATAACATCTAAAACATTTTAGCTGTAGTTTAAACAATTTGGTTTGTATGTTTAAAATGCAAATGTTCATATTAATGAGTCAAAGCATGAATTCATCAGAAGTACAGCTTAAGTTCATAGCATTAACACTTCTTTAGGCGGTCCAATGTTGTGTAATTTTGTTCCAGCAAAGACCGGTGACATCACACGAAAAACGTCTACAGTCGACTCTCGATAATACGAGGTCCTCCGGACTTACGCAAATATCTGGTATTACCCGGGCTCTCGTCCTATCCGGGCTGCGATTTGTTTCCCCAAACGAAATCCGAATGGGGTTAACTTGACCTTATAATTTCCAATCAACAATCCCTCCTACGCCGGATAGACGACATGGAATATCGTCATACAGAGATTGAAAAATCTGTTACATACACCTCAGAGACCATCGAAGAAGTCAGGGTAGAAAGCAAAAATCAACAATCCAAGCTGGCTAAAATGACAACTGAACTTGAAAATGCCGAAAGAAAAATCACCCGACTGGAGGATACTACGATTAGACTTGAACGCTACTCCAGGAGCTACAACCTACGGCTTGGAGGGATCGCTGAACTCCCCAATGAACCATTAAACTATGCCTATGACAAAATCAAGCAAATACTGAAGGAGAAATGCAATCTGGAAATAGAAAATGCGCATCGCTCTGGACGTCCAGTTAAAGGCAAGACCCGTCACATCCTAGCCAAGTGTTTATATCGACCAGAGCGTCAAGCGGTGTTACTCGGATCCAAAGCAGCCCTGTCCAGTTGTGGTATCTTTATGATCGAAGATCTTCCTGCGGCTGACCTCGCCAAAAAGAAAGGATAAGGAGGTGATGCACAAGGCATACGTGGCCGGTAAGAAACCGGCATTCCAAAATGGGCAACTGTTCATTGATGGTCATAGATACACTCCCCAGCCCACCTCCCGGACTGATTGACATGGATACAATTGAATTTACTTGGTGTAAAGTATGATGGTCAATCACTTTAACCATACGGAGCATGTTGATGTCGTGTCCTTTCTATGTAACTGTCATCCCCTCTTGTTAGTATAGTTCTTGTTTCTGTCCAGTTTTATGTATACATGTATATCCTATATCCTGTATATAGTTCTTGATGTTTGTAGTTCCCTGTTTAGTAATTAGTAATTAATCAATGCCAATTAGATTTCCATGTAATGTTTGTAGTAACCCAGTAAGAAATAATCAAAATGCTATTTTCTGTGATTCTTGTAAATATTGGACCCATCTGAATTGTACGGAATTAACGCTTGGCGATTATTTTATGTTACCTGATCAAGATGACCCATGGTACTGTCCACCATGTATTATGCGTGCATTACCATTTAACAGTCTTGACCCTAGCGAATTTTCTCAAGTAATTTCTGATTTTATCTCTGACACTCAACACTCGGTTACTAATTTAGAAACTCTTATAGAGCTAACTCAGGATTCAGTTGGCCAAGCCCAGTTTGACGATCCCAACAATTCTTGTCGACTTAACAAATCAAATTATTATTTTCATGATGAATTTGTGGAATTCTTTAACCATGATGATCCTAATAATTTCTCCCTCCTACATTTCAACATAAGAAGTTCAAACAAAAATATGTATAATTTAAAAACATGCTTGTATTCATTAAATCGTAATTTATCTATCATAGGATTAAGTGAAACTTGGCTTAATGCCAAATGTAATCTAAATCCAAATATGCCTGGATACATTTTGGAGACTAAAAACAGAGAGGGCAAAATGGGAGGAGGTGTAGCGATGTATTTGTTATCAAGTCTTCAATATATTCGGAGGTCTGATTTAGATGATCTTGGTAATGATTCCCTAGAATGCATTTTTGTTGAAATAGTCACCCCTCGTCAATATAAGAATCTGTGTGTTGGTGTGGTTTACAAACCGCCTAGTGCAAATTTCAATCAATTCATTACCAGCTATCAAAGTATTCTTGAGTCTATTACAAAGAAAAACAAACTTTGTTTGATATGTGGTAATTTTAACTTAAACCTATTATTGAATATTGATAATAATAATAGACAGTCACATGAATTTCTAGACACTATTTATTCACCCTATTGTGCACCACTCATTAACAAACCTACAAGAGTTACTCAAACATCAGCTTCTCTTATTGATAACATTTTTTCCAACATATTACCATTTCCAGATGCTGGTATTTTAGTGACGGATGTCTCAGACCATTTTCCAATATTCACATCATTTGCATTAACGGTTAATCGTTCCAATCCAAGGTCCACTTATACTCGGAAATACACACGAGAAAACATAACTAATCTTAATAGTGATTTGAATTCCTGTGACTGGACAAATGTCGCCTCTGCCTCTGATGCAAACATTGCCTTTAATAATCTTATGGATGTTTTAAATTGACTTATTGAAAAGAATATTCCCACTATACATAATAAGCATGCATCACGAAAAACAACTCCGAAATCCCCATGGGTTACTGTTAGTTTATGCAAATCAATCTATCACAAAAATAAGCTCTACCACAGATACATGTCACATCCTAATGATTCTAATCGAACAAAATATGTGCGCTACAAAAATATTTTAACTAATGTTCTTCGTAACTCTAAACGTAATTATTATGCTGAGCAGTTCAAACAACATACAAATAGTATTCGGAATACATGGAAAATCATCAATAATGCAATTAGCAGTAAACCGCAATCCAGACTCAACAGTATTGACAATGATGGTGAAATTATTGATAATCCGCATCACATAGCTGATCAGTTTAATAATTATTTTACTGCAATTGGTCAAACTCTTAATGACAAAATCCTACCAAACACAAATAACATCTTTGATTACGTATCTAACCCTAATCCGAATTCTATTTTCTTTGCCCCAGTTACTGAAGAAGAAATTATTGATATTGTACATAAATTACCAAAGAAAACAAGTGCAGGTTATGATCAAATAACTAGTTCACTTATAAAGGAAAGTATCTTCTCAATCACCAAGCCTTTAACCCTTATTATGAATTTTTCGATCTCAACTGGAATATTTCCTGAAAAAAATGAAGGTTGCCTATTTTTAAGAGTGGTGATTCGAAATTGGTAAACAACTACAGACCAATTTCAGTATTAACCACCTTTTCAAAAATTCTTGAGCGTATCATATATAGTCGTACCACTACACTTTTAAATGAGAATAATATTATATCAGATAGCCAGTTTGGTTTTAGAGAAAATCACTCAACATCGCATGCCATCATTAAATTAATTGATAAATCACAACTAACCTTGATTCATCCAAAAGTACGCTTGGAATATTTTTAGACCTCTCTAAGGCCTTTGATACTATCAACCATGACATTATTTTATCAAAGCTTGCCTATTATGGGATAAGAGGCATTCCTCTTGTGGTTTAAGAGTTACCTTTCAAATCGTCAACAATTTGTGGCTTTAGAGGATTACCAATCTTCTCTTAAACAAATATCCCACGGAGTCCCTCAAGGATCCATACTTGGACCTCTTCTGTTTTCTATTCACATTAATGATTTTAATAAATCGTCTGATATATTTTCGTTCATTATGTTTGCTGATGACAGTAATGTATTTCTTAGTCATACTAGCATTGACGTACTTGCAGATTTAGCCAATCGGGAACTACTTTAAAATTTCTGAATGGTTTAAAGCAAATAAGGTATCCCTTAATATCAAGAAAACTACTTGCATGTTATTTACTAATAAACCATGGTCCCATTTACCAAATATATATATCGATAACATAAACATACTTTATTCTGATTGTGTAAAAAAATTGGGATTGTATATTGATCCTACTCTCTATTGGAAAAATTAGTAAGCTCAAAGCCTTTTTCCCACAGGAAGTCCTGTTTATGCTTTATAATACACTGATCTTGCCATATTTGAACTATGGGATCCTGGCATGGGGAAATTGTGCTGCTAAACATGTTAACAGAATTCTTAATCTACAAAAATGGGCCTTGAGAGTAATTAATTCTGTTAGTTTGCTTGAACATTCAAATCCACTTTTCTATAAACATAAAACTCTTAAGGTTAATGACATTTACTCACTTCAGCTTGGAGCCTTCATGCATCGTTTAAGCAATAATTTACTCCCAAATTCAATTAAACAAATGTTTTGCAGAAATGAAACTATACATCACCACTTTACCCGACAACGTAGAGAATTTCACTGTTCATTTCATTTGCAAGAACAACTGTTTTTAAAAAGACAATTAGACATGAAGGCCCTAAGTTTTGGAATACCTTACATAATTCACTGAAGGGCATTCGTAGCTTCCCATTATTTTAATATAAACTTAAAACTAGTCTGTTATCTAATTACTTGAGCTTAGATTAAACTTCTTACTGGGTTACTACTTTGTATACTACTTAGTTTTTTTCTGTATGTCACTACTCTGTATTTCTATTGATTAGGAATATATTGGCTTTAATTGTTTATTCTTGTTTTATATGCAACTTACACATTCTTCATTTTCATCAAATTTATGGGTTAATGTATGTTTAAGGGGATCCCTACTCGTCAAGCTCTGCTTTTTGGGGATCCCTTCCACATGTATCTCTAAATTAAAAAAGAATGTATAAATATATTTCGGTAATCTAATATCTAATTTCCTAATATAATTACGTTCAAATGTTATTTTCATGAGATGTGGTAACACAAATATAAAATGAATGAATGAATGAATATTTCGGACTTTACTTCCCTCCGGAGCCACGAATTAGAAGGGAAAAAAATGAATTCGAAAGTAATGAAATTTCGGACTGTATTTCCCTTTTAAAAAATTCCTCCAAAGCTGGAAATTAGAAAATCTTGATGGGGCTCTTGTTAGTTGGTAACCATCACGGAAACTAGCATAAGGCACAAAAACGAGGAAACAACAAGTGCATTTTTTGTGAACAACAGAGGGCGTTTCTCGATCGTGGGGGTCTTCATTAATGACTAGTTTTTACTGTAACATTTGTCGAAATGTTGGGGTGCGACTGTCGGGGATTAATAAGCTCTAAAATTAATTTATAATCATGGGGTAAATTGAATATTTTGAGTTACAAACGGGATTGATATTACTGAACAAAAGAGGGCGCCAAACATTCTGCTTTTCATGATTGCCTTGGCGTGGTTGGGTTATCTTTTTTCCGGCTGACTGTAGGGGGAACGAAAGCAAGTGTGCTGTTTTCGCACTCCGGCGTTAGTTTACACAATTTAAGTTTCGGGAACCGCACGGGAACCCAAACGCCCATTGTCCACCTTTCAAATGAATAGCCCCTCAAGCGGAACGTTCGAGACACAAACAGCCGATGTCTACGTGGAGTGAAAACCGCAGGGCAGTATTAGCAAGCATTGTGACTGCGCCAGTATCATAGCGGCATGAGACACAAACAGGTGATGTGTAAGCAGAGTGAAAACCGCACTGCAGAATTAACGAACATTAATTACAATAACTTTTCAAATTGAATGGATTCGCTGATGGACAGGTTTTCCAAAATGTTCGTGGAAAATAGATAACAATACATGTATATACATTCAAATAAAGTATCTCGCGTCATCTCCAAGCAAATGTAGCAGTGCACATAGTTATAAAAACATTGATTTTGCATTCGTTATACTGTGAGCGTGGACTCAAACTCCACCATAGTTATATCAGCCATGCGAAGCACGCTGATATATTATGATACATTTTGTCAAACGATTTCAATCGCACTTGGTCAGTTATAACCTTGTTGTCAGTCCCATACGCGTTGATTGCAGATTTAGGTCAAAGGTCACCTATTGTTCAGCAGTGGTCATTTTCACGAAAAACACGGAAAATGCTTCTTTTCCCACATTTTCAATTGATTTAATCCACACATGGTCAGTTACACCTCTGTTGAGAGCACCTGATATGGTGTCTTTGCAGATTAAGGCCAAAGGTCAGCCAGTGGTCAGTAGGGGTCATTCTCTGGAATACATGCTAAATTGCACTGTTGTCCCTTTTTTCATTGTATTTCAGCCACAGTTGAGCAGTAATTACACCGATGTCGATAGCCTCTGATCGGGTCATTGCAGATTTATGTCAAAGGTCACCTAGTGGTCAGCAGGGGTCATTTTCTAACAAACATGCAACATGGTTCTTTCCCACATCTTTTGAATCGATTTCGGCAACATTTGGTCAGTTATAAACCGTATCGAGTGCCGAATATGTGGGGGTTTGAAGATTGAGGGCAAAGTTCGCCGAGTGGTCAGCAATACTTATTGTCTGGTGACCTACGGACAACCGGCTGATATTTGTGCTTCGTGAAGCACAGACATCCTGCTCTAGTTATGTCAGCCGTGCGAAGCACGCTGATATATCGGGGTCCTTCTGTATCTTCGTTTTCTTCGTATTTCTCACCATGAGCTATAAATTGCTATAAGTGCCAAACCCTTTGGCCAATTTCAACAAAACTTGGCCCTATGGACAACTGACCCAAGCTTGATATGTGGTTCACTCTGACCGGGGTAAAAGGTCACCTAGCGGCCACTAGCGGTCATTTTATTGAAATTTACAAAATGCTTCTTCTCCCACAGTCTTCATCCGATGAAGGCCAAACTTGGTCAGTTGCATCCCTACACCAAGCCTCATACAAGCTGTACACAGAATTTGGCTCAAGGTCACCTAGTGGTCACTACCGGTCATTTCATGAAAATAAAAAGCGGCTTCTTCTGCTGCATTCTTTAGCCGATTTTAGCCGTATTTGGTCGAATGCTTCCTCGTCTGAAGCCCTATATAGGGTCATAGCAGATTTGGGTCAAAGGTCACTCATTGGTCAGTTGTAGTCATTCTCTGGAAAACGGACAAAATGGCTTTGTGTCCTCACTTTTTTCATCGATTTTAGCCAGTTTCGGTCAGTTATGGGCCTCTTGCAGGTTTCAGTTTTTGCAGATTGGGGGCAAAGGTCACCTAGTGGTCAGCATGTGGTCATTTTCTGAAAAATGGACAAGATGGCTTTGTTTCCTCACTTTACCCAACGATTTCAGCAAAACTTTGTCAGTCATGGGCTTCTAGCAGGTTTCGTGTGCACTGTTTGCAGTTTGGGGCAAAGGTCACGTAGTGGTCAGTATACCACCGGCTGATATTTGTGCTTCGTGAAGCACACACATCCTGCTCTAGTTCTTTCTTTCTTTTTTCGGGGAAACGCAAAAAAATGCTATATCTGCCAAAAGCCGATTTGAGCCATATTTAGACAGGATCTTCCTTGACTTGAGTCCTATCTCAAGTGACCAGCATGTGGGGTAAAAGGTCACCTAGTGGTCACTAGTGGTCATTTTCTTCAAAAATACAAAATGCTTCTTCTCCCACAGTCTTGGTCCAATTACTGTCAGACTTGGTCAGTTACATCTCTGGACCAAGCCTCATATACGGTGTACACATATTTCGGCCAATGATCACCTAATGGTCAGCAGGGGTCATTTTCTTCAAAATTACAAAATGATTCTTCTCCCACAGTCTTGATGTCAAAATTGGTTATTTACATCTCTGGACCAAGCCTCATATATGGTGTATACTTAATTTGGCCAATGGTCACCTAATGGTCAGTCGGGGTCATTTTCTTCAAAATTACGAAATGCTTCTTCTCCCACAGTCTTGATGTCAAAATTGGTTATTTACATCTCCGGACGAAGCCTCATATATGGTGTACACATAATTTGGCCAATGGTCACCCAATGGTCAGTCGAGGTAATTTTCTTAAAAATTACGAAATGCTTCTCCCACAGTCTTGATGTCAAAATTGGGTATTTACATCTCTGGACCAAGCCTCATATAGGGTGTAGGCCTACAAAGACTTTGGCCAATGGTCACCTAATGGCCAGTATAAAGGGGTCCTTTTCTTCAAAATTACGAAATGCGTCTTCTCCAACAGTCTTGATGTCAAAGTTGGTTATTTACATCTCTGGACCAAGCCTGATATAGGTTGTACACAATTTGGCCAATGGTCACCTAATGGTCAGAAGGGGTCATTTTATTGTACTGAAACGGGTAAAACGATTTTTGGTCAACATTCTGATTTGAACCATTTTTCGTCAAGTACATGCTTAGCCCATACCCTGTACATCAGTAGATTTCAGGGTAGTGTTATGGCCACTCAGTGGTCACTAGATGGTTATTTTATGAAAATGCGGAAACGCTCACAACAAAAATGCTTCTTTTCATAGAATCAATTTTAGTCAAACTTGGTCAAATGCAACCTTGGCCTAAGCTCCTTTTGGGGTATTCAAATTTTGGGGTCAAAGGTCACCAACTGGTCAGTAAGGGTCAATTTGCAAACAAATACAAAATGCTTCTTCTCTTACATTCTTTTGCCGACTTCAGCCCGACTTGGTCAGATGCATCCCTGTCTCGAGCCTCGTATGGGGTACAAAATTGGGCCAAAGGTGGTAAGTCGTGGTCAGTAGTAATCATTGTATTAATACATACAAAACGCATTGTCTGATCTTCTATATTCTTTAGCCGATTTCAGCCAAAAATGGGTAAGAGCCCAGATAGCATCATGATATTGAACCAATGTTGGGCCGTCAAAACTGTTTTGTTGGGCCAACATTGCCTGTCGATGTTGGGCCAGTGCAATTTTGCTTATCGGCATCTTATTGGCCCAATGTTAAAGTTGGCTTATCGTTGGCCAAACATTACCGTTGGTTCAACAGTGGACCGATGTTGTCCCACTCTATTGAGAAACCTAGAGCCACCATTCTACCATCAAAGTTGAAAGGTTTTTCCAATGTTGGGCAATCAAAACTGTTTTGTTGGTCCAACATTGGCTGTCGATGTTGGGCCAGTGTAAATTTGCTCATCGGCATCTTATTGGCCCAATGTTAAAGTTGGCCTAACGTTGGTCAAACATTACAGTTGGCTCAACAGTTGACTGCTGTTGTCCCACTCTATTGAGAAACCTAGAGCCACCATTGTACCATCAAAGTTCAAAGGTTTTTCCAATATTGGGCCATCAAAACTGTTTTGTTTAGCCAACATTGGCTGTCGATATTGGGCCAGTGCAATTTTGCTCATCGGCATCTTATTGGCCAAATGTTAAAGTTGGCCTAACGTTGGCCAAACATTACAGCTGGCTCAACATTGGACCGATGTTGCCCCACTCTATTGAGAAACCTACACTATTAAAAAAATCTCTCACTGTTAAATTACAGTAGATTCTATTGTCAATTGGCATTACAGAAGTTACTGTTTTCGGACAGCACATTCTACTGTTGCTTTTTTCTCTATATATTAACAGCAGATTCTACTTATTTGGTTTTGTACATCTTTATACAGTGATTCCACTTATTGTGCAATCCTACATATACTACATATTCCTACATTATACTACAGTGTACATGACCCCATAGATCCTACTACATACATACATAGCATAGCGCAGTTTGCTTGTATATTCATTCGGTCGAGCCATTATGAAGTCATGGTTCGCCTTCAACTGTTTCGATATTTTGAACATGAACAGTGATGTAATAATGGCATGTTAAAAATAATGTTCGGATAGAAGTAATTTTGTACATGAATTGATTCACAAATTAACTATTATGATCAAGAAAGTTGGTTTTTGGACTAAAACACAGCAATTTATAGTGATTTTTTCGAGCACAAATTTCCTCAATTCTCATTGGTCAGCTGCCGCGTAATGAGATTCATGTAGGATAACAGTAGATTCTTTGTGAACGAACATGTCAAAAAAGAACCTTGTATAATAACAGAACTTCTTTGTAAATGTAGTTTACAATTGCGCAGTTGTTCATATACAAGGAATTCCTTGTTAAAAAACAAAAAATGTTTGTAACAGAGTTTCTATGTGATTATACAGAAATAAACTCTGTAGGCCTAAATCGTTGTACCACAACGTAATTTTTAACAGTGTAGAGCCACCATTGTACCATCAAAGTTGAAAGGTTTTTTTTTATGTTGGGCCATCAAAACTGTTTTGTTGGGCCAACATTGGCTGTCAATGTTGGGCCAGTGTAATTTTGCTCATCGGCATCGTATTGGCTTAATGTTAAAGTTGGCTTAACGTTGGACAAACATTACAGTTGGCTCAACAGTGGACCGTTGATGTCCCACTCTATTAAGAAAACTTGAGCTACCATTGCACCACCATCAAGAGTCTACAGTGGCATGTGTTTTTATACTCTTTTTATAGTCTACTTTTTTATTATTTGGGTATGTGAAGTTGTGAGTTTGATGTGATGGTGTGTAATTTTAGTATGGTTTGTGATTATTTTAATTTTTTCTAAGTATTTTAATGAGAGACGACAGCATGACAGTGTTGACGGCTTAACATGGGAAAACCTTTGAACTTTGATGGTGCCATGGTGGCTCAAGGTTTGGCAATAGAGTGGGACAACAACGGTCCAATGTTGAGCCAACTGTAATGTTTGGCCAACGTTAGGCCAACTTTAACATTGGGCCAATAAGATGCCGATGAGCAAAATTACACTGACCCAACATTGACAGCCAATGTTGGCCCCCCAAAAATATTAATGATGGCCCAACATTGGAAAAACCTTTGAACTTTGATGTTACAATGGTGGCTATAGGTTTTTCAATAGATTGGGACAACAGCGGTCCAATGTTGAGCCAACTGTAATGTTTGGCCAACGTTAGGCCAACGTTAGGCCAACTTTAACATTGGGCCAATAAGATGCCGATGAGCAAAATTACACTGTCCCAACTTTGACAGTCAATGTTGGCCCAACAATACAGTTTCGGTGCCTTAATTTCCTACTATCAATGTCAGTCAGTCACCTGTGTTTTCTTATTTATTCTACTGGAATAAATCTCTGTGTATAATCAATAAATCAGACATTTTCGTACAGTTTCGTACAACAACATAAAAAACGAATGGCAGCACAGAACCCGCTGGTTGATCATTACCTATAAATTATTACACGTCATTTCTGTTAACCACCTTGGATTAATACTGATAATACTAATACAAATTTTACTGCCAGCTAATTAAATGTACTGGCTGCACTGGAATGTGCGTACATGTATGTGTGCACATTTTCACACAGGGCAAAGCAACTATAAAATTGAAACATCAGCTCTATTTTAAAATCCCAAAGCTGTTATAACTCAGAATGTCATGAACATAAACCATCATAACCTCTAATGTCTGTTCTGATTGTGGTGCACTTTACCAACAGGGTATAACCAGAATAAAATCGAATACGTCCGCTAGATGCATTGACAAATTCCGCTAGATTTAACAACATTCTGCGAAATCATATAGAACGAGAATTGTTCCCATCGCGAGGACGGGCACAGGCGGTTTCAGTTGTTCATGCGTGACTTAACATTGCTTGTGAGAAAAATAACGTTCAAGATTAGTACACAAAACATTGGGAATACTTTACTCAAAGTAGGTTGAAGGTTGTTGTAATGCGAAATATACGGACGTAGCCGCAGCCGAAGATACGATCGGCACGCACCACCAACCCACACCCAATTTCGATTCGAGTTATATACCGCCCTCTATTGACGGAAGATGTATGTTGCTACTTTTGCAAATTTAGGTTGATGTCATGTGACACTTCGCCACACACATCGCCACACACATCAACTGGTTATGCATTTTTAACATTGTTCAACCTGCCGCTAGAGGGCGCTCTAACATTTTATGACGTCACCAGTAAAAAGCAAAATCAGATCTCTCTCGATTGATTTTATACTGATTTTCAAAGATTAAACTTTCAAATTATAAGGCACTTCCGGTCTATGCATGTGCCCGTTAATATTAAGATCTGAGATTGTTGAATGACAAAAGTGACCTCTAGAAAATTCGTGTACAATCTCAATGACGATTTGGGCTGGAAAAATACAATCTTAACGAAAACAATAGCGGTTCCGCAATGTATGCGGAATCGCTAATTACATGAAATACATTATAAACTCTTATTGTTACGTCCAATTTCCATATAATGTACAATAAATTAAAGTACGCACGTACGTGTCCAACTTGGCTACCATGGTGTCCCTGTTCAATCACAACTTAACAACCAACGTTGGCCTAGAATTTGCTTCCTGCTTTTGTCCGACATAACGATTGCCACCTTTTCCCCAACGTTGTTCCTCTCTTCTTCACCAACATGACGCCAATGTTTAATCATGAACTACAACCAATGTTGGGCCAGAATTGTCTTCCTACATATTACCGACATGACGATTGCCAACTTTTTTCCCAACGTTGTTCCAACCTTCCTAACCGGCATGGCGCCAATGTTTAAACACAACCTACAACCAACGTTGGCCTGGCATTTTCTTCCTACATTTGTCCAACATAACGATTGCCACCTTTTTCCCAACGTTGTTCCTCTCTTCTTTACCAACATGACGCCAATGTTTAATTATGACCTACAACCAATGTTGGGCCAGCATTGTCTTTCTACATATTACCGACATGATGATTGCCAACTTGTTCCCAACGTTGTTCCAACCTTCTAAACCAGCATGACGCCAATGTTGAATCACAACCTATAACCAATGTTGGCAGAGCATTTGTTTCCTACATTCGGCCGACGTCAGGACCGCCAACTTTTGCCCAACATTGACCCATTGTCAACCACCAACTTTAATCCATATATGTGACCCGCTCTGGAAAATATATGCCGATCAATTGATGACATTGGCCCAACGTTGGCTGAACACAAAATGCCAACGCCGACATTGCCGATCAGAAACCGACACTGATGCAACATCAGCGTGCTATCTAAGAGGCATCCCTCCCAAGGCCGAACTTCATCTGTGATGGTCAAACTTTAGGTAAAAGGCCACCTAAGGGTCAGTTGGGGTCAAAATGCTTCTTCTCTTATATTCTTTTGCCAATTTCAACCAAAACTTAGATGCTTTGGCAATTTCGGGCCAATGGTCACCTTGTGGTCAGTGCCAGTCAGTTCAGACAAACCTTTCTAGAATTGTTTCCTTGCACGTAATTCGAACATACAGTTTAGAGAAAGGATAAAAAGTAATTTAATTGACAGGTATGTATATTTGCGAGTTAACATTGTTGTTTGCGAAATGCATTGCTTTGGATGACATTATTGCTCAACTATTATGTTCTTCTTGTGTAAGTATACTGTAATTCACGAATAAAAATTGAATGACTTTTACAATTGTATCTTTACTTTTAGGAATCAGCACTATGGCGGCTACCCCTTTTTGAGTACAAGAGCAGATGACAGAAGACGGTGCCTGCTTTGCAATGAAAATATCAAGGATAAGGATGGTGGCTGGACAGTCGTGGCGCAGCTAATTGAAATTCAGTATAAGGCGGCTGAGAACATACACTCTTATCAACACTTGACCATCTGTCAGCCAGTGTTTGGAGAACTTCCAGTCCAGCTTGTCACATTTAAGATGTCATCCCTATCCTTGATATTTTCATTGCAAAGCTCTAAATTGTAGCAACTTAAGTCTCCGTGTACTCTATTCCGAATTTCTGCAACGGGGAGAGCCAACAATTGTCATAGGGTGTTTAAGCCCCCGCCCCTTACAATGTATATGCTACTTTCTACTGGAAAATTCAGTACTGATTTATTTATCGACTAACAAGCTTCAATTAGCAAATTCCATGGAGCCAATAAGCAGAAAACGTTGCTAAGCAAAGAAGATATACTTTCTGCTTAACAGCTTCACAAAACTGCGTCCGGATCTCTGCACCCACATTCTTCTATGTCTGCATCAGCCAATGATAATGGCGTATGGGGCGGGAATTTTACCCTTCCCCGGCGGCATTCACACGATGTACCAAAACATCAAAACCGGTACTGTCCCCCTCCCAGTCTTTTTTCATACATCATTGTCTGTACGTCAGTTAAATACTCATGGTTCTTCATGTATGCCTTACCTAGTGCCAACTGGGAAATATATTGCAGGTAATACATTTTCAGCCACTATTGTAATTTTTTACTGACAAGTAGTTTTACTCAGCTCTGAGCTTTAAACGGGGCAAAAAGAAAATTCATTTACAAATTAAGCAATATATTTTGTGCCTCCGCATCCCAAACCTAAAGTGATATGTCACTGGCCACAATATTCTTCTGATTCTCATAAATTTCAAAGCTTGCTGCTGTTTGATGAACGATACTCATGAAGAGCTCCTTGTTGAGTTGTTGGTATGTGGGTGCCGTCTCCTTCAACGATCAGGTGTTTACGGAGGAAAGCGAGTGATTTAACCCAAGCATCCTGGCATGCGTGTGCGTGTTGCTTCGTCTCTCCTCCAAAATCCAGCACTATGTCTAGACAAAACCAAGGCAAAATTATTTGCTATACACCCAAAAAGGTGACCCCAAATCCAGGGAGATTTTGCGAGAATGCGGTTCTTTTGGGAAAACCGTATACATGTACAACCGTTTGCGGCGGTCCATGTTGTGGGATTATCTTTTGTGAATCGGCTGGGAATAGTCTACCGTCAAGAAATAGCCCTCGCGCAATCACCTGGGGCAGAGCCACAGGTGCGCGGCCATAATTATTAGTAATAATGATATTCAGAACGAAAGCCAACAAGAAAATTTGTTCAATTATTGTAGAGGGGTTCAGCTTAGTCTGGTTCCCTGACCTGAAGATTCACTGACGTCTAAATCTTAGGTCAGGCAGCTACCGCGGTTTATAATAGATCATAACGAATAGCGTTAGTCCGAGTGACGTCAGTGGCATCATTAAGATTTTAACATTCTTGCAAAATCCAGTCCGCAAAATACTGCAAGAGTGTGGCATTGATTTTTCAGTTTTTATATATAATTGAGAATTCAAATTCCAGGATCTGTAAAGGACCTGACAGATATTTTGTTATTGCGAAAATCAACGTTAATAGCCGAATGTTACCGAAAACCGAAAAGTTCGGAAAACTTCGGACGTTTTCGGAAAGTGCCAGATTTCTGGCAATTTTCATCACGTGACATTGGCGGCTACCGGAAATGGGCGTCTAGAGCTACAGCTACGGATACGTCACGCGTAGTTGTAATGGACGAACACCTAGACAACAATCCTAGACAAGCGATTCGGACGCAGCCTAATATTGTGGTCTGGGAACCAGGCTAGGTTCAGCTCTTCGCCCCCTGCTTCCAAAGCAAAACATTATTATCCATTTGAGAAAACTGAATGCTTCTTCTGAATCATTTCAAGTTGAACTAATGGTTAGACTCTTTGTAGAACGAATTCAACGAAACCATGACGAAAAAAGGGTATGGGTACATAACGTCCCCAAACTTTGCTTTTAAAAGCAGTCGGTCTCCTATGGAATTCCATATCTGCCATTTCAAACGTCGCCCGTCGCCCTTCAAAACGTCGCGCGTCGCCCTCCAAAACGTCGAGCGTCGCCCGTCGTCACTCGTGCGTCGCCCTTCAAAACGTCGAGCGTCGCCCGTCATGCGTTGCCCTTCAAAACGTCGAGCGTCGCCCGTCGTGACTCGTGCGTCGCCTTTCAAAACGTCGAGCGTTGCCCGTCGTGCGTCGCCTTCAAAATGTCGAGCGTCGCCCGTCATGCGTCGCCCTTCAAACGTCGAGCGTCGCCCGTCATGCGTCGCCCTTCAAAACGTCGAGCTAAGATACGTGCTTAGTCTATGGGGTTGGGTTATATTAAACGAAGAATAGGAAACACAAAGCATTGTCCTCACGAGTATAGGAAAGTACGAATGTGTGTGTTTGTTGTACAAATTACAAATCAGTAAACTGCATTTCTGGGTTTTTTGTATCAGCATCCGTGATGAAGGTCCAGGGCGAGTATCGCCTCCAATCATTATTGGAGTAAATGCATTTCTGATTTTGTGATATAAAGAAATATACAAGCTAATACGTCGAACATATCTCTATCATATTATAATAGTGTGTATTCTCCTTTTCTGTTCTATGCACCTTAATTTGTCGTGCATTCCTGTTATCTTAAAGTTTTCCTGATATATACATTGCACTTTCCTTCTCAAATTTGAAGGCTCGAAGTGCGAAAATGATTGCCCATACACGAAAACGAAAGTAAAATTCGGTAGGGAATTCTCCTTCCAGTCACTCGGCGCGAAATTGAATGACGGATATGCATCGTCTAATTGAATGAAGCTATTTCTAAATTGAATGCGTGAAAGTACATAATTCAATGTCTGCAAACGAAATTGAAGGCTCAAAGTTTGAGAAAAATCGCTCGGACACGAATGCACGTTATGAATTTGACTGCTGTTTTGACGAATTCGGCCGGGAAAACCTATAGTAACAAAAAGATTGCATACAAACAGCATAAATGCTGACATTTACAATATTTACAATAACAACTAAAAATTCATACGTACAACAAAAGAAATACAAGAAAAATAGGAACATTTTAAAAGATATAAAAACAGGTAAAACTTTCAACAGAAACCATTTAGACCACCTACACAAACACAACCCACATCCCCTCAAAAAGAAAAACCAAAACAAACAAACAAACACCCCAACAAACAAACAGAAAACAAACAAACAAACAAAGCCCCCAACAAACAAACAAACAAACAAACATATAAATACAAGTCATAAAATTCTCACACACCAAATTTTACATTACATTCCGTTAGAGTTACAATTGCATTTAAAAGAAAACATAATATAATACTTAACAAGCAAACAACTGACAGATGAAAACTCCAACAAACAAACAATTGCACAAGTAATAGAAACGGACAACAGCCCAAAACAAACCTAGAATAGTCCCCCCCCCCCCCCCCCCCCCCCTCATTCACACACAAGATTTGTCACTTGAAATTTTGTTCTATTACATGTGCTGTGAACATGTACATGTACTACATGCACATACAAAAGTCACTAGTTGATACAATTTAAAATGCTAACTAATGATGGAATGGTGGACTTGCGGTATCTAACAGACCGACATTTAGGTACCTGAAGGCCAGTGATGGTTGGTGATCTAAGCTCTCTGCCACACACATTCCCTATGTGGTGGCAGCATGCCTCTTATAAATATATTAGAGTTAAGAAGTTTGTTACCACACTTAAGCAGCAGATCCTCCCTTCTGGATTTAAGGGTAGGCAAACCAAACATGCTGAGTACTGCGGTGTAAGAGTCATACCCATGGCCAAGAATGATACGCACTGCACGTTTCTGTATGTTTTCAATAGCATTACTTTGGCGGACACTAATAGAACTATGCCAAACCTGACTAGCATACTCTAATAAAATGGGCCTTATGTAACAAGTATACACAGCAATCATTTGAGAAGTGAGTATATTAGCCTTCTTAAGAATACACAAAGTGTACAGCCTACAGGATGCCTTATAGAGACAATGTCTGTGATATGAATGTCCTCTTTCAAGTCATTTTGTACAGTAACACCAAGTAACTTCATATGGAGGTCACAGAATGCAATGCTATGGCATCAAGTTTAAATAAGGACCTAGGAGTGTCACGCTACAAAAACAAATACTGTCATGGTTTGACATTTATATGTTTTTGGAAGCACATTGTTATCATAACACCAACTTGATATGTCATCGAGATAGTTTTGCATGTGACATGGTTGGCCATGCTTCACTATATAGTTAAATCATCAACATATTTCCAATGTCTGCAGTTTCCAGCTGATGCATCATTAACACCCCTAGCGTACGGTTGACACAAATACGTGCAGATTGAAATTGCCACCTGGCCGGGTGACGTCTATACACGTCAATTTCTGCATTTTCAATCCATTATTGGGGTATTGTGTACGTTATGCTTGGCTGCACAAGCCTCTTGTTTCCATTTCGCTTGGCTGCATAACCCGGCATGGTGCCCCGGCACCACCCGGTGGCAAGGGGTACGGTTAATTAACCAATATCAGAAACAGAATGGGACCCAGAGGAAATACCCTGAGTCGTTGACAAATGGCCACAGAGCTTGGTATTTTGGGTACGCTCAGTGAGGAAATGACAGAACGTCTAACTCCAAGTTCAATGCGCTTTCGAATGACAATGTTATGGTTCACCCGATCAAAAGCCTTCGTAAAATCTATGGCACAAAGGCTAGCAAAATGACCAGGTTTATCAAGTCCCCCATGCACAAAGTTAAGCATGTCCACGAGATAGTGTGGAGCTGCCTTTGACATTGCCATACTGATTGACATCCAGCTATGAAGAAATGTCTTCGAGGATCCACTTTGCAAGGAAGGTTTCAAACACTCTTGCGAAATTGGTGTGAGGGAGATTGGCCGAAGTTGGTCAAGGCTTGATATGTTCCTGTCGTTAGGAATGGGCACAATAGTTGCTGTCTTCCAAATGCTGGGAAATTTTCCTTCAAGTAGGCAGGCATTGTACAAGTAGGTGAGAGGGTCAGCCAATTCATAATCAAACTCTCTAATCAATCGTACTGGCAAGTCCGAGGGATGGCCAGCTTTGGTTGGCTTCAGACCCTTGAGGGTCGTAAGCACTTGGCCCATGTATATCACAGGGGGTGGTCACTCGGCTGGTAAATATGAAGGTAAACTCTGGAGATCAAGGGCAAGCAACTGGTTGCATATTAGCGAAGTGGCTATTGATGGTTTCAGATGTGGCTTCTGGGTCTACATCAGCACCAGGGATCATGGTAGGTTTGGATTTGAACTGGCAAAGTCTTTGAATTTGTCTATGCCATTTACCAGGCTGGCTACACTTCAGATGTTGAACAGTGTGCCTGTAAGAACTCACACTTGGCAGTCCTAATTTCCTGCTGTATCTTGATAATTGCGAAGCGAACGCCATTTGTCCATGTTGCCGCTTCTGAAAGCGCGTTGACGTTGTTTAACTAACTGCTTCATAGGTGCAGTAAGTTAACGTGCCCGTACGTGCGTCGCCCATGGGAAAGGCCAATATTTGCTCATATTTCCATATCACGCTCCCATTGGCTGAATTGCCCATGGATTAACTTGTCATTGCACTATCAATTAACATCTGGCCTTACTGAGCAACTGTGTCAATTTCAATATAAGTTCAATCAATCCAAACTGATGTTTAAAGATGATACAAATTATGCAAGCTCAATGTTTTCCTATTTCCCCCTTCCAGTACCGAACAGAAAGTGGCACTGATTGTCTAATTTTGTTAATCTTTTTAATTTATTGACTAGCTTTTATAGTGTCCGTTTTCTGCGTTAAATCTCACGTCGATTGTATTCTACAATCACAAATATTGCATGCGCATTCTCCCTAAAGGCGGCATCAGGTCGACCTGCGATTTGTTTGCGCCACACGACGGAACCGTCGGCGTCAAGCAGAAAAATAATGCTCAGGTCACAAAACTGAGAAATCGTATGATTCTCGTGGAACAAGCGGTATTTCGACGCAAAATAATCGCAACCATGCTCATGTCACCCACGACGCGACGATCCACGACAATTCCACGGCAAAGACAGTCATGTGACTTATTTAACAATGAGGAAATAAATAATGTGCTTGGCCGGTTCGGCTCTGGTCATTGCCAGCGACCATTCCGCTAATACGATCTTAAACGTACTTGCATATTCCCATTCATAAATACCTTTGTGTCGAAACAAGTCAAAAATTATAAGTTATCATCAATTTTGTTCAACGTTTTTACTTCATGCTTTTCAAACACCCCTCTAGCTATGATGTAGTGTGCCGCTCGCGAGGAGTAGTAAACAATCTCCTTATGGAGATTGGCGAGCGCGTGGCGCGTACTGCGAAATTTGGTGCAGAACGCGGAGCGCTGGTGTCGTGTGCTGATTGGCTACACGATGAAAAAGGATGATCTTGATGCGCGCACGACGTCGTAAATTCAAACACAGGTCGACTGCGATTGATTCCGCCTGTCGGGAACACGTCGTAAAAGTTGAATTTTGTTCTACTAATGCGACTGGTGATCATCTTAATATCGTCGCAGTTAAACTCAGGTCAAAACAATCGGCGACTGATGTCTTCCCGACGGTCGTGGCGCAAGCGTAGCTTGATCCTAAAAAGTCAGTCGCGGACTGTTCTGTTTCGTCGCAAGGTCGACCTGAGGCCGCCTTAAGGGCAAAGGTCAAATACCTGAGGGTCCGGGGCGACGCGGGACGGGCGACGTTTTGAAGGGCGACGCGCGACGTTTTGAAGGGCGATGCTTGACGGGCGACGGGCGACGTTATGAGGGGCGACGCGCGACGCTCGACGTTTTGAAGGGCGACGCGCGACGGTTTGAAGGGCGACGCGCGGCGGTTTGAAGGGCGACGCGCGACGGTTTGAAGGGCGACGCGCGACGTTTGAAATGGCACATATGGAATTCCATAGTCTTCAGTACCAAAGTAATGACGGCACGTTCCGGTAGTCAGAACCAGATTACGCAATCATCATGCCAACATAGGTTACTAACAAAGGAATCGCAATCAAATCACGATATGTTAACAAAAGACAAGCATTCCCAGAACGTTCGACAGCTATGTCAGAACCAGTTGCTATGTCAATCAACGTCAATTCTATTACTTTCTCGTCGGAACGCAAGTACCTAGTTTCCCTGACTCTGGGTTCATAGCACTTTATAAAACCAAATTTCCCTGAGTTTTCCCCTGATATTTACCTGAGAAATTTCCAGAATGTCATGAGAAATATTTTCACTTTAACGAGGTTGCTGGAAAGTCAAGTGCGTGTTTTAGACTACATGTATATTACACACACCTATATAGACAATAACAACTGTTCCAATTGTTATTGTCTAGAGAGGTGTGTAATATTCACACTGCATAAACACTAAAAAGCCCCCATATCTAATCAATGGACAAAACCTGGGCACATGGCACAAGATGGACATACGCCAAACTTAGTCAAGAATAAATCTCATTTTCAAGATTTCCCTGCTTTCCAGAGTGGATGGGGAACACTGTTGACTCCTTTAATTAAGGGATACATTAAAAACAGTATAGGCCTACCTAACGGCGCATTATATACATGTCTCCCAACGGGTTGGTAGGGTGGTTCCAGAAGATGCCCCGCCCCTGGGTAGCTCAGCAACTCGTAGTTCTGCCTCCCATGGGACCGTAGCTTCTGGACTATCCGTCTGGCACACTCTACGCTGGGCATATTCTCATCATCCTCGCCGATGCCGTAGAGGAAGTGCGCCTTTGAGTCTTCAATCTGGATAGAAGCAGTCGTAAAGCACTGTGAGCCCACGTCAACTTAGTTCATCAAACGAATTCATAAAATTTGTTGAAAATGTTGATCCTGACTTACGTTCCTGACTTACGGTATACACTTGACCTTTTGCGATTCTACAAACTTTAGCCTTTAACGTTCGATTGTGAGATGAGATTACAGACTGGTTCTATTTGTGTATATTTGGAGGGTGGTAATTTTTTTGATCTACAACAATGGATACCCAGGGGTGGTCAGCGGGCTTCATCCACCATCATGTCTTTGTTTACTTGTACGTGTGTAATACTTGTAAAAAAAAACCAGCCTACACGATTACAAATGTGACCCGTTCTACAAAAAAGGGCATTATGCCGCGCTATGCAAACACACGCACAGGGCTGTTCTATGTAAAGAGGGCAAACAAAATCTTTGTCTAAGGATTTTTTGTTGGCTTCTATTTGTTATAGTTCAATTTTAGAAACGTTAATATTGATAAATAAAGATGAAAACACAAATGTTGGTAGAAATTATCTCATTTCTTTCCCCTTGCTACGTTTAAAGGGCTACATCTCTAAATGTACTTCTGTTAAAGGTAGTATACATCATTTGCAAACCTCAAAACAAAATAGTGAATTATTACGAAATACCTTACTAGAGTGCAAGTAAATAGCAGTCTCGAGTATCCTGTGAAATCATGGCACCTGGTGTGCTGTCGTTTTCAAGAAAAGTGGAAATTTATATCGTTTTCCAACGATTGTTGGCCGACAATCGTTAGAAATAGTCTAGTTCCCCGACCTGATAATTCCCTGACGTCTATTATAATTTATAAGTTGCTCCGTTTTGTCTAAAGTATGGTAAAGGAACCAGACTACTAGAACATAATGTTTCTCTCTCTTCGCAGACTATGGTTTTCCCAGCATATATGCACACACAACTTTAAACAGGTCAGTGTTACAGTATTTGCTAGCACCCTATAAATTACTAACCCCCAAATCCATGTATTTCTGAAAATTGCAGCAAAAGCAAATGATGTATACTACCTTTAAAGATGAAAATACGACTATGCAAATGTCACGAGATCACAAAATACCACAGGTTTCAAACCCACATCACATTAAACTTAGGATGTTACAAATGTATATAACTCATTTTTAAAATGTTGGGATTATAATACCCATCTTTGTAGAGCCGGTCACAAACTATTTAGCTGAACCATCATACAGAAAACCATCCAAAGCATCCACCTATTACTAGCTTTCACTTACGCTGATTAGTTGCTCGTCTGGTAAGTCTCTGACTTTTTCTATTGTTATGTCTTTCATGACATACCCTTCCTCTCCCATGTAGCCTGAGCTTATATCAAACTGGAAACGAAAAGGAAATGTTATGTAAGCATTACCCAACGAACGTTTCTATAACTAAATTGAGATGTTTATTTTCACACATTGAAAGTTGCAACAAAAATTTAGCAGATCAAAGAAAAATCGTAAATCCAGACGTTATGAATGGGGGACACTAGGCAAAAGGCACAGATAAGTGGCACGCGGTTCCTTCATATACAAATGAAACATTACAGCAAAACCAAGAAACACGAAAAGCGGGAAACAGAGTGGTCAAAAACTGAATTGGTATGACGTCACGTGTCTTGTTTTAAAATCAAAGACACATAACAGGCCTCACCAGCTATTTAAGTCTCTATAACAGATGATGCAAACCCATATGTTTGTGTTTTGGTGTATTTCCCGGGGATATTTTATTTATCATTTATCAGCCAACTTAATGTATACCTCTATACGACTTTATACGCAAAACATACAAAAATGCTCCAATTTTGAAAGAACCTTTTTAATATCTCTGTTGGCAACAACATCAAAATTGAAAGAAAAACCATTAGGTACTTAACATTCCACAAAGGGGATACAATTATTCTTCTAGGGAAACTTTTGTTTTGCTTTTATACGTAGGCCTACAACAAAATATGTTCGTTCATGTTGACGTCAAGGTTGCAGTTCTAAAGTTCCAAATAGCAATAGATAAATCATATGTTGACTCCACACAGTCCTAGATTTTCATACCAAATGTGACGAATCAAGCTGTTCCCCTCGGTACGTCATGTACACACCGATTAGTGGAAGGCTTGAAAGAGAAACGACTGCTTTTATCTAAGAAGGAAAAGAAGGAAAATATAGGTTTTCCCGGCCAATTTGCGAATTTTTCTGATCACTTTCGTTATTGGTCATTCAAATTCGCATGTTTTTTACACATCTGATGAAATAAAGCTGTTTTTTTTTCATTGTTTGGGTATTCAGTTTCAATTTTTAAGCACCCAAGATTTTGTTCCTAATGTTCATTTTCGTTTAGGGGCATTCTATTTCGTTTTTGTGCCTTTAGGAATTCATTTGTTGCATTCTTTAACAGTTGAAGCATTCAAATTAGCAAACGTCGGTGTGCATATGACGTATGACCATGTATGCTTGATAAAAGGTGAAATAATATAGGTTTTCCCGGACGATTTCGCAAGATGTGCATAAATGTTTGTAAAACTTGAATTCAATTTCGCGCTGATTTTGAGAACGACGTATATCCGGGTTTCATTTTCGCAAAAACTAGCATTCGATTTCATTTTGTATCATTCAAATAAATGAATGTGCATAACGTTTCATTTAAACGATTACAAATACGTGATTAGGCTTTCGGTTTGACGTATGCGTGGCCGATTATTAAGAATGTGCAATCTATTTCGCAGCAAATCGATTTGTCATTGTGGCACGGCCTGAATTGAATATTCGTTTTCATTTGTTACAATTTAAATTCGCAAATTCTGCATCCAATTTAAATAAAGTAGGCCTATACAATTCATGATACAACTTTAATTGATTAATTAATTAATGAATCAATGTATTGTAGACCTAATTGATCATTAATGTGTTTGTTCTTTTTTATTGTTGGTGGTTCTTTGTCTTAATTGTATTTTCATGTCTTTCTGTATTTCTTAGAGTTCTCTCTCATTTTATCAGTTCGATTGTCTACCATTATTGGATATTTTAGGAGGCCTATACCGGTATGTCAACTGTGAAATGTTGCTATATGATGCGACCGTGGCAAATGCTGAGAAAAGAACGATTTTCTTCAGCTTATTTTTTGGTATATTTCAAAAGACTATAAGACCACCTGGTTTAGTTCCCCATATGTTACTTTTGTTAACAAATAAATGAATTCCAATGCTTGACCAGGGATGCATTAAAAATATTTTTAAAAACACTACGCGGGAAATCGGCTGCACATTTAGCGAAATAGATTGGTGATAAATTAAAAGGAAAACAGGATTGCGGATGTGCATTCGAATTCGCGCTAAAATGATTTATCAATTACTAATTCAGTGCACATTCGGGAAATCGTACGCTGATTTTTTACATCTGAATGCACCTTTATGGAAATAGAATTATCTATTGCTAAATAGAAAACGGGATTGTGAACGTTCATTCTATTTCGCACGAAAACGAATGCATCTTTTACAAATTAATGTGCACATTTTCCGAAATCGTCCGGGAAAACCTATATTTGTTGCCTATTAGTGAAAATGAATGACCGATTAACCCCTCACCGCTGGTCCAAACGAAATTGAATGAACAATACGATACTATAGGTTTTCCCGGCCAATTTCAACAAAAAATCATTCAATTTCATTAACACGCTTTCAAATTCACGCGATTTTTCTAGTTCAATCAAACTAGAGTTTCTCTTTCGATATTATTGCATTCAATTTCGTTTTCGTGCACCCATGATTCCATTACTTTCATTCCGTTTCGTTAATAGGCATTCAAGACTACAAGATCGCCATTCTTATGTTGAATATATACCACCTTTTCGCAATAGGTGCAATCAAATTCAGAGTCATCGAAGCGTTCAGGATTTTGTAGCTGTTGTTTTTTTCTTTTTCATTTATGGGCAACGGATTTCAACATTCGAGCATTCAACTTCAACACGAGTAGGGCCTATGATACGACTTATTTGAGCTTAAAGTGAAACATGTTTCTTTTACTGGTATTTTTTGTTCCCTGTTAGGCATTTCCATGTTATGCGTTTCATTCAATTATTGTTGTCATAATTGCAATAATCGTTACTGGTGCCTTTGTTACCCCTTGACTAAACATGAAATATGTGTCTTAAAGGCACTAAAATACAGTTTACAAACTTATGGCACTTAAAAATTATTTGGTTTTGCTTTGAGATTGCTTGTATGGGTCGTTATTATGTTTTTGACGTCTCCTTCAACCATGTCAAAATGAAAATCTACAAAGGATTTGTTATATAAACATGAGCTTATATTCACAAGGGGGTCATTGGTACGTTAGAATAATGATGTTGTTTCCCTGTGGACATTTTCACAGGTCCTTTTTTTTACCCTTTGTACGTTTATCTTAAACTCGTTTCTGTCTCAAACTTGTTTCTTTAACCATCAATGTTCTGACGTGCTAGGCATCTCGGCATGTACGTTTGGCTGTTGTACCATCTCACGCATTTGTCATGGGTGATTTCTCCCACATTCTGTTGGGCCACTTCTTGTAGGAGATCACCTCTCCACTGTTGAAGATTGACTCCTGCTTCTTGTGCTGCCTCGCGGTCTCCTACTCGTACCTGCCATTCTGGGAGGGCCAAATCTCGTTTGACACCAGCTTTGAATGATGAATGTGCCATTTCAGTCATGTTCAGGAATGGTGAGTAGGGTGGTAGACGCTTCAACTGCAACTGCTGGTTGATTCCTGCTGGGAGCTGGGCGCGTACATGGGGCCTCGCGTTGTCGTAAACGAGAAAAACTGGCTCATCTGCAGGGAACAGGTTTTCGCACTCACGAGCTGTGTCGGCTAGAAAGGCTTCGAATCTTTCTCTCGTAACAGTCTCAAAGGCTATTCGGTGGTGAACAAGACCAATCTCCCCAGAAACAGCAAACGTAACGTTGCAGTTGCGTCCGCGTTGCGCATGAACCACGCGTCTTGCTGGGATACCGCGGGGGGCTCTTCCAAAGGAGCGTCTCGTCCAAATGTTGTAGCCCGTTTCGTCGATGAACACGCAGTGGCCAACAACTCCGTACTGCAAGAACCACTGCGCGTACTCTGCACGCATATCGAGAACTCTGGGTGAGTTTCGGGCATCGGGCACGTCCTCTGCTAATTTGAGGGTCATGAGCATGCCGTCCAGGGTTCTTGCGATGGTGCTGGTAGACACGGTCGGTTTATCGGGTAGAGAGTGTTCCAGCTCTTCTTTCATCTGATTTAGTGTTAATAGAGGGTTGTTGTCAAACAATCGCTCCAGCTCATCTCTCATCTCCTGATCAACCTTGTTGTTGTGCGCTCCTCCAGTAGGAAGCTTCTCGTGGCGACCAGTACGCAAGTAGGTAGCCACGATGGACCTTGCAGTAGACCTCTTGATGCCGAGAGTGTCTGCCAAGACCAGGTAGTCAGCCTGGTTGTTCTCGAATGCCTCAACAAGCCTCGCCCTATCTACATTATTAACTCTTCTGTATTGACCACGGGCTGCCATATTTGATTCAGAAATCGTCTATTTAGGGCCTACTAGGTGTGTTTAGCTCGGAACTAGTGTAGAAATGAAGTTCTCCTTAGAGTATCCTGCCATTAAATACGAATCAGAAAGCGCATACATCACAAACGAATTTGAATGCAAACATTTGGAAAATGTTTGCTCATTGATGAAATTGAATGGTTGACCAGCCTCGGTGACTGGCTTTGACGAAATTGAATGAACTAAATGACCAGTTGAATTTGAATGATCTTATTTGTAGAGTGAATGCTCAAGTGCTGAAAGTTAATGACCCTTTTTAACTCTTGAATGCTGGTGTAGCTCAGCATTTATTTTCTAACGAAATTGAATGAGCCGGGTATTAACTTGAATGAATTTTTGTTGAAATTGGCCGGGAAAACCTATATTAATTTGAATGCATCTTTTACAGGCACGAATGAAGCTAAAAGACGATAGAAAGCTCGGTTAGTGAATTTGAATGATTATTTTTGATTGTCGAATGACTATCTGCGATATCATACAATTTCATTCTAAATTGAATGAGCCAGGCGTTAAAATGAACGAAAACATGGTGAAATTGGCCGGGAAAGCTTATATTGAAATCACTAGTGCAGTGCCCGTTCAAAATGTGCCTGTTCGAAACGGACAAATTGCTTGGCTTTCGTAAAAAAAACACACGGGTGTATGTTTCCATGCCACACGTGTATCACAACTTTGGAAGTGAGTTTCTTGGGAAGAGCTGGTTTTGTTACACTGATGTATACGTTTGCGGGTCTAGGCCTCCGGTATTGCTGCATTTTTGCAGCTTTTTTGAGAACGGCTCATCCAAACAACCAAGGGCGGATCGGGGGGGGGGGGGGGGGCAAAGGGGGCCATGCCCCCACCCCCCCCCCCCCCCCCAAAAAAAATAATAAACTTTTGTTTTCTATTTCTCTTTTTTACTGACGTCGCAAAAAGGCAGCCACTGCGTACACCCACCCACAAAACTCAGCCAAAAATTTGTTTGGCCCCCTCCTAACAAAATTGCAAACACATTTGTTGGCCCCCCCCCCCCCCCCCCCCCCCCCTCAAAAAGAAAATTGTGTTCTGGATCCGCCCTTGCAAACAACTTCAAACTTGACACTGCACATTCTTGGGTCCTGAGCAATACACCTGCCGATTTTCAACGATTTTTACAGTGCCCGGTTCTGGAGATAATCGAATTACGGACAGGCCATACATACACACATACACACAGACAGAGATTCCTGGAATTATATAGGTTTTCCCGGCCAGTTTCGCAAAAATAGCGTTCAAATTCATCTTGATAGTGGCCAATTTGAAGCAAATTAAATCTCTGCTGTCGTTCCCGTGGTTCGTATTAGATTTCAGACGTTCAAATTCGTTTTCATACCTGGCATTTTCATGTTTAACGCATCCTATTTTGAAGTTATGTCATTCGGTTTAAGTGATCATTAAATTTAACACTGAGTTTGGTTAAGGATTTTTTGCATGGGACTGTCATTTTCGTTTATATTTCCGCGCATTCTGTTTTACACTTTTTGCATTCAAAATAAAGAAAAAGAAAAGTACGTTGCGAGTCTTTTGATTTAGTGAACCTTTTCATCGTTTCTTCTTTTCATTATATATATAGTTTGTGAATTATCAAAGTATCTGTTATCTGTCTTTTTAATCTAAAGAAGTAAAATGTAAACAAACGATATGGAAAATTAAATAAACATGAAAATATACCTAAGCAACATCAAATTCAAGGTATGTTGTCCCCTTTTTGTCGTGTTCATATAATTTATATTCTTAATTCTTTACTTCTTTCTCTTTTACCTTTGGTGTTTAAATTGTGATCTGGATTTTCTTACATCTCTATAGAATGTCTTTTCTCAATTTACTCTTTATCTGCACACATGATTTCCATGGCTGCTGGGGATGCTAGTGTCTGTTGGTCTGTCAGCCGTCAATCTCTTGCCGTGCCAAGCATCTGGGCATGTATGTCTGGCTCTGGTTGTACCACTGTGTACACTTCGCTGGGGTGATGGCATCAACGTTTGCGACCGCAACTTCTTGCAGAACGTCACATCTCCACTGATGCATGTTCATGCCTGCTTGGTGGGCTGCACGGACGTTTCCAACATGTCTTTGCCACTCGGGAAGTGCAAGCATTCTCTTCCCTGCAGCCTTGAAGGCAGAGTGTGCCATTTCAGTAGGGTTTAGAAATGGCGAGTAAGGAGGAAGGCGTTTCAACTGAATCAGTGGATTGGTTCCTTCCGGTAGATGGGCATTTACATGGGGTCTGGCGTTGTCGTAGATGAAGTATATTGCCTCATCTCCTGGGAATAGGTCACCGCATTCCTGAACGGAATCAGCTACAAAGCCTTCAAAGCGCTCCCTTGTTACAGTCTCGAAGGAGATTTGATGATGAATAAGACCAACTTCGGCTGAAATGGCAAAGGTCACATTGCAGTTGCGGCCCCTCTGTCCGTGTACTACTCGTCGCGCGGGTATCCCCCGTGGAGCTCTGCCTTGCGATCGCCTAGTCCAGATATTGTACCCTGTTTCATCAATATAGACACAGTGGCCGATAACTCCCTCATGCAAAAACCACTCGGCGTACTCAACGCGTTGGTCCAGAATTCGGGGGGAGTTCCTTGCGTCCGGAACATCTTCTGCCAGCTTAAGTGTATCATTCCATCCAGTGCCCTGATGGCTATAGTGCTATAGTGGAGACTTCAGGTTTTTCGGGCAGATTTTCCATCAGACTTCTCTTCATCTGTTCAAGGGTCAGAAGTGGGTTGTCCTCAATAATCTCTCGAAGATGAACTCTCATGTCTTCGTCCATTTTTGAGTATGTGGCACCTCCTCTGGGCAGTGTTTCTCGTCTGCCAGATCTGAGATACGTTGCAACGATAGACCTGGCAGTTGATCTGTTTATGCCAAGATTATCTGCAAGTTCAAGATATATAGTCTTGGGCATTGCCATTGAAACCATCGATCAAACGACCACAGTCTACATTAGAAATTCGCATATAACGCCCACGAGCTGCCATATTTAGATTTCTGGTGCTTCAGTCTAGCAATATACACGGTCATCAGAGAAGTGGCAGTATATTTTGGGAAAAAGTTCTTATATCCATGTACTTTGAAATTGGAATAAAGGAATTCCGTTCAATTCTATCAAACAAATATATAATATGGACTTATTTCGAATTCCTATGCTTTCATTTAAAATATGCTTGCTTAAAGGGGCTGTGTCGTCACGATCATAGCAGGCTTGCGGCTGTACACTGAATCCCGAACTGATGAACGCAGATGAACCCAGTAACTGCAAATATTACCCCACGACCGCGCGCTGACCTACAGGGCGCGCGCGCGCTGACCTACAGGTCTCACGCGCGCTGACCCAGAGGGCGTGCGCGCCATATCAAATTACAATTGCAATGACTGCTGCATGCATGGTCCTGTATTATTATTGACGTACTGGTGAGGACAAATAAGAGGGTTCAACAAAGGGAACAATACTGTCCTCACGCTTATTTCTTTGTTCCGGAAAAGTGAGGACAGGCAAACTAGTGCTTAGTCTATGGGGATGGGTTAGTGTGTAGGACAATAGAAAGTCCTGACCAGGATGGTGGAAAAAGTACCACTGTAGTTATGATACATACTGCATGTACAAGTATTTTGTATGTGTTTGTGCCACCAAAAATATACGATAGGCCTTCAGTCGAACATAGTCCGTGACACCCCACCCGCCGGCCAAACGCCAAAATGTACCATGACAGAACCAAACGAAACTAAGTAAATAAGTAAATATGTATTTACAATTTTGACATTTTGTAAAATAAATAATGCACCAGCTCCTTCCTATACAAAAATAAGGTTGTAGGCCTATGTATCGAAATATATTTTGACTAAAATCGGCTGTGCGTGCAATGATGAGCAAATCAAAGTAAAACAGCTATACTGATGGCGATATTGAGTCCACGACCTAGTGTTACATTTCACGGCAGGACTTTATGGAAAGTTACATCATAAGAGTTATTTTAACACTATCAAATAATAAACACAATAATAACAGTTATTACCAATAAATAATATACGCCAATGAAATGAGATTTCACCAGCGGCGAGTAAATCCGTGTCGAAAAGTGGGGATGATTATTGAATTTGTCAACGAAGTACTGCATCTTGAACTTTTCTCAACGGGGGATACCCCCGCCCCAAACACCGCTTGAAATTTGATACATCACTTTGTGTACAATTTCCCCTTTTTAAATTTACGAAACAAAAAAGAAATACAAATCGGCAGGCCCCTGAACTCCTTCCCCGTGTCTACGCCACTGGCGCACAGATCCCCACATTACTATGATAAAGATGACTACCGAAGAAACAAAGAAATAAACACCCCGACAAATATTCAAACAACCCTAATTTTCACCTGTTTTGCACGAATTATTCGCTTATTACTTTTTATGACATGAACAATTCACATACCGAGTACATGGATCGGATGTACTGTATACATGTAATGTATGTACTGTACATGTTGACTATACATTACATGTAGACTTGATGTGCGGAAATATTGTTTCACACAGCGAGTTGTTGACAAGTGCCATTGGAATAGCGACCAAGTGAAGTTGTTTCAGCTCCATCTATCAACTGTTTAAAAAAAATGTACTTCTAAGTTCTAGATTTACATTTTTTTTCGCTGCTAAAGAACTGTCTGCAGCCACTACCCCTCTTTTAGTAGCATGATCATTTTGTTATTGAAGTGACGGGTCAAAATAAGCCTGAAGCTTTTTATCGACCTAAGTTTACAAGCATGATACAAACAAGATACATCCAAAAGAATGTACACATAATACATAGACCCTTTTACGGATACCCCGCCTGTGGGATTTTGTGTACAAAATTTAGCGCGAACTGTCCCACAGCGACAAGACACGTTGCAGTTTTGCTGTGCACATTTACATGGACAAGCACCCCGTGTGCCGAGTCGTCCTCTCTGGCAAGAGTTTCGGCATGTACATGTAGGTTCTCTAGCGTAAGGTTCTACTTAATTCTATATCGTCAACCTCCAATTTTATGCAACTTTCAGACAAATATTCCATGGCACTTGTGTACATGTGAATGAAATTTTATGAAATAAACAGATGAAATTTGAAAGTTTTTTTCTAATAATCTTACTCTTTGAGAACTGAGTGCCACGATGTGTGCTACTTGTTTATAAGTATGTGTGTACACGTATGTGTATTTCAGTACGCAAACGCTGGACATGCGTGCGTGTTCCAGGGGGTGTAGTTTCCAAAAGCCAATTCTCAGAACAGCCATAACAAACGGCGGAGGTTAAAAATAGCACATAACCGAAATGAAGCGCAAGGGGGCGCACTCCAATATTTGATTCGTTAACGCGAGATGGCGCGACGACACAGCCCCTTTAATAGCGAATTTAAATGACCAAACTTACGCAGATGGAAGCTCCAGCGAATATGAATGCTGCAGTATGCAAGTTTAATTTAAATGAATAATTGTTAAATTGCATGGTTTAAATGTACAATCGCATGCTTCTACATTTAAATTTAATGAGGATTTTAGTTAATTGAATGTTGATCCTAAACGTGCATTCAAATTCGTGCGAAAATGGTTGATTGGTCGTCATTTTGGCTGTCAAATCTGCTAAATTGGCCGGGAAAACCTATAGTAAGATGCAAACGTTTCAGAACATCTTCAAGCTTCCAGTTTATTTATTTATTCAGTTAACAACATGAAAAGCAGAAAACCTGAATGTTCCCTTTTGATTATAATCGGACCAGAATTTAGCTAAGAAGACCGAAGGGGAAAAACAAAAGCTACCAAACTATTTTAATCCTACAACTTAACCTATATATGCTGCGAAATTGTTGTGACCATTCATTTTGGTAGAGGTCCATAAGATGAATTTGAAAATTAGGACCAACAGAGTGTAAAATATAGGTTTTCCCAGCCAATTTCGTGAAATGTTCATTCACTTCTGAAAATGGGTCATTCATTTTCGTCTGAATTTGAATGCGCGTCTTTAATCCCGTTTCAATTCAACGAAAGTTCAATCGTTTTCATTGTCCGTGCATTCGGTTTTGAGAAACAGGCGGCCATTTACGTTACCTGTGCATTCATTTACGCATTAAGCATTCCATTTCCAGCCGAGTTCGGGAATACATTTTCGTGAATGTGCAAACAAAAGTAAGTTTATTTCATTCAAAATAGCAGATTACATCACAGACTTCTAAACCTGATACAGAATCTTATAAATTCAAGCAGAAATTGAAATGAGATATTACTCTTCATTCGATATTCGCTTTCAATCAACCTGTACTTGATTGTAGCACGAATTCGAAGCCATTATAGACGAACCTCTCATGTCGATGTCGATCGCAACCGTCTTATGCATTTTTGAGCCTTTTTTAGAGTGTTGCAGACTATCTTCAGACTGCCGATACTCTGGAAATCAACCTGTTTATACAGGAAATAGCCCGTAACAACATCGGAGAAATCACCCACGAAAAATACACAAGCAATGTGCTCATGCACAAACTTATCTCCCTCGATGCTTGGCCATGCAGAGAACCTACTGAGGGCTAATGTCTATCACAAAATGAACTTGACCTGAGATGTAGTCAGTGGTGGCTCTGAGGGGAAGGGGGGTTTGACCGAATGTAATGCAAGATGTTGAAGACTATGTAGGTAAATAATGGAAAAAGAAATTTAAAGAATCGGGTGAAGATTGAATAAGAAAACAAGTTTGATCAACTACAGAGATTTCTATTTACATCGATAATGCATGATGCAGCTTAGAATTTCATTCTCAATTGATATAAGGTATGGCTAATTTGATTGACGGTTAATGAAAAAGAAACCCTTAATTTGTATTTGGTGCAGATGCCATAACACAAAATGTGAAATTGAATGGTCAGTGTTTGAATTTCGCCCTTTAAAAGCGGAAAAGAAGTCTTGTAAATGAATCCAATTGGACATAAACGAAAGGTTCTGCACAAACACTTAATTAATTGAACTGAAATGGAACCGAACGCTCTGGTAGCGAAAATGAAACGCGTGTTCAGACCGATTTTCAAAATCTCGGCGGAATTGAATTAACTTTGTATCCAAATGAATGAACATTTTGCAAAATTGGCCGGGGAAAACATATATTAAGTTTTAAGAATTTCAAAATAGAGATGAACCTATTTCACAGATATAATGGGCTATAATCTACATCAACGTTAACTTGCCCAAACGTCCACCTTTGATGCAAATCTGTTCAGGCACTACGGCATTTAGGTATGGATCCAGAATAATTTACCAATGATGGGTATGACAGATTTTTCAAGCAAATTTTCTTTTTCACACAGGCTCTCGGAAAGCAGTGAGTATACAGTGCTTCATATATTACGTCGGGACAGGGCAAACAGAGAAAGCATCTCTGTTCTAATTTACATCATCCCCCGACGCAAACATTCCATCTTCTGACTGATTACGCGGTACCTGCTGCTGCATTGGATTCGAATCGGCCAGCCGACCCCGACAAGCTCGGAGGTCGAGTGGTTAAGACGTCTGCACTAGTAAGCAGGAAGTCGTGGGTTCGAATCCCGCCCGAGTAAGCCTGTGAATTTTTTCACACAGGCTCTCGGAAAGCACTGAGTATACAGTGCTTTATATATTACGTCGGGACAGGGCAAAAAGAGAAAACATCTCTGTTCTAATTTACAAAATTAATTAATTTAATAGATATTTAGCGTCAAGTCCTCAAGGAAGGTCTTGTTTTTACTATGCTTAGATTCTGCAGGACAGATTTTTCCATTGGCAGCGATTCAAAACATGCTTTCGATCGACTGTGAGGTGTTTCATCTCTTTCTTTTGAAATGCTGATGGATGTTTTGCAAAGCAGGAAATAGAAATAAAATAGGCGACCTAATGGTTTATGCTAAGAACGAACCTGTTGTAGTCTAGCAGCCATCTCAAGGGCTATAGCGCCTCCTAAAGACAAGCCAAGTACACCGATACTGCTTGGAGAAACGAACGACTGCAGAGATAGCCAGTTAGTTGCCTCCTGGAGTGAAACATGGGGAAACACCAAAAAGGGCAGTGTTTGCTGTAAGTTATAAATCTTTGCAAATAGAATTAACCTGCGCAGACAAATGACTACACTGCAAAAACAGTGTTTAGCCAGTAAACACTTTTCTGAACACACATGTTGAATCAGTTTGTACACATGTTTAGCGTATTGACGGATGGTGTTAAGGCAATGTACATTGATGTTTAGGAATTGGACACGTAATGTTTAACAAACTGATAGCAAGATTGTGTATAATTGCTAGACACAGTTTTTAGGGTGTACGAGGTGCGATCAAAAGTTCCGAGACTGCGCCTATAACAAGCGAAAACCGTACGTGATTTAAATCTGGCCGCCATTCCCCTTGTGCAGCGATACACCGCTGCCAGCGCTCCTGCCACGATTAGAAGCTCCCTGGAAATCCTGTTCCGTAAGCGCGTCAAGCACCATCATATTCTCGCTGGATCTCCTCCATAGTGTCAAAACGGCGACCCTTCAGCTTGAACTTCATTTTGAGAACAGAAAGAAGTCGCAGGGAGCCAAATCCGGCGAGTAGAGGCGGGGGGTGGGGAGCGACGATTGTGTTGTTGCGGGCGAGAAACTCGCGCGTTTTCAACGCGCTGTGAGCGGGCGCGTTGTCATGTTGGAGCACCCAAATTGCCAGCACGCCACAGTTCAGGCCGTTTGCGCCGAATGTTTTCCCTCAGACGCCTCAAGGCCGGTTCATACTTCAACCGAATTTGAGGGCGAAGTTAAATCGTCTGGGTAACGGCGAACGTCACACTGAAACAACCATTGTTGACGTCACAAAACTTGGTTGCGCTCCTGACCTTTGGTCTTGGAGACTGGTGTGGGCTCTTCCACTGCGAAGACTGCTGTTTGGTCTCTGTGTCGTAGTTTCGGTCATCCCGGGCCTTTTGACGGAGATCCTCGCAGACTTCGACACGGTGCCGCTTCCGCTCAAGTTTCAGGCCCATGGTGAAATCGCAAATGCCCACGTACCAGTGGTCACAAAAATGCGTGTAACACAGGTGCTGATGTTGATCAAGCGATAGTAACTTGGAATACTTACAAAAGTTATTGCTTACACCTGCTATGCACATTACTGTGCAGCGCTCCGTTCGTTCGCAACAGGAACAGTCTCGGAACTTTTTGATCGCACCTCGTATGTTCCAGCAAATAATGAACCGTACCTAAATCCTGTCTGCATAAAGTTCAAGGGTGGCCTGCCAACATGCAAACGTTGACTGTGTATGCTCTTGCCAACCACGTACGCTTGGGTGTACCTGTGCTTGATTCTAATGGTTTCCCCCACCTCAAAATATTTGACCTCCATGCAGATATTTGTAACCGCCTAGCGAAATGTTAATGTGAAGGGGAGTTTTTTTATTAATTAAGCTACTGGTGGCATCATGCTTTGACAATATACAAATTAACATAGAAACCAATATTTTGAAACTACTCCTAAATTTTCCAGATGTTCTTGAAATTTAGAGTACAGACACAGTGCTTCCATGTGCATTCATAGATGTTTATCCATTGGTTTCTTCCTCTACCTCGAAATATTCGAACTCCAGATGGGAAACGTTGCGAGGTAGATCTTCGTAACCAAAGTAGGGCAGTGCGAAAGCAGCGAAGCCATGGGAGGCAAGGAGAGCAGCACGGTACTCAATGACTCCTCCTGCTAAACCAAACATATCAATCACTCCTGGAAAAGGACCCGGTCCTGAGGGGAGAAAACAATATCAGGAGATGTATAATATGCTGATGTTGGTTAGTATAGGGCAGTGCAAAAGCCTGCTGCACTAAACATATCAATCACTACCGGGAAAGACCTATAGTCCAGAGAAATGAAATACAGCACAGTAGCTCACAGACGGGGATTGGTCTCAGACTTAGCAAAAGAAAAGCAAAAACAAATGATAATAATAATAAATAATAATAGTATAGTGTAACGGGTATGATGTACGGGACCCGACTATACGCAGGGGGTACAACGAATCCCTAAAAACCCGCCGGGATTAACCTGGAGATATCGGTGACGATGCTTGGCAGAGCGAGTGCTTGACCGGGCCGGGACCAGCGATGATGAGGCCGCCGTCGTAAACCTCTGGAATGGGCAAAGGTCAACCAGGTTCAAGAGGAGTTCGTCTGGAGGCGGAGCTTGCAGATGTAGGGGGCGTCCTTCACGTCAGTGCCTCGTAGACTTCATGGATAAGGGAAAAGGGGAAGGGGAGGGGAGGGGTTGGACTACAGCTTGGCGCGCAAACGCAATAGAAAAGGGAAGGCTAGGGTGGGGCGCTGGATATTTTTGGGGTCTATCCTAAAGTCTGGCAATATAATCATTTACATTGAGACCTTTTCCTGAGACAGACAATGAGACATAAACAGACTGACATAAATCAGCCAGGCAGTACAGACAGTAGCTAGAATTCACTAATGAAACTTATTGTTTATTCCATCACCACCTTTCGGACGCAGATAATAACTAATCATTTCATCAGGTTGAGACACTTTAGTTTGCACACGCACATTTATCCTAATAATGATTTGCTGCTGCTAGTGCGCGAGTCGGACTGGTAACCAGTCTAATATCAATACGTCCGCCTTGTGTGCATAGCACGGAACTTGTACACACAGTGCATCGGGGCCGAGCATGTAATACAAATATACAAAATAATGAATGTTTATGAGTGCGATGGTAAGAATAGTTTCATGAGGTGACAGATTGAATGTTCCATTCCACGAGGCGAAGCCGAGTGGAATGGGACATTCCATCTGTCACCGAATGAAATTATTCTTGCCATGGCAAGAATGTGAAACATTCATTATTTGTTTTATACAACGCCTGAATATATCCGACAGATTGCATGCATGGATTTGTGTACAACGTGCCGTTTACCTTCTCAGTCCCGCATAAAACCGCGACAAAAAGTGGTCCAGTTTTTGTTCCTGCGTGTCTTGCAAATTCCTCTAATTGTTTGACTGCATATTTCATTTGCCTCTTTGTGTTAACAGCGTCAGCATCGCCTACGAGTTCCAATATTTCGTCGTCTGAAACACCGTCCGCCATTTTGTGTGAATGACAGCCTAGACTGGTTTCCGGTCCCCATTTGTATATAATATACATTTGAAGTCCAAAGGACGATGGATGGACCGGGAACCAGTCTAATGCCGTGTTGTAGCGGCGGGGAAGCTCTATCAAACGCGTTACCGTTTGATAGAACCATGTGATAGAACTTTTTTAGCGGTGCGGATTCGCGTCGTGCGATGGGACGAATAATTCAATGCACGTGATCGACGATCCACCAATCGGATGGCTGGGATATATTCAGGCGTTGTATAATAATGAATGTTTATGAGTGCGATGGTAAGAATCATTTCATTCGGTGACAGATTGAATGTTCCATTCCACGAGGCGAAGCCGAGTGGAATGGGACATTCCATCTGTCACCGAATGAAATTATTCTTACCATTGCACGAATGTGAAACATTCATAATTTGTTTTATACAACGCCTGAATATATCCGACAGATTGCATGCATGGATTTCTTTGTGTACAACGTGCCGTTTACTCTCTCAGTCCCGCATAAAACCGCGACAAAAAAGTGGTTCAGTTTCGAATCAGTTAAAGCTTTAATTGTTGTTCCTGCGTGTCTTGCAAATTCCTCTAATCATTTGACTGCATATTTCATTTGTTTCTTTGTGTTAGCAGCGTCAGCATCGCCTACGAGTTCCAATATTTCGTTGTCTGTTAGGAAAACAAACCGCGGTTCGGAAACACCGTCCGCCATTTTGTGTGAACGTTAGCCTAGACTGGTTCCCGGTCCCCATATGTATATAATGTACATTTGAAGTCCGAAGGACAATGGAGGGACCGGGAACCAGTCCAATGACAGCCGCGTTGTAGCGGCGGGGAAGTTCTATCAAACGCGTTACCGTTTGATAGAACCATGTGATAGAACTTTTTTGGCGGTGCGGGTTTGCGTCGTGCGATGGGACGAATAATTCAATGCACGTGATCGACGATCCACCAATCGGATGGCTGGGATTTATTCAGATGTTGTATAATGGTCGTTGTACCATGGTTGTTCATTGCATGCTGCTTGTTCACAGACATCGGTATTATTCTTCGAACTTGCTTCTTCTCTTCATGCTTTTTCTCTTCCATATTTGGCTACTTCTGGTCTTCTTGATTCTTCTTCTTCTTCCTGGTACTGGATTGCTTCTTCCCACGGGGCCTGTACTGGAGCGAACAGAGCACCCGATTGCCGTTCCAGCTCGCCTTTTATAGAATTTCGGCAGGGCTAGATCTAAGTCTCGGTCAATGCGCGTGCTCTCATATGCTAAAAGTTTTCGTGCGCACTGTATTTTGGAAAAGCCTAATTCGGACCGTTTTCGGTAATTGGGACCGTTTCGGGAATACGTCTTCAGAAAAGAACCATGGAAAGTCTAAGTGCAAAATGCAAAAAGGATTTCAGTTTTCAAAATTAAATTTCCAATTATTGATTTTGAAAGCTAAAAAGAGAAAATTGACATTTGATAATTCAGTTTTCAATTATAAATTTTCAATTGTCAATTTCAAGATGAATAAGGGTTGATTTTTCAACTTTGTCTCTCTCTCTCTAGTATCGAAAAAGTTCTTTTTATGGAAAATGACGTCACTTTAGTCGTCTATTTGAGTACTAATTAGTTGGCCGAATTATACCAGGGGTATAATCTTTCAGATTTTCAAAGAAAATCGGGAAAATTCAAAAAATGTGAGGTACATTGTCCTTTTAGTGAAAGGTGCTGCCTTTTCAGGAAATCGAATATTTTCTGAAACCAATTAGCAAAAGATTATCTCATTTTGAACAATAACAATTTCAAATACTTTGTTCTTATACTAAAGTGTGCTAACTGGTCTCTGTTGGAAAAATGTAACCTAAATAACAAAGTTTTGCAAAAGATTTACAGGAAGTGTTTTCAGAATCTGCTGATTTTCGGCAGCTCCCTTTGCTGTATGCGTTCTAGTTTTTTTAATTCGCGACTGAGTTCGCAAGCGCACATCGACTTGACAACCAGCACCTATCCTGTTGAAAAAGATTCGCGTCAAAAAAATTGTGGCCGGAGGGCGGGACCTGATTTTTTGACGCGAATATTGACGTCGATATTTGCGACCGGAGGGCGATACGTGAATTTTTTAACGCGAATATTGACGTCAATTTTTGCGAATTGGGGAAAGTCGTAAATTGTTTGATGCGAATATTGACGTCAATATTCAAGATTTGGGGCAAGTCGTGAATTTTTCGCGAATATTGACGTCAATATTCACGATTTGCGATGTCCCTTCAGGGCCAAAATAGATTATACTTTTGCATCACATCACGTGTGGGAATCATGTAACAGGAACATATTAAAATTCAAACCACTGTCGGGAATCCGGGAGGAAATTCGTATTCAGTTTTGCGCAACTTAAGACGTTCAGTCATCGCCTTTATCCACGGTCACACAAGAGTCACCAAAAACAGCATCTATAGCTTCTGACTGTTTCGGTTTCAATTTCTCCAAATTTAGCTTGTCATAGGCAAATTTCTTTACTTCTGCGAATCACTCGGTGACAGTCACGCTGGCAGCCATGATGTTTCATGACCTTAGACCCTAATTCGTAATATTATTCAGGTTATCACACGTATATTCATGTAGTCCGTTTTGCGATCGCTGATTGTTTTCCTTTAAATGCCGAGGGAAATATAAAGAAAAAGTTAAACCGCTGGTGCATGATTCCTAAGACGACAGTGCATGCCGATGAGTTGGTCTAAGTGTACTGTTAGAGGGCGCACTGCGTAAAACGAATTTACGCGACCTGCCCCCGATTTCAATAAACGCTGCGACGCGTCGTAACTCGAGTTACGACGAGTTACGCGTCGCAACTTACCACGCGTCTTACAAGCAATTTCACTAAAGTTAGGCCCTGTCCGAATTACTTGGCTGCTGCTTGAAATTACACACAAGTCTATGGTAGTGGCTGTAGCCACATCACATAGACTTGTGTATAATTTCAAGCCGTAGCCAAGTAATTCGGACAAGGCCTAACGATGCGTTCAATGCGTCGCAAATACCTTGACAACGACATGAAACACGTCGTAAGTTACGACGTGTATTTGGGTCGTCGTAAATACATGAAATATATGAGAAAATCATAAAGATGGCGCTTATGCTTCTTGCAGAACCTGAAGCTAGAAGAGCAATAAGAAGAGAGAGGGTGTTTAGAGACAGGCGCAATCCCTTACAATCTAAGCGATGAGGAAACGTACAGAAGATACCGTTTCACACGAGAGGGGATTGTTCAGCTGTTGGAAAGAGTTGAAAATATCATTCAACCCGATACACTGGTACAGAGAACGCTGATTATTAATGCTTAATTTGTTTGTCATATACCTATACAATTATTGATTTTGTCGATCGACTTATTAATTTGCGGAGGGAAGGGGGCCGGTAAGTTTTTCCCGGGATTTTGGGGAAGGTGCGTGGGCGGGGGAAAGGGGGGGGGGGGGTGAGGGCGTGGGATGGTAGTTGTATTAGCCTACTGTAACGAACGAATTTTCCATTTGAACTGATTTTCCTGAGGGCATCACCCACCGCAATGCAAACTGTTATCTTGAGCTCACTACTAGCAAAGAGCGTAAAATCCATTCTACGTGTGTACTTACGAAAGGGGGTCCCTTGCATCTAAACGTTGATTGGTAATGTAGCGTCACCAACGGTCTGCACGAGGCGGATATAGTGCAGTGTGGGAGGTTATCGGAAGTAATTATATATTTAGGCCGCGTCCGAAACCGGAATTTTGTGCTTAAGCAGCTGTGTTTAACTCAATTCACATAAGACTAGCTTCACTCTTGCTTCTCATTTTATTTCTGGTTTATTATACAATGTACCAGTAAATGAAATTACACATTAAAATGTCATAATGTGAAAAGTCAATTGTAAAATACACATACTAATAATAAATACATCGAGCTAGTCTAAAATAGAAAGTTAATGCATAAAAACATGAACGAATTTGGTTTAGCACGAAAACACGCTTGCACCGGGATTTAAAAACTATGTCTGGATTAAAGTTCCAGGATTCTGATACATTAATCCAGAGATGAAGTTTTAAATTCCTGTACAAGCAAAAAACATTAATATTTACAATTTACATGTGTATAGTTAAAGATGCCGGTTAAAAAAATTTACATACAATTTATGTATTCGAACAGACATGAGGGTGTTTGCTTCAAATCCTAAACTTACAATAATTTAGCAAATTTTGTCAATTAAATAATATGTAACCAATAAATAAATAAGACCATTTAAATAGGAAAAATTCTAACTATGTTTCTTATTTTAACTCTACATTCATAAATGCCTCAGCGATTTTCACTATCCCTATTGGTCGAGAGCCTGTCACGTGGGTGTGTTTAAACGGTTTACACGGCTGGAAGTTGTTTAAGCACGGCGCGTCATAACCAGCTGTTCTCAGCCGATACGCAACAGGGAGAGCGTAGTAGGTGCGCGCACAAGATGTACTGAACTTCATAATGCAAGACAACGCAAATGTACGCGTATAAAACGCTGCATCTCGTGCGTGTGCGGACGCGCACGCGACAGAGAGGCGCGGAGCGCCTTCGCGCACTCACAAGGCTGATACGTACGCATGTGTTTTGTACTGAGCAAATGGGAGAAAAAGTGGGGTGAAAAAGCTTCGCATTTTGTCCTTTTTACGGGAGGTTTTGCATTTTTCGTAAGAAGACATTTATGAATGGGGATAAAAATGTGATGACCCGGTCTTTGCCAGTCAATAATAACCTCAAAGGGTCGTGACCGATGTTAATGGATCTCTCCTTCGGCTCAGTCCATTAACAGCGGTCACACCCCTCCTTGGTTATTATTGACGTGTAAAGACCGGTTCATGACACTTTTATCCCGTTATTTAATGGCAGTATGCATCTTCAATTTTCATGTTCGATTGTCAGACCATTCTTCGCGAGAGTGAACTCAAGAAACAACTGCAAGTTCCGGCTGATGTGACTCAAAGATGAATAAATCTGCCTGGAAACTTGCAGTTGTTCCCTATCTACTTGTAGGCGCTCACGCTCTACAAGTAGACGCTCTCTCTCAAGAAGATGGATTGACTCAGTTGATTTGAATCTTGAAGTTGATGGTGGTGGTGCTGGTTGGGGTCGAGACACACTTAGCTGTGCTGCTGGACTTTCGTCATCAACTCCATCAACTTCCTCTTCTTCCATTTGAATCTCAGCACTTTTGACCGCTTTAGAAATAAGATAAAGAAAAACATATATATTATGTCAAATTAATGTTTAATCATTATGTGTTTTTAATGATTTATAGTAAAATTGTTTGAAACTGAATATACATTTTCTGAACTATATATAGGTTTTCCCGGACGATTTCGCAAGATGTGCATAAATGTTTGTAAAACTTGAATTCAATTTCGCGCTGATTTTGAGAACGACGTATATCCGGGTTTCATTTTCGCAAAAACTAGCATTCGATTTCATTTTGTATCATTCAAATAAATGAATGTGCATAACGTTTCATTTAAACGATTACAGATACGTGATTAGGCTTTCGGTTTGACGTATGTGTGGCCGATTATTAAGAATGTGCAATCTATTTCGCAGCAAATCGATTTGTCATTGTGGCACGGCCTGAATTGAATATTCGTTTTCATTTGTTACAATTTAAATTCGCAAATTCTGCATAGAATTTAAATAAAGTATATAGGCCTATACAATTCACGATACAACTTTAATTGATTAATTAATTAATTAATCAATGTATTGTAGACCTAATTGATCATTAATGTGTTTGTTCTCTTTTATTGTTGGTGGTTCTTTGTCTTAATTGTATTTTCACGTCTTTCTATATTTCTTAGAGTTCTCTCTCATTTTATCAGTTCGATTGTCTACCATTATTGGATATTTTAGGAGGCCTACCGGTATGTCAACTGTGAAATTTGGCTATATGATGCGACCGTGGCAAATGCTGAGCAAAGAAAGAACGATTTTCTTCAGCTTATTTTTTGGTATGTTTCAAAAGACTATAAGACCACCTGGTTCAGTTCCCCATATGTTACTTTTGTTTACAAATAAATGAATTCCAATGCTTGACCAGGGATGCATTAAAAAAAAAAAACACTACGCGGGAAATCGGCTGCACATTTAGCGAAATAGATTGGTGATAAATTGAAAGGAAAACAGGATTGCGGATGTGCATTCGAATTCGCGCTAAAATAAATTATCAATTACTAATTCAGTGCACATTCGGGAAATCGTACGCTGATTGTTTACGTCTGAATGCACCTTTATGGAAATAGAATTATCAATTGCTAAATAGAAAACGGGATTGTGAACGTTCATTCTATTTCGCACGAAAACGAATGCATCTTTTACAAATTAATGTGCACATTTTCCGAAATCGTCCGGGAAAACCTATATTAAAAAAAATAATAATAATTCCAAATTACAAATATTTCTTTCAAGAAAAAATAGCGTTCTCTGAATGGTTAGTCTTATTTTATGTAATTCTTTTTTATTGTTGTGCTACTAATTCTTTTTGTCAGCATTCTTACCTTCAGCAACTATGTCAAGCAGGACTTCCACTTCTGGTTCAATGGGATCAAACTCCTTCCTAGTTGAGGATGCCATCCTTGGCTATGGGCAGCAGTGCATCCTAAACCAGATAAAATACATTTATACGGTGGCGATCGCGCAGGAATGCACTTGCGTGATCAGTTGATCCGGTAGGAAAACTCACACTTTACTTCCTCTTTTACAAAAGACTCGTCCACAATCAACCGATTGCGCAGATCCACAGGAAGTAAAGTCGGGGATTTCCTATTAGCCTTTTAGAGGTATGGCGGACACAATAGGAGGGCGCTATTTCATTTGGGTAAACATTTTGTGAAAACACAAATTCCAGTGAAAGTCAGAATCAGATATTGTTTTGAGTTAAAGTACAATCCATAGTACAATCCATAGATCATGCCTAATCTTTACCTTTGAAATTTCCTGTGGTTTAACAAAAGGTATACCCAAATCAAATAGCGCCCTCTCCTATTGTGTCCGGCATACCTCTAAAAGGCTAATTGGATTGACCAATCGCACAAGTGCATTTCTGCGCGATCAAGTGATATTGAGAAACGAGGTGATAGTTGACCTCGGAAATTGAGGTTAATGTTCTGGCACTGTATATCCATTAGTTCGAATTTCTATTATTTTGATTTTCAGAAAAGCTAAATGGCATGCTTACAACAAATTACTTGCTGCATGTACGCATGAGGGGCTCATTAATGAACAATTAAGTTTTGTAGTGGGTATCATTATGGCAGCCGTAACGCGATTTTAAAAATTCATCATTGCGAACCGATATCACATTATTTTATAACTACCCTACCAACCAGAACGTACGCTTAGTTTAATAGCTTGATTAGTTAAAGGTCCACAGGTTAAAAATCAGCGCTGGGCGATTTTTTCCCCTTTTTTGGCACAGTTTCGTTTTTAATCAAATTGTATTTCCTTTTAAGTAGGCCTACATGTAGATTTCATTTTCTTCTTTATAATCCATGTCTTTGAAAAAAAATTCAAAAAAAATGGAAAGGTCTAAGAAACATTCGGTTGATAGTCTGATTTTAAGAGCCATTGAAAAGTGTCATGTCAGGGAAGCCGACAATGCCGTAATGACAAAATTTGAAAATTGCGTTACGGCTGCCGTAACAATTGCCACGGTCATTAATTATTAGGCCTAAGTCGAATTAACATGCTGTAAAGATTAACATCAGAATGACATTATTTGTGGCTTAAACACAAAAGCAAATAGGCCTAATAAGTTAAAATAAATAGCATAATTTACCACGTTTACCTGTTCTGTTCATCTCTCTGTGGTATGCCCTTGCTTTGCTCGCCATATCCTGGCACTTTTTCCTGATTTTCGTGTAGTCTCTGGGGGCACCTCCATTTTCAACCAGCACTTGTGCTGCTTTCTTCCAGTAATGGACCTTTACTTTTTCCACATTGGCTTTGGATTGTTTCCCTTGCAGCTGCTTTCAAACAGCTGATTCAAATTTTCGTGCACAAACTGGCACAAAACGCTAACTTCTTCATGTGTCCAGTTTTCGGACCGCCTTTTTCCCATTGCTACGTTCGTATCGTACTGACTCGTTTACTTTTTGTGAGGTTCTGATCTAAATAATCACTATGCCAATCCAAAATATAGGCCTATCTCATAACAATCAATGCACTAGGCCTTACCTTGATGAGCAAAGGATGGGAGCAGACGACATCCAAAGAAAGATTTCTTCCAATCATCCACCTTGATTTCACCGTTTCCGCGTATCGCGCAGGCTGCGTGTTCATATCCAACGGCTATTTGGTGACAACAATATTTGAGACACAAAATAGTACCAAAGAGCGAAAAGAATTAGGCTCGTCCAAGAAATATATCTCAGTAAAACTGAAAATGCAATGCATTGCCCTCACGTTTAGTGAAATGGTTCGCAGAACGCGTCGCAGCTAGGACGTGTCGCAGGGCAGCGACGCGTCTTAAACTGTACGACGCGTCTTAAAGTTACGATGAGTTTAGTGAAATCGGGTGCAGGACGATGCATTATTATACAAATAATGAATGTTTATGAGTGCGATGGTAAGAATAATTTCATGAGGTGACAGATTGAATGTTCCATTCCACGAGGCGAAGCCGAGTGAAATGGGACATTCCATCTGTCACCGAATGAAATTATTCTTACCATTGCACGAATGTGAAACATTCACTATTTGTTTTATACAACGCCTGAATAAATCCGACAGATTGCATGCATGGATTTCTTTGTGTAACGTTTGTGCCGTTTACCTTCTCAGTCCCGTATAAAACCGCGAAAAATAGTTGTCGAGTTCCGAATCAGTTAAAGCTTCAATTGTTGTTCCTGCGTGTCTTGCAAATTCATCTAATCGTTTCACTGCATATTTGATTTGTCTCTTTGTATTTGGAGCGTCAGCATCGCCTACGAGTTCCAATATTTCGTCGTCTGTTAGGAGAACAAACCGCGGCAGTTCGGGAAACTCGGCCGCCATGTTGTGTGAATGACAGCCCTGTTGTAGCGCCACTAATAGTGACCGTGAAATTAGAGAAGTTCTTTTGGTTCTATCAATGCGCGCGCACCGTTTGATAGAACCATGTGATAGAACGTTTTGGGCGGTGTGGGTTCGCGTCGTGTGATGGGTCGAATAATTCAATGCACGTGATCGACGATCCACCAATCGGATGGCTGGGATTTATTCAGGTGTTGTATGAAGATCACTATCTTCTTGAACCAAGACTATCCTCAAGCCAGCTTTGAATGACGAATGGGCCATTTCAGGCATGTTCCGTCATGTTCGGGGGGGGGGGGGGGGGCGGAAGTTGGGGGGTCGAAACCCCCCCCCCCCCCCCCCCCCCCTGCTCTTTGCAAAGTACCGTATTGTAGCAAACTAGAAAAGAAACCCCCGATATGCAACGGAACATTCATTTTCACATATCGAGAAGTTTAGTCTCATTAAAGTGCGCCCTATAGTCCGCTCTCGATTGACAACGTAAAAAGAATAGCGGGAGTATCTTTTTCACTACCACATACAGCAAGGAAGAGTGCATGAATTGAACTTTCATTTGATAACAAGTTGTGTATTCGATTAATAACTTTACCCACCTTTTGGTTTAAAGAGTACTCCCCGGATTCTGCCGGAACGGACCTTGATTCGGTCCACCTCCACCTCTTTCATGTACCATCTCTGCGTGCGCGTCTGTGTGATCGCCACTGGCTGTGTCGCTGGTTGTGCCGTCACCAGGCTTTCTAACTTCTGGTGACCATTGTAGACGGAGAAGGTAAACTCTACAGGTTCCTCGACGTTCGTCTTCGCAAAACGGATGCCCGCCTTTTGACCTGGAGCAGGGCGGAGACTCCAGAAAAGACCCATGGTTTCTAAACCTGGAAAGATAATACACAACTAGAACTGCTTTCAATCGGCTCAGTTTCTGCTGGCAGGAAAGCAGATGCCACTTTCCAACCGCCATGGCTACAACGTTCGAACTGCTCTCCTGGAAAGCAAAACAAGTAGAAAAATAGATTTGCTCGAAATGTTCGATCGGCTTTTCTGGTATAGCATTAGAGCAGAAAAGCAGATTCCCTTTTTGAACAGCCAGTGTAGGGAAAAACTAAATTCTGCTTTGCTGCTAGAAAAGGTAGAAAAGGAGAAAAATGCATTTTACAAAAACGTTCAATCTGCTTTTCTGCTATAACAGCAGAAAAACAGATGTCAACTTTTGAACCTCCATAAAGTATATCCAGTGTAATAGTTTTTGTCTGGCTAGGCCGGACCGCAGTATTATTTTGAAGGGAGGATTTCTTCAGTTGGAAATCCTGCATTCTTGCGTCCCCTTTACTGTAGGAGGACAATAACCCAAATTAGTTCAAGCTGCAATACGTACTTTATGGAGTGCAATGAATCGCGACATTCGCCGTTTTTTCAGGCTTTCTGTATATTGGCTTGTCGTTATAAGGGAGTTTCTCACTGAGCGGCCATCTTCAATTCAGTGCCACAGCTGAGGAAAACAAACTGCTTGAACAGGTATGTTGTTCCCCTCTAAAGTTAATGCGGCATGCGATGTTTTTTCCGTAGGTGGGTGTATCAATAATGTTGCATTGATCACTGCACAGATAGCACTTAGGTTCTCGGTCTCTTGTTCCCCTTAAATTAAAAATATACCAAAGATATCACAGTAAAGAAAAATGGGTACAGGTGGATTCGAACTAAGGACCTTTTGATCCATAGCCCATCCCACTATCCACTAGACTAGTATGTAGCATCTCGACAACAGCTGTTCTTTAAAATGATTTTAAGACCAACTCCAACGGTTTTGAAAAGTGTCAGAATTCAACTTTATTGTGTTCAATATATAATAAATTACTTATTCATTACAAAATCATGTTTGTTTTGCGTCTCAATGTTGTGCTATTTTGCGAGAAATTATTACCATTATGATTTTCTTTTGAGTTTATAGAAAACTTTCCTCAAAATGACCGCTGGTGGCGCTTTTGAGAAATGAGAAAAACTTGACGTCATACCGGAGAAAGCAGAAAAATGGTACCCGACACGCACGGTTGGTTCCGCCCCGGCTGCAGTCTTGGTTCAAGACGTTGTTACGAAAATACGCGATAACCGGCCGCCGCGAGAGGGCGTTATCACGACAAACTTAATAGCCACGAACCGCCAGTAACAACGTCTTGGGAATCTTGCAGAAGCCGTGTTGTGCGCACGCACCTGCTTAGCCTAATGATTGCAGCGCGCATTACGAATACATAAATAAATGCATTATGCATAGATCTAAACCCCTGACTACTACCGCCCGAGTGTTAGTATGAAGATAAAGGTACAGCAGGTCCGTGCTATTTAGATTGTTTGGTATAGGGCCGAGGGGAATGAACTAAAACGTTCCGGAATGATGGAAATATAATAAACAGAAATCTTAACGGGGCTGAATATGATATATTATAATGGTGCTGAGGAGACCTTGTTAGGTGATTTGATTGAGATATAAAATAGGAAAGGCCGTAATGATGATAATAATAAAACAAATAGCTCACGAGGCCCTAGTCTTTACGGCCAGGGAAACTTGGCGGAGATTGTCGCACTCTGGTGATTCAATTGTCACACAGTTCACAAAGATACTGAGAATCACTCTAGATCTCCTCCGGGTTTTCTCCACTGGTGAAACTCGACAAAAATTCAGGCTCATGTTTGCTATGAGGCTGGACGCGAATCCCCGCCGAGACCCCAGCAATTCCCCTACCCCCGAGTCGGATTCAATTCAACAGACGACTTGTCTCAACGGAAGACTTGTCTCCACGAGTTGTCTCGAGTCGAGTCGGCCAACGGTCGAGTTGTCCGAGCCCCGACGGTTTAATATAATGGAGAGGTATTTCTTGCATGTAACAAATAATTTCCCGCAGATTACACACCATCACCCAGGTTGCCTGCCCGGTCCCGCCCGGCACCTTCCTCGTCGTATCTCCCTCGCGTCGATCGTCACAGTTGTAAGACGTCGCAAGCGAACACGAGCGGTGAACACTGCAGCCGCTAGCGCGCATAGCCGGCCGGCCGGCCGGCCGGCTGCCTGCAATTTATGCAAAGCAGAGCTAGCAATGCTTCGATCGCGAACTTACCAGCGCCCCTTCGGCCAGTAGTATAGATAGCTACCAGACTATTGTGCAACTTCTTTATACCCAGCACGATATGGGGCAGAGGGGTACCCCCTTTTTGTCCCTATACCCTATACACTCTTCAGACTATTGTTACCTAACACATCCCCCCTAGACTTCTGACAAGAATTCCCGAGATTCCGGGAACACAATGTGTAGCGTTGTGCAGTTAGGGACCGTTAGGTTGGTCTAGCGCCCTCTCTCGAGTATTTTCTATGAGATGGTTGAGGGCAGCATTGAATGGAACGCGATGTGATGAAGATAATGTATTTGCTGATTGAGTAATGTAAGCTGAACATTTCCATTTTGTTAATCACCATCCCTGACTCCACAAGTGTCGGTAATAGCCTATACATATGGCTTAACTAGATGAATGTTTTTGGATGACTTTTCATTACTTACGGATTCCCTCACTCATTTAAATGACAATTTCCTACTCGTTGGTGACTTCAACATTCATGTGGACAGTCACGATGACAACGAGAGTAGAAACTTTGCTCAACTTCTTGAGAGTGCCGATTTAGTTCAGCATGTACATGGTCAAACACACATGTCAGGTCATACACTTGATCTGGTCATCACCAGGACAGGTTCAGACCTCATAGAACAGATTCATGTTGGTTCATTTTTGTCTGATCATGCTGCTGTTTCCTTCACCTGCCGCATCCAAAAAGGCTCCGTTCCTGTTAAGAAAGTGACATACAGGAAACTGCGTCAAATTAATACTGAATTTATTTCTGAGAACATACGCACCTCTCTCTACACATTAGACATGGAAGATGATGTATCTCAAAAAGCCCATCTCTACAACACTAAGACTCGAGAGATCCTGGATATTCATGCACCAGTGAAATGCATGACGATTCCTCTCCGCCAGCACATTCCTTGGTACTCTGGGTGTATTAGAGCTTATAAGCGAGTTGTAAGGCGTGCTGAGAGGCGTTGGCGTACATCACGTTGCCATGAAGATCGCTGCACCTTTGTTGCGAAACGTAACATTTTGAAATCTATGACCAGTGATGCTAAGACTGAATACATGAATTCCAAAATCCTGGAATGTTCCAGTGATCCATATCGATTATTCAAGACCATCAAGAATCTTTTCGGCATTTCAAAGAATGCTACTTTACCATCAAGCTCTAGTGACTTGGATCTAGCAAATAGGTTTAGTGTCTTTTTCGAAGATAAGATCCACGTAGTTCGTGAATCTACTAGAACACTTGCAACCACGACTGACCACTGTGAGCCACCTTCCAATGTTTTTGCTAGTTTGACAACATTTGAGCCTGTTACCATTGATGACATTGTTCAAATCATAGCCAAATCTCCTAACACCACTTGTCGACTCGATCCGGTTCCCACGTGGATGGTGAAGCAGTTGGCAATGTCTTTTGCTCCTGGCATCAGGTTCATCATTAATTCCTCACTACAAACTGCTGATGTGCCCACTGAATATAAGTTGGCTTATGTAACACCTATACTGAAGAAAGAGAGCCTTGATCCGCAACAGTTGTGTAACTACAGACCAGTTTCAACTCTGCCATTTGTCTCCAAAGTTCTGGAGAGAGTTGTCCTACGCCAACTTATTAGTTACCTAGAGGACGAAAATCTCCTGGAGGATAGGCAGTCAGCGTATAGACAAGGGTACAGCGTGGAGACTGCTCTTATCAGAGTCTCAAATGACATCCTTCAAGCCATCGACAATCGTCAGATGGTTCTGTTGGTCCTTCTTGACTTATCTGCCGCCTTCGATACGGTAGATCATCAACTTTTACTGCAGCGTCTTTCCAACAGGCTTGGCATCACTGGACTAGCTCTACAATGGATCAAGTCTTATCTCGAAGACAGAGCTCAAATAGTATCCATTGGTGACACAAAATCTGATCGGCGGACCCTTGATTGTGGAGTCCCACAGGGCTCTGTCCTGGGCCCTGTCCTGTTCACAATATACACACTACCATTAGGCGACATTGCCAGATATCACAATGTCCAGTTCCACTTCTACGCTGATGACACCCAGCTTTATCTGGCTTTTTCACCTGGTGCTGATACCATCACATCCTTTAACCTGATGCAAAACTGTCTCTGCCATCTTCAGTCATGGATGAGTCACAGTTTTCTGCGTCTCAATGCTGAAAAAACACAGATTCTCGTACTTGGATCTCGATATGATCATTCAAATTTCATCTCCCCACACCTTACCATCACCATCCACCAGTTGTCTGTTTTAAACTGTGCTCGAAATCTGGGCGTCGTGTTCGACCGTCTGTTCAATATGGATGCGCACATTTCAAGCCTGTGCAAAAGCACTAATTTCCACCTTCGCAACATAAGAAGAATCCGCAAGTACCTGTCTCAGGAAACAGCTGAGATGGTCATCCATGCCTTTGTTTCATCACGTCTGGATTGTTGCAATGCCCTGCTCGTTGGCCTTCCAGCCACATCTATATCTGGTTTGCAACGTGTCCTGAATACTGCAGCTCGGGTTGTTGTCCGATGTGGAAAATACGACCACATCTCACCTATTCTGAGAGAGCTACACTGGCTTCCGATATCTAAGAGGATCTGCTTCAAGATATGTCTTCTTGTATTCAAGATCCTCCACTGTCGTGCTCCTCAGTATCTCTGTGAGCTCATCTCTCTCAAGCAGACAGGTCGGGTTCTTAGATCCTCAGGCTCATACTTGCTAGCAGAACCGAGAGTTCTACTGTCCGCTATGGTCTGCGTGCCTTTGCCAAGGCAGCACCTGCCATTTGGAATAAACTCCCTGCCACACTTCGTCAAATAACATCCCTGGACATCTTCAAAAGAGAACTGAAATCTCATTTACTTCGTTAGTTATTACTTAGTTTGGAGCATAATTTGTGTGTTAGCGCCTTGATCGGGTTACCGGATAAGTGCGCTATATAAATCTATATTATTATTATTATTATTATGATTATTCCACATTATAGAATGTTGTGGGGGTTTTAGGAGACATTTTCACACATTCATTTGGGGTTTATAAACATAAATTGACTCTGCGTTTGGACTTGCATATACCTTCATATGAGTTGCATTGTATGTGCATATATACTGGTGTTGCATTGCTGTAGCCTACTTAAGGTACTAAGGTAGTTTTTCATTATTATTCTTTATAGTGAACCTCATTGATGCTCATTGCTTACTGATTGACATCGTGTACTGTGCTGTACTACAGTTGTGTTTGCTGTTGCATAGTGGAGTAGAGTTGTCACTACTTGGGATTATGCGGAGTTTGTGTTGAACTTGAAATCTGTGCTGCAGAGAAACTGACACAAACGCAATAAACAAGTGAACAGTTGGAGTTGAGATTTGAGTGTTCCGGCGTGGAGGTATTTACCTTATGTAACGGTTACACAATGACCAACACAAAAGAGGGAGGGTTCGCTCTGCCCCATATCGCCGCATCATATGAACTTCTAGGCAGCTCATTTTCGTATGTGCGCGTGCGTGAAGAGAAAATGTTCCTCATTTTCATACAGAATTGACGCATGCGCACTAGTTCCCCCCACTTTTCGGGGGGAGATTTTACAAGATTCCCAATACGTTGTTACTGGCGGTTCGTGGCTATTAACAGTTTGTCGTAAAAACGCCCTCTCGCGGCGGCCGGTTATCGCGTATATGTTACAACGTCTTTAACCAAGACTATGCACACAGGCGATGCATGTCGGGACGTATACATTACATGTACAATGTATGTACTATGTACCGTACCTGTACACTTGAAACACGATACATTGTTCTGTTTTTTCGTCAAGTTTTGTTCTTTTCTGCATGATTAACAAATAACAAAAACAAATCATGTGTAATAATTGAAGGCTGCTAGCGGAATTTTGCCAAAAAAATTGTATTTAGAAGATGACTTGGGTCGCCTTTATTGTCCACTTCTGGGGCGACTTTGTCCGGTGCAACAACAGGCTCATCAGTACCATACCGTACTGATCACGGCTCCAGCAATCGGGTATTTTGCGGAACTTGCAGAACGTGCGGAACTAGCTCTGCAGAACTATGCAGAACAAGGAAGATTAGACCGAATACATTCAAAATATCGACTTCAAAGACAGAATAACGTTCAAACCTCACTAATAAGTACTAAAATATTCATGCATTTTCCCTCGAATTAAAGACATTTCAACATTTAACGCTAAAACACTCCTGCAGAACGCTGGTTGTGACAATACGTCCAGAACACATGCTGTAATGGGATATATCATTTACAAACCAAGTGTTCAGATACTGCTATGTGGGTAAAATGCACGGGTCCTATTGCTGCTGCAGAACCAACTTTTAAAATGATCGCAATGATGTAATTTTACCACAGACAAGTGTCTTATATCCTCAATAGTAAAATTACATCATTGCGATCATTTTTAATGTTGGTTCCGCAGCGGTAAACATTCCCCCTTCCACAGCCATGGACGATTGTAACTTGTACTGTACAGTATGCGGCCGTACAGCAAATCACACTCAAAAACCTGACAGGGTAAAACGCGGAACTCTTATAATTAAATGCCTTCCCGACTGAATTTTCCAGAGAAATTACTGAGAGGAGTTATTGAGGATATAGACACTTGTCCGTAGTAAAATTACATCATTGCAATAATTTTTAATGTTGGTTCTGCAGCGGCAAACATGCCCCCTCCTCCATCCTTGGACGACATGGTATGCGGCCATACGTACGCAGCAAATTCCGCTGAAAAACCTGCCTGTGTAAAACGCGGAACTCTTATAATTAAATGCCTTCCAGACTGAATTTTACCGAGAAAATACAGAGGAGAGCTGTTGAGGATATAGGACACTTGTCCGTGGTAAAATTACACTAGTGCGATCATTTTTAAGGTTAGTTCTGCAGCGGCAATCACGCCCCCGGCCTCGACCTCCCGCGTTGAGGAATAACCCGTATTGCCGAAAGCACGTGGCTGTATCTAAACACTTGGTTTGTAAATGATATATTCCTCTATTTATTTTATTTGCAGTCTTATTTAAACAGGGTAGCCTCATCAGTTATAAAACTGCTATCATTAAGGGCCCTGTGAGATAATACAAAATAATAATACAATATATTAAACAAAGAACATATAAAATATAAAGAACATATAAAAATATAATGAACATATAAAATATAGAAAATGTATTTAAGAATCCTGGCTAATTAACTAAACACGCAAATATAGGTCAAACTTAAGGGCATAATAAATAATTAAAAGAACATGAATCATTAGATTAAAATTATAACAAAATAAGGCTATTGAATTAGTTTAAGAAATGAACAAATGATAAAACAAACGGCACATAACAAAAATATATCAGTAAAAAGATTTGCTAATAAGCCAAACAATGAAAATCACAAGTGCAACTAGGTCTACATTGAAATATATATATTAAAACACAAACAACATAGATTAAATTAGAGACGTATTAAAACAGGTGCAAATGAAATTAAAACAAAGAGCAATATGGTAGGTAGAGTACAACTGTCATAACAAGTTTACCAAACACATAATTATTACTATTATTTAACAACAATAGACACAGAATTAAAATCAGAATAGAATTATAACAGTTTAAAATTAAGCCATAAGATTGTAAAATGTTGATAAAGACTTAGCCTGTCTCTGCTCAGTGTGTAATTGGTTCCATCCCAGGGTCCCAAGATGTTGGAAAGTGCGCTTGGCAGCATTAGTCTTTGGAATGGTAGACATGCATAATGAGCCGTTGGATTGTGAGCGGGTACCATTTAATGACACGGCGTTTTAAAGCGCTCATTAAGGTACTTTGGATTAATATTATTTACACATTTTAAAACCTCGATCATTCTGTGTCGATGCCAACGGATTGGTAATGTTGTCCAAGAAAGAGTTTCATGTAGGTCAGCAATGTTCTGGGATGGGCATTTAGGAGTGTTCTGGCAAGACGATTATGCAGTTTGATAAGCCTATCAGATTGGGTAGTTGCACAGTTTGACCAAACAACGTCACAATAATCAAATAACGGCAAGACTATGGCACTACTGAGCATCTTGAAGGTGGAGCTGGGCAGACAAGGTTTGGCAGAGCGTCTAAGGAACCCAATTTTCTTAGAAATCTTCTTAGCTGTATAGTCAATGTGGTCATTCCATGATAAATGTTCGTCCAACATTATCCCTAAATACTTGTACACTTTAACGCGTTCAATAGCCATTCCATTTAAGGAGATTTGGACTTCATTAAATACGGAAAGTCGAGGACGTGTTCCAAAAATCATGAACGTTGTTTTATTGACATTCAGTGTTAGTTTGTGGTCCATTAACCATTTCGTCACCTGCTGAAGACCAATATCCATATCCCTCTTAATTTCTTCGGGTGACTTTCCGCTGAACATTAATATCGTGTCATCGGCATACATATGTATTTTGCACCCAGGAAGTGAGACACCGATCGGCAGACTATTAATAAGAGGCCCAAGAATAGATCCCTGGGGAACTCCAACCCTTAGATTGGCAAAATCGGACGGGACACCAGCTACTTGTGTGGACTGTTTTCTTCCACATAGGTAAGATTCAAACCATTTGAATTCAAGGCCATTGACACCGGTGCTCTGAATTTTAGACAACAGTATTTTGTGATCAACGGTATCAAGTGCCTTTTTTAAATCTAAGAAGATGGCGCCCGTTACATTTCCAGCGTCTATCTTACTCAAAATATGATCAGTAACATCAAGAACTGTGGTTTGAGTTGAGTGACGTGGTCTGAAACCCGATTGATGTTCTGTAAAGAAGTCCTTCCAAGAAAGAAAAGTATAAAGCTGGTCATGTACAGCTCTTTCCAAGATTTTGGATACAAGCGGGAGGACTGAAATAGATCTATAGTTGGTAACTTCATCTCGATCACCACCTTTAAATATTGGTGTAACTCTCGCCATCTTCCATCTTTGTGGAATACTTCCTGAAGATAATGATTTATTTATTAGGTACGTGAGCTAGTTACATCTGGCTGGACAGGCAGTTTTGAGTAACTTACTTGATATACCGTCAATTCCTGTTGCAACTGACGGGTCCATCTGCCTTATTTGTTTTTCTACAAAGAGAGGTGTTATGTGCGAGAATTTGAAGGTATCAGCGCACTCATTAGGACAAGCATAATGATGCTCTTCTACAGTTGGTGGATCATCTGGGAAAGCTTCTGCAAGATCAGCGCCTATGTCGGCAAAAAATGAATTGAAATCGTTAGCTAAGGTTTGTTTATTAGTTCCTGAGCTTGATGGTAGGGTAGGATAACCTTTCATAGAACTGGCTTCCTTTGCCAGGGACCACATTTTCCTTGAATTATTCTTGTTGTTAGAGATCTCTTTTTCATAATAACTCCTTTTTAGGTACTTGCCCAAGTTATTGGCTTTGTTACGTAGTTGCTTAGCAACAAGCCAATCATCATTTCCACCCGTTTTATGAGCTTTAGATCGCATGTGATCGCGTTTACGTCCAAGTTCAAGCTCAAGCATTTCTTTAGTCACCCTAGGTGCCATGTGATTCCTTCTTTGGCGAAATTCCCGGAATGGCACATGTCTGTTACAAACACCATTAAAGATTAATTCCCATGTATGCCAAGCCTCATCAATATCATCTTTTTCTTGCACTTTATGCCAAGGCATTTCAAACATCTCTTCTAAAAACAAGCCGTCATCAAAGTGTTTATAATTTCGCATTTGTATGACCCTGGGAGGAACGTTATCCTGAACATTGGTTTTGCTGTTGAACAAGACCATCGAGTGATCACTAATAGACCAAGAGGAAAAACGTTGGTGAAATTAATGGTTTCGGGATGGGAAGATAAAACAAGGTCAATACATGTACTAGAGGTAGAAGTGACTCTGGTTGGGTAGTCAACAAGTTGTGTGATTTGGAATTTACAACATAAGTCATCTATTTTAGAACATTCTGCACTATCAAACATTTTCAGATTAAAATCACCTACAATTAGTAATTCACGACGGCTGTAATCTAATTGATTATTCATATTCTTAACATTTAATAAATGCTCGGTTCTTTTGTTTGGCAGGTAGACAACTCCTATAACAATGGGGTTACATAATTTTAGATTAATTTCAATCCAACAGGATTCAAAGTCGCTGCTAATTTCATTGATGATGCGGTAAGGGATATTATTTGAAATAATATAACATGCTACACCACCATGATTGTCTGGGCCTTTGCGGTCACTACGAACCAAAGTGTAACCTTCAATATTAACTTCAGTATCATCAATGTTGTCATGTAGCCAAGTTTCACTGAGGGTAAGCAAATGGATTGAGTATTCTGCCAAAACGAGCCGCAAATGTTCGATCTTTGGTAAAATGCTTTGCACATTTAAATTTGCAATTTTTAGGCCTCTCAACTTTTTGAAATTATCGAGCATGTTTTTACATCCAGTATTGCTTTCCCTGTCCTGAGTGGATGGCTGTGGCTGGTAACAGTACTGGTAATTCTAGAATCATCCCTTTGATCATCCAAGGCCAAACCTGGAGATGAGATTACACTAGCACTATCAGGCGCATTGTCATTATTTACCAACCACGCTGCAGCTGTTTCGCCCTCTTGTTTTTGTGCCACTCTGATTCCTGTGAGGGCAGAGAGGGGCGGTGGGGCAATCGGCACAGAGGTTGCTCCTGTGGTGAAAGGGGGTCGATTCAGACCGGACGGCGGAAATCCTGACGTTTGGGCGCATGAGGACCACCGTTTGGTCTGGATGCACACGTACTACTGACAGCCTGGACGTAAGTGGGGGTGAATGCTCATCTCGGTTTACAGACAGAGACTTACGTGACAGTGACATAGGAGGAGATTTATTTGGTTTGTCAGGGCTCATGCAGGAGATTGTGGTTGCGACTGGTGGAAGACCTCGTAAATGTCTGATGAGATTTCGAGCGAAAACAGTGATGCCAATGCGACCAAGATGGACCCCGTCAGAGGCTAGATGACGCTGATTGATGTTGTCATTATTGATATAATTCCAGTTACGAGAACAGCAAATCTGGCTAATGAGTATATTTCCGGAGACTATTTTGTTTTCCTCATACAAATTCTCCGGGTTTCTGTGCATTATTGATAATATTGTGACATCACGGATGAAGTATTTTTCCTGCGCCATTTCACACAGAGATTCCAATTTCTTGGAGATTGTCTCTGCATCATCTCTAGTGTTGTTTGTACCTACATGGATGACTAGTTCAGTGGCTTGAAGTTGAACAGTTCCTTCCATGATCAAAGTCGAGAGGTCTTTAATTTTCGCTCCTGGGCGAGAAATTACCGTGACACATTTGGATTGGCTAAGTTTCTGTCCATTTATCCGCTTAAAAATCACCTATGAGAGTTACTCTGTTGGTAGGCCTATCTCTTAACTTCGCCTTCTGCTTTACTCGGTATTCATCTATCTGCTGTTTAAACAATGTTGCAGATGTATTATCCCGTAAAGACGACGGAGACTCTAACTGAGATGAGGACATCGGCAGCTCCCTTTTTGAGGTGTTTGATTCAATGTTACAGTTACCGGTATCAATTAATTCGTGATAGTAATGATCAATCAGTTCCTCGGTTGTTGGTTCATGCATTTCCGATCCAGCTTCATCGGCCAATCCAGCAAAACGATTAGAGCAAGGAACAAGATACTCTTGGCTTTTGTCTGTGCACCCACTCGGGTGGGAGTCTCAAAGTGGCCTATTGTTGTTGACTGTCCATGATTGTTGGCAGGTGTCATTGTCCACGTTATTACTGCCGTTACTGCAAGTCGTTGCTACGTGACAACAATGTTGCTGATCTTTGGTCAGTAGTGCAATGGCGGCTTGTAGATTTTCCAACATCCGGTTTTGTGATTTTAGCTCAGTGTTGCCAATGAACTGGGCTCTCATTGCTTTTATCTCCCCTCTAAGGTCCTCAATGGAGAGTATTAAAGCCTGTATCTCAGCATTTGGGCCAGGTATTTGACTAACGACGTCTAATTGAGTGGCGGCTATATTTGTGGGTGTCCTGTCATAATTTTCCTTCTCATGGGTATTTCCAAGAGACATTGATTCCAAGTTAGAAGCTGATATCGACGTGCGTGTGCTTGCTACCGCCATTTTTTTATTCATGAAATAGCAGTCGGGAAGCACGGGGGGCAAGCACGTAATTCTGTTCTGCACGTAATATAGATGTCTTATCTTTACTCCACTTATACAAAAAATCACACTCACCAATTCTCATAGGTGATAGCCAAGCACAGGAGACACGAAGTCGCCTTTATTAGAGTCAGGGCCAGTGTACATGTATTTACATAATTACAAGGAAACTCCTGGACTTCCAGGCAATATTGTCAACGTTATTGTCAACTCAGAACAATGTTCACTGAACTTAGATAACTGATTTACAAAAATATAAATATCAGTTTCTTAATATACCAACCGCTTCATCGGAGAAGACGACGTCCAGGAAAAAAGAGATAAAACAATAAAATGCTCTGAAAACCTGTGCCCAAAAACTGTTCAGAATTCTCCTTAGCGAGAGTGTTGAGCTTCACTCTGAAATCAATTCCAATATTAAACAAAATGAAAGTTACGTGTCTATATGGAGTGCTTGCTAGAACTGATCTCAATTCTTCTCCCTTCACTATTTATACCTTCATCTCAACATGTGTTATGTAACACTTGACCCGCTATATGCGTGTCTCGAATTCCTAAGACAAGTATTTCCCGCTATACTGCGAAACGCGGGAAATGAATATTTTCAGGACCAGAGTTCTGCACGGACCAAAATGTTTTAAATGTTGAAATTTCTTTAATCCAAAGGGAAAATGTATGACGATTTCGGTACTTATTGGTGAAGTTTGAACGTTATTCTTTGAAGTCGCAATTTTGAATTTATTCGGTCTAATCTTCCTTGTTCTGCAGAGTTTCGCACTTTCTGCAAGTTCCGCAAAATACCCACACCCACGATCTCAGTTATCTCCGTATACCATGAGCCAACCAAACTGCTGTCTAAACTAGAGTTAGATTCACCTGAATATACTTCTTCATCGAAGCTGTGTTGTTCTCAGAATTTCTTTCTGACATTTTATTTCCGACGAAACTTCCGAAATTATCCTGCAGAAGTGCAGTGCTACTGTACTCGTATACCGCGGCCGGCCAGCTGCACGCGCCGTGTTGCGTCGCGTTCTTTTGCAGGCTCCCGATAACACGTCACATAAATGAATATTCATTACATGTACATTTTTGAATTCACGCTCCTTTTAACGAAACTGGGATTGACTCGCGGAAAGAAAGGCAACAAAAATGCATATTTTTTTTAACATGAAAACCGGCGTCAAAGATAGGGATATTGACAAGTATCTGTTCTATTTGACATAGCTCTTCTCAATTAAATCGAAACCTAAGAAAAGTTGCGAATCGTTGGATGGAGTTGGTCGCCGTGCCAAGGGTCAAGCCCCGACCAGGCAGCAGGCGTTGCCATTTTGGATCTACGGCAGGAAATGCAGTCAATTGCAACTAATTTGCATGCCATATGGATTCCTTTGGGGAACTAACCCATTGGGCAGGTTTTCATGTGCAACCTCTATGAGAGAACGCGGCGAAAAAACATAAACAATGGGCGCTTTTTCGCATCTGTCGCCACCACTACATTATTCAACAGAGTATACCTTAGATCTTGCTACATCTTGAACCAAACATTGCATTCTTTCAGAAAATGAAAGAAAAACTGAACAAAAATTTGATTTGCCTTCGCGTAAATCATGTTAAATACTGCAATTTTAGTAAAAAATCTGCCAGCTTTGTGTGTAAAATACGCGTTCAGCCAAAAACTGGTCAAATATGCCTGTTCTGGAATACGCATCTCCACTTTGGCACTCGAGTATTACACAGAAACAAACCAAGAAAATTGAATTAATTCAAAAAAGGGTTTGTCGTATTATTCTGGGAAATCAATACTCCAATTATGACCATGCATTATCTAATTTAGGTCTAGAACATCTATATGATAGGAGAATCACCCTTTGTACAAATTTCGCCTTAAAGACCTTTAAATCAGGTAAATGTTGCGAGTGGTTCCCTTGATCACTGAGTTCACATAATATGAATCTTAGGAATATCGGTGTACATCCAACAGATTTATATACAGCCCGGTACCCTATCTTACCAGATTACTAAATGATTCATTGTAGCCTCCCTTCTTACCTTCCTTTTGCTTTCCCCTTCCCCTCCCCATCCCTTCCCTCCCAATCCCTTCCCTCCCACCTCTCCTTTTTTCCCGCCTCCCTCTCCTTCCTTCCCCATGCCTCGTTTTACACTTTTTATCTAACTCTGATTTTAGCCCATTTAGTGTATATTTTTGGGTATCTTTATATAATTTTGAATTTGTGTATTTGTGTGGTTTTGAATGATGCCTTTTTTACTTAACTTTATGAGTTTTTATATGTTAATATGTTGTATATGTTTATTTAATTTAATTTAATTTAATTTAATTTTATTTTATTATATTTTATTTTATTCTATTTTATTGTTAGAGCACCGTGCAATTCAGCCTTTTAGGCGATACCCTGCACGATATGGGGGGGGGGGGGGGGGGGGGAAGGTACCCCCCTTTTATCCCTATACCCTAAGCACACTCCAGATTATTGTTATCTAACACATCCCCCTAGATTTCTGAATAGAATTCCTGAGATTCCGGGAACACAATGACCAACACAAAAGAGGGGGGGTCCCTTTTCCCCCATATCGTGCTTCATATGTTTTAGGCTGCGAAATGGTGAAATGAATAAACTAAACTAAACTAAACTAAAATAACATTATCATAACGTTAAATAGCGCCACCTGGGAGCTTAGATCTCTTTAGTCATTTTTCTTTGTCTCGTCAGCTTTCTAACAATATAACCCTTGTTGTGATTGGTTGAGGTTTAGGCTCGCGTATATTGATTTAGAAAAGAATTGTTTGTCTGAAATCTAATGAGATTTGTCGTTGCTCATGGCTCAGCGCGTACGTTGTACATGTACAAGTATACACGTACTGCATGTACGTACGTACACAGAGCCAGGGAGCTGTTGTCTTTATGTCCAAGGTCGTCTGACTGTGCGGTTTTGACTCGTTTGTATGGGGTTCTTTTGACCAGAAAGGATTTGCAAACTAGACAAAGTTATCATGCACCAGGAATCCCTGCTATCCAGGCTGGCGACAATAGAAAGCAAACAGAGAGAGATGGAAGAATCTATGAATTTCGCCTCAAAATCCATCGACGAGATTAAGACCAACTCTCACAGTTTGTGTGTGTTTCAATCTGTCATTTGATAGGTTTTGATCTGTACAACAACTGGGTCGATTTTGGCCAGGTGCACAGGAGGGTTAATGGCAAGAAATTTACCCCAACTGCTGAGACTAACCTCGGGCCTCGATGCATGTTGGTTTCCATGGAACATCACGGTATTCTATATAGAACAATTTTGCAGTTTGTATCTTGTCGTTTTTTGTCTGACGTATTGTTGTTTGTTTACCTGTTGAGCTTCTGATTATTATTAATTATCAATTGGTACACGCTAGTAATATCACTATTAATGTTCGTCACTCTCTCAATAATATGTTTTCTGAAAATTATAATCTTAATATTCCAGATGATCCCAATAACCAAGCCCAAAATTTGAGCAATCCCTGCTATTACTCGCTTGAACAGTTTGTTGAATTCATCAATACTGACCCCCCTGATAACTTTTCTCTCATGCATGTAAATATCAGAAGTTTATAGAATTATAAACATTTTGATGAATTAAAAAGCTGTCTTAACCCTTTAAATAAAAATATTTCCGTTGTAGGGCTTTCTGAGACTTGGCTAAAAGAAACATCTTGTAAAAATTATCTGGATATACCTGGCTACAAATTAGAAACTAGAAATAGAATTGATAGAGTTGGAGGTGGAGTAGCTCTTTACATTGCTTCCAATCTATGCTATATTCTTAGATCAGATATCAATATTAATTGCGATTCTTTAGATTCGATCTTTATTGAAATTACTCCCTCTTGCAAACAAAAGAATATCATAGTAGGAGTCATTTATAAACCACCAAAATGCTAACTTTACAGAATTATCTATATCACTTAATACTATAATGGAGAGAATAACTCTTGATAACAAGCATTGTATAATTACTGGTGATTTTAATGTTAATCTTTTAGATAATGATCACTGTAGCCAGTCTCAGGAATTCTTAGACATACTATTTTCTTCATCATGCATACCCCTCATTAACAAACCTACCAGGGTAACTCAGAATTTTGCCACTCTTATTGATACTATTTTTTCCAATATTTTGCCCCCTCCAAATTCTGGCATTTTAATGACTGATATATCTGCCCATTTTCCAATTTTTACTTCATTTCCACTGAATAAGTCACGCCCAGATTCTCGCCGATTTTATACACGCGAATATTCCCCAGAAAATATTTCTAATTTTAAGAACAATTTGAATTCCTGCGACTGGTCTGTAGTTTTAAATGCACCTGATGCAGATACAGCCTTTGCAAGATTTATGGACATTTCTAATACTCTCCATGTTAAGAATATTCCCATGAAAAGTCGTAAATCCAACTCTCGTAAAATACTTCCTAAATCCCCGTGGATAACAGTTAGTTTATGTAATTGTATTCGTCATAAAAACAAGCTGTATCGCAAATATATTTCCCATCCTACAGACACTACTAGGTTTAATTATGTACGTTATAAAAAATATATTAACTAATGTAATACGCAAATCGAAGCAGAATTATTATGCTACATAATTTGAAAATGCCAATGGTACCATCAAAAGTTCTTGGAAAATTATTAATAGTGTCCTTCATAACAGTCACGGTCAACAATTTCTTCGATAAATATTGATGGTCGTTCTATTGATAATCCACATCTTATTGTTGAACATTTTAATACATATTTCACAAACATTGGCGAATCCCTCAGTAGTCAAATTTCACAAAGCTCGGTAAATTTCGAACATTTTCTTCAAGATCCAAATAGTAATTCTATATTTTTTAATCCAGTTTCTGATCATGAAATTCAAAATATAGTTAACAACTTACCTAACAAGAAAAGTTATGGATACGATCATATTGGTGGCACCATTATTAAGAAGTGATCTTGGCGATTTCTAAACCTCTAACTTCTATTATGAATCTCTCAATCTCCACTGGATCTGTACCAAACGCAATGAAAATTGCCAGAGTCACTCCTATATTTAAACATGGGGACTCGCAGCTTGTTAACAATTGCAGGTCAATCTCTATTCTTACCATATTCTCTAAAATATTAGAACGTATTGTTTATGCACGAATGACGCATTTCCTTGATAAGCACAATATTTTATCTGATCACCAGTTTGGATTTCGGAAAAAGCACTCGACTACTCATGCCATTATTCAGTTATTAGATAACTTTACTAGTAGTATGGATGCACATTCTAATACGATTGGAATATTCCTGGACCTCTCCAAGGCTTTTGATACAGTTAATCATGACATTCTTTTATCCAAACTTGACTATTGTGGCATTAGAGGAGTAGCCCTGGAGTGGTTTAGGAACTACCTTACTAATCGGCATCAGTTTGTTTCTATTAATGACATTTCATCTTCTCTTAGAGAAATTTCATGTGGAGTTCCCCAGGGTTCCATACTCGGGCCCCTCCTATTATCCATTTATATTAATGATTTTGAGAAATCCTCTGATATTTTCTCATTTATCCTTTTTGCTGATGATAGTAATATATTTTACACACATCCTGACCCAGTCATGCTCTTTAGAACTGTTAACTTAGAATTAAGGAATGTCCATGAATGGATTAAGGCAAATAAATTGTCCCTGAATATTAAGAAAACAAACTTGATGTTCTTCAGCAATAGGCAAAATATAAAGTTACAAAATATTGTTATTGATAACACACCTGTTAAAAACACTGATTGAGTACATTTATTAGGACTGTATATTGACCAATCTTTGTCCTGGAAAAAACAAATCAATAATACAGTTATTTCTACAAACTTAAAACCTTTTTCCCCCAAAATGTATTATTCACTCTTTACAATGCCTTAATTTTACCTTATATTAGCTATGGTATTTTAGCATGGGGGAATTGTGAAATACGTAATATTAATAGAATTCTTACCTTTCAAAAAGAAGCTCTGAGATTAATTAATCATGCTGATTTTCGGGCTCTCATCAATTCATTATTTTATCAACACAAAACATTAAAGGTCAGTGACATTTACCTCCTACAGCTTCAAGGGACCTTCATGCACCAGCTTTCCAACAATAACTTGCCTAACGCGATCTGTTCAATGTTTTGCAAAAATCAGGATATTCACCATCACTTCACTAGACGTTGTCAAGACTTTCATCAGACCTGGCCTCGAACCACTTTAGCTCGCAAAACTGTCAAACATGAAGGGCCCAAGCTGTGGGATTATTATAATCCTTCTCTTAAAAATATATCTAATGCATCATTATTTGAAAGTAAATTTAAAACCCAATTAATTAACAATTATTTGCAGGCAGAATAATCGTTTTGGTAATAATAATAATAATAATAATAATAATAATAATAATAATAATTACCGGCGATGGGTCATTAGGGAGACTTTCCCATAGACTTGTGCACAACTTTTTTCCCGACTTTAATGTAACCTAACCCAACTTTCCCCTTATCCTACCCCCACGAATTTCGGTATATTTATGTTTTGGACCATCCTCTATCGATACAACCCAGTTCCGACAGTAAAATTCTCAATATTTAAAGGGGCTGTGACATTAGGGAGACATTTCAATGTCTCCCTAATGTCACTAGTCTCCTTAAGGTAATAAGAATGATGACAAAATGTCTCCTTAAGGGACCATTAACAGGTATAATTGTAACTCCTTATACATGTATAATAATTACTAGCTCTGTACCAACGTCTATGTTCCTATTTAACTGTAATTGTCCTTGTCATTGTAATTGTTCTTTGTGAAATGTTAATGATACACAGTGGGGTCTTCGCTCGACAAGCTTATGCTTCTTGGAGACCTCCTTCCACACACAATTTAAATTAATAGATAATTGTATTTGCACATGAATGTGTTGGTAAAAATTTACGAAATGAATGAATGTAACTAACTAAACAATAACAATGTTGTGACGCTCTGTTCTATTATAATGAATAAACATGCTTTCTTATATAAATAATGAATTATTCATGAAAATTGATACACCCACCTACGGAAAAAAAACTCGCATGCAGCATACAGAGGGCGCTGTACTGCGCATGCGCAATTGGAACGTGAAACAACCTTAAGCTACCGTGAGAGAGACTGCGATTGCGGGTAACACCATGTGAAATATATCTCTTCTAGGAAGAAGTGTAGTTCTGAAAAGAACCGGGGTAAGTGTGTAACTCGACGTTTCGGACAGTGTGCTCTGTCCGTCCTCAGGAGTGTGAGTGATGTGTTGCGGAGTTGCTGCAGCTTTTATGCCTTCTGGGTCCCTAGTCGGGTGTGACGACTGGATGCTGTTGTGTGCGTTGGGTTGTGGCAGTAGCTTGTTGGGTGGCGTGTGTGTAGGATGTGTGGTGCTTGAAGAGTTGGGACCAAATGTCGTTGATGTGGAATCCGATGTCTTGTGAAACTGCATTGTGTTTGCGGATTTCTATGGCCTCTCTCTGATGCGTCTTGCCAGAATGTGGCTGGGGCGATGATCTTGGCTTGGTTCCAGTTGATGCGGTGGTCTTGTTCGTGTGAGTGTTTGATGATTGCTGACTTGTCTATTTCTCCTTTCCTGCCGTGTGCTTGGTGTTCCTTGAGTCTTGTGTTGAGGTCTCTGCCGGTTTCTCCGATGTATACGACCGCATTCACAGGGAATGCGGTAGACGCCCGCCTTGGTATTTGGGTCTTGTTTGTCCTTGTGTGTCTGTAGTTGAGCTTGGATCTTGTCTGGTGCTGTGTGGAAGACCTTGAATTGAGCTTGGCTGAAGATGCGTTGTAGCTTGTGGGAGAGGTGGCCGATGTACGGGAGTGTGACTGTAGACTTGAATTGAGGGCGCTGTTCAGGTGGGGTGGGGGCTTGGGCTTGTTGGTGTTGACGCTGTTGTATCCGTTGAGCTTGAGTGATGTCCTGATGTGTTGGAGTTCTTGACCCAGGCTGGCCTGGTTGTAGGCTCGGCGTACCAGGGTGTTGCATACTGATGACTTGAAGCGTGGATGGTGGAACGAAGAGCTGTGGAGATATCGGTCTTTGTGTGTGGGCTTGCGGTAGACTGTGTGGGATATGGTGCCATCTGGTCTGCGGGTGAGCTTGACGTCAAGGAAAGCGATGGAGTTGTTCTGTTCTTGTTCCATGGTCAACTTGATGAGTGGGTGTTGGCTGTTGATGTGCTGTAGGAAAATCTGCAGTTGTTCTGTGCCGTGTGGCCATACTACGAAGGTGTCATCAACGTACAGAGCACACTGTCCGAAAGGTCAAGTTACACACTCACCCCGGTTCTTTTCAGAACCACACTTCTTCCTAGAAGAGATTTGTTTCACATATGGTGTTACCCGCAATCCCAGTCTCTCTCATATCGCACCCACCATGCAAAGCTTCAAATCGTATCTTAAGCTACCGTGTAAACCATGAGGATTATCCTGCCAAAAGCTGACAATGATCTAGATTCACAACAAACAGCCAAATGGCTTCGAATCTCACGCCTTGTTGATTCTTACCTGTATAGCTGCCGCCCACTGACGGCTGTTTATTGACAGCTACTCGGCCATCTTGATCGGCCACAAAATGTCCCACCGCTTCGAATAGTTTGTTTCGATCACGGAGAGATGAACGTACGCTTACCGGCCTGTGCGGAGTCAGACCATCCACTGTAATGGACACGGCCTCATCCATCAAACCCGAGGGAGGATTCACGGTAATACTGGGCGTGGCTGCACGACACGATGTACGGACGATACTCAAAAATGTTGCAATGCTGCCCCGTGTAATCCTCCATGGCCATGCCATGGTCTATCGTCCCTCACACCGTGACAAGAACCATGAGAACGCGTACGGCTTTGACAGTGTAGGCCTATATTTTGGATAAAAACAACTTATATCCACATATATGTTGCACAGATCCAGGACGCTTAATAGAGGAATCCCACAACGACGAGTTTAGCGCCAATCTGCGCACTTCCGCGTTTGAAAACCAGGATCCCAGTAAATGTCACAGTAAACAACTTATGCTAACCGTGTGCCTGCGCTGCCTTTTATGGCCTGATTAATTCATGCATGAATGAATGTGCTGAAAAGCGTTGTTTTGTTTGCCACTGACATTCTCGCTTTCAACCCGGAAGTGCGCTGAAGGGTCTAATGTGAAATTCCTCTATTAACTCAGCCAAAGTTCATTGCCATAAGCCATAACTGTTCCGACCTTGCTCTGAATCCGCATGTGTGACCGCATCTAACCTTTCGGAACAGGCGCCCTCTCTTGTCAGTTTAATACCCTTAATAGACTGGTTCCCAACCCCCTTTATTGTTAATTTCTCCTAGCTTTGTGATATTCTCAAATGCTCCAAGAAACTTGGGAATACACACGTGCAGTGCAGAAATGACTGACCATTGGGTGTAGCTGCTAGTGCTGCAAAATCTTTGGCATTATAAAGGCCTAGATGGTCGGATAGGATTTAGCATCAAATTGATGTAGATGAGGATTTTTGTGATTGATGCTGGGTGATGGTGGAAGATTCGTCGTCTTTGAGCTATTAGTTGGTTCATCTGGAGCAATTTCGTGACCGTGGAGAGCGAATGTTCCTTTCTCAGTGGATTTGTCTTCTATGAAGGTTGAATAAAACATTTAGCGGGGGTGTCCCTCGCGAAAGTGTGGGCGGAATCCGTGAGAGCCCGAAATCCAAAATGGCAGACGTCGGCCATTTTGAAAAGTATTTTTTCAATGGTTTGGCCTACAGTGCTGCTCAGTATATGGTTTCTGTGGTTTTTTGGGGTCGAGGAATTCATATTTGATGTCGGTTTGATGATTTGATCTAGTTTTGACCTTCAAATCCAAGATGGCCGCCGATGTTTAGCTCATAAAGGTCAATTTTTAGAATGTGTCGTATAACCTTCATAATAGGCTCTAATAAAGCTCTGATCATGCTGAGTTCAGTGATGGACAGTAAAACTACAATAGAGGTCATTTCAGATGTCAAAAGGTCAACGTTTGTGGTTGATGAGAATTGAACCTTGTAACTCCATTGGTTAGAAAATTCTAGGGCAAGTGTACAAGTATAGGTGTGTGGAGCCCTACATAGCTCTACTTACCCTTATAATTGTTTAAATATTGACCAGTTTCCTACATGTATTTCTAATGTTTTCCATTTTGCTATTTTGATAACTGTTTTTGATGTTTGAGTTTAGATGTTTCATGTCTCCAGTGTGTTACTATGATCTATGCTGATGCAGACACTAAATACAGGTTGATGAGTGGTGGCTATTTTTTTGTTTTAGCTTAGTCATGAGTGACTTACTTAACATAAAGGTCACTACTCCTGCACAAACCCTCATCAGGTGAGAATGATCTTATTTTATTCTGATTTTTATCCTCAAATATCATAAGACAAATGGAGTGATAAAGACCCATCCATTACTTGGTTATATTCATGAATAGTTACAGGTCACGACTATGATAACTTGTATTTTTTATGTTCTTTATAAAAGGGTGATTTTTGAGTCAGAAAACTTGTAGAAAGTGAAAGGAATTTATGTAATGTGCACTATATGCATAGGTTAAGACACACACAGTAAGAACAGCATAGGGAGAGGCAAATGAGCCCATTGTTGTAGTTTATGGAGCTTAAAATCATTTTTAGACATGTAAATTTTCCATATTTTTTATTTGGACAATAAAAATGAAATTATGAAATTATGATTGGAGAAAAGTCCAAGTTAATTAATGTACATTGATAATTAGATGTTTTAGTGACTGTATCATGGCTGTGGTTGTTACCAGCAACATTGGGCATTGGTATGAGTGTGTGCGATAGTGTGTACAGGTTCTGTATGTACTTCCGAGGACAAGAGGAGAAAGAAAATACAAAGAAACCTTTCAGTCAAGTCAAGTCTTTTGTTGAAATCGGTTCTCGGACGTAAAAATATGTGGGTGTATGTGTGTGTCAGTAAAGCCGACTTCCGAATAGCAGTGAGCTTGTGCCTTTTGTCTTCTGCTGTTTTTGTTACTTATGGTATTAGGAAATATTTTGCTCCAAGTTTGATTTATAGATACATAAGTTAAAAGTGATCAGGATTACTTAAGTTATATATATGTAACTGGAGGCATGGAAATTGGCTAGTACATAATAATAATTAATTACAGAGAATTTATAAGGCGCACAGTATCTGGCGAACCATTCAAAGGTAGTTAGAGGATCACATTACATTGTACTTAACTGAAATAGCTTCTCTGCGAAATGGCGAATCACAGTTTCTATCAAGTTATTTGAAGCCACATAGAAAAGTGGTGTCCTCCACAGTGAGCCGGTGGATTGTTGAGATACTCAGTAAAGCTGGGGTTGACACGAATAAGTTTAAGACACATTCTACACGTGGTGCAGCAACATCTGCATCATTCAATTTAGGGGTGCCCATGCAAGCCATTCTAGACTCGGCAGATTGGGCATCGGACTCGAATTTCTACACCTTTTATCATGCCCCATTGACAACCTCGTCCATGGATGAAGTTATCCTTAAAGCAGCTTCAAATTCGCAAGTTGATTCGAAACCGAAGGAGGCGATAATCATTGATTATGCAAAGGTACTTACCTGCAGTATAATCGAGATTATACAAGTCCTCAGGAGGTGGGAATCAACTCCCACCCATTTCTATACTTGTCAATAATCCTAGCCCTTGATGCTCCAAGATTGGAATTGTAGTACATGAATTGTCAGAATTGATAATATTATTGAAAGTTGGTCAACAGTTTTAGCCCGGTGCATTTCTCAGCAATGTTTCTGAGATGATTCTTCCTTTTCAGCACTTCCATTTTATGCCAGTGCTTTTTTACAATATTTTATACACACAAAAGAGGAGTTCACTTGTTAATATTACACCTGTTGAACAAGTTGTGTTGTTAGTGTTAGTACATTTGTTTAACTTTTACTTCTTCGTATTAATGTTGCCCAAGTTTTGGGCCTTAGAATTATTCTTAGTCCCCTGCATAGCAGGTTAACAGGTGATCTATCCCACCCTTTCTTCTTCCTGCCGGAAAGCAAGGAAAGAACCTATAAATCATAACTTGGAGCAAAATATCTCCTAATACCATACAAAAACATGCCAATAGAGGTGTTCTAACAGCAGAAGACAAGAGGGCACAAGCTCACTATTATTCGCAAGCCGGCTTTACTGACACACACAATACTTTCCCAATACTTGCGAGGGCAATGCTTTGTGTTTCCTATTGTTCCTTTAATATAACCCAACCCCATCAGCACGTACTTCTACTTGCGAGGACCGATTTCAATAAAAGACTTGACTTGCGAGGACTGAAAGGTTTCTTTGTATTTTCTTTCTCCTCTTGTCCTCGGAAGTATATACAGAACCTGTACACACTATCACACACACCCATACCAATGCCCAATGTTGCTGGTAACAACCACAGCCATGATACAGTCACTAAAACATTTAATTATCAATGTACATTAATCTTAATTAACTTGGACTTTTCTCCAATCATCACTGTGCACAGTCCCAACAATGGGCTCATATGCCTCTCTCTATGCTATTCTTACTGTGTGTATTGTGGCGCGTACCCAGGGGCTGGGGGAAAACCTAAGGGGACTGGTCTTATTTATCCCAGGGCTCCAACCAACACATGTTATCCAACAAAAATATTTATAGACTTACGAACGAGTGAACGGCTACCCAGACGCAAGGTGGGACAATTAACGAACGCCGTGGATTAAACCTAGGGGTTGTTCGTTTGGTGGAGATATACCACCGTTTGTGATTGAGCTCTTATCCTAATGTAATAGAGCAATCCAATTGGTCCTAATAAACCTCACAATGCAAATAAACCTCACTGTGACAACAGATTCCAAGGACGATTATGATTCTTCTTATTCTTCTCTGAATAACAATCAACAATAATTATTTATTAATAAGTTAAGCAATAATTTCCACTGGTGATAACCCTCACTTAAATAACGGTGGTCAACTGCACCACCTTAATTATAACTGGTAACTTGTAATAATCCTCACTGGGCTTATGCAGTATAGTTGTCACCTGCAAGGCTGCAATTAGCCTTTTAGAGGTATGGCGGACACAATAGGAGAGGGCGCTATTTTATTTGGGTATACCTTTTGTTAAACCACAGGAAATTTCAAAGTTGAAGATTAGGCATGATCTATGGATTGTACTATGGATTGTACTCAAAACAATATCTGATTCTGACTTTCACTGGAATTTGTGTTTTCACAAAATGTTTACTCAAATCAAATAGCGCCCTCCTATTGTGTCCGCCATACCTCTAAAAGGCTAATGAACCTCACGTGGTCAACTGCACCACTTAACTAATGAACTTTAGGCGGTATGAGCTTATACAATATAACCCTCACACAGTTAGGCAACAAGAGCTTATACAATATAATCCTAACAGTGTTAAGCAATGTCAATAATACAGAATAACGCAGACTGATTTACAGGGCGATTATATCCACCTCGCAGGTCCCCGTCAACCCAGTAAACCTCACTTAGAAATCCCTTACTTCATTAAATTAAACAGACATTAAGTTGTAATAAATAATCCAGTAACCCTCAATGTCTCAGAGATTGCAGTATAACTCAGATTTGATCAATGAAGAACAGGGCGACTAGGATAACCCTCACGGGACTCTACAGACAATTCACCTGGTAAACCTCACTGGGACAGCAGGCTTTCGACATATAACGACCAGGGCTGCACTCAACAGTCGCCACGCCAACCGGCATAGAACACTCTGACGGCATAGAACACTCTGTCCGGAAGCCCTCCACTCGCCCTCAGCCCCGCTAAATCCCAAATCAACTGGTTTACCTAGTCCCACACACCAAATTCCTGCTTGATCTGGCCCAATATTATATGACCTGACTAGAACGACAGCTAATCAATCATCCACTATACCGAGTCAACCTTACGGGTAAGCTAGCTCAATGATTACGGCCGGGATCACATCAGTCGTTACCCCACCGTTACGGCATTCAACAGACGACAAGCAATATCCCACCAAATCAAGTACCACTAGCTCCTATTATGGAGGTTCAAAAGTGGACATCTGCTTTTCTGCTGTTAAAATAGCAGAAAAGCAGATTGAACGTTTTGTTAAAATGGATTTTTCTACTTTTCTACTTTTCTGCTAGCAGAAAAGCAGATTGAACGTTTTGCCAAAATGCATTTTTCTACTTTTCTGCTTTTCTGCTAGCAGAAAAGCAGAATTTACTTTTTCCCCTACACTGGCGGTTTAAGAAGGGACACCTGCTTTTCTGCTTCAATGCGACCAGAAAAGCCGATCGAACATTTCGGGCAAATCTATTTTTCTACTTTTCTGCTTTCCGAGAGAGCAGATCGAACGTTGTAGCCATGGCGGTTCAAAAGTGGACATCTGCTTTTCTGCTAGCAGAAAAGCAGATTGAACGTTTTTGTCACGGTGGTTCAAAAGTGGACATCTGCTTTTCTGCCAGCAGACTGAGCCGATTGAACGCTTTTGATGCTTGTCGGCCTCTCCAGTACCCCGCCAAAAATGGACGGTTCCAAGTGACTCCGCCTCCGACATACGTCTCACACTGTGTGATGTTTATCTGTCCAATCCAAAGACTGGAATTATTAACAATATCAAAGCTAAGAATACAAATGCGAGCCAAGCAGTGGGGATAAGACTTTGAAGTGCCGACATAGTGCGCTGTTGTGACTTGTTTTTTTATTTTTTATTTTCAATTTTGATGAGAGTAGTGTTTGGAAAATTGAGGAGGGGTGTCCTTCCGATGGGGATGTTTCCAGCTCCAACCCGCTCCTGATACAACCAATATAGAATAGACAATGACATTTCTGAAAAGAAAACGTCCACTTCTCTTTTGAGATATGAAGACTGGATTGTTTTCTGTTTTTGTTTGCATAATGGGACCCTATACCTAACTTTCAGCCCACACAAAATGTCAGTCGAAAAATCTCCGATTTCCATTTAATATTTGATTCACCACCAACCCGCTCCCCTTCCCCTCGCACAACTATACGTTTAAAATATTCATCC